>OZ026619.1:33164414-33366914 GCA_964020975.1 Hermodice carunculata | reverse complement strand
GTTCAACTACTGTTCTGTTTTCACTGAATTGCTACCAACATGTGTGTCCAACAGCCGGCCACAGATTTTCTTTACTTGTGTTTGTTTTGTTGCCTGCTTAGCCAGACCTTCAAGTGCCTGCTGGCTTTGTGGGGCGACCAGAGTGTGGGCGGCTCCGAAGCAGGCAATTTCTTTTGGAATGTCAAGACCGAATCTATCAAACCCACAATGTACAGTTGCATCAACTTTGAAGCACTGTAACATTACTGCAAAACAAGCACTTATATAATTCTAGAGGAAGCTGTTTCATCCACATACGTAGCTAGTCATTATCTGAAAACAGTTTGCAGTTTGATTAAACCAGTATGATGTTAGTTCTACATTTGTATATTCATGTTATGTTACATTGTCATTTCCAATGAAAGAAGTTTATACATTAATGTAAACAAAAGGGGAGTATTTTAACTTGTTTTATAATCTATTGATCACAGCCATTTAAACAATACAGTAAAACCTCTCTAACCGAACACTCCGTATACCGAACAGATCTCTATACTGAACACCATTTCTCGGTCCCAAATACATTCTTTCATGCAATGCTATCAAACCTCGCTAAACGGAACACCTCACTATACTGAACACTTTTTTCCGGTCCCAAGGGTGTTCGGTATAGGAAGGTTTCACTGTATATACTTTGCTTGCATTTATGTGAATACTTTTCAGCTCATGCAGTCCGAAAGGTGACAGTGTACTTAGTTTACCGGGGCACAGCTCGACTATACCTTCAGAAATAAAGGCTAATCAAACCGGAATAAACATTTTTCTTGGTGGACTTTTCACTTTTGAATAAAAACATAGCTACTTTTAATATCCTGTCTTAACATGAATTTGCAGTTTATGCAGTTTTCTGGATTTGGCAACACAAGCCACCTTTCATATATATATATATATATATATATATATATATATATATATATATATATAACCGTCTTGGGCGGTTTACGGGCAATTATACACTGTTCACAACACACACACACACACACACACACACACACACACACACACACATATATATATATATATATATATATATATATATATATATATATATATATATATATATATATATATATATATATATAGTTATGTTTCGGATGGTTTATGGGCAGAATTGTAATCCTCAGACCGTATGTGGGGGCAGTTGTTCTGTTTATGGGCAGTTGAAAAATGCCCATAAACCATGTTTGCCTTGAATTCAATGTGCTACCTAGGGGGTTCCAGAAATGTACAAATTACCAAATCTGCCCAGATATTATGGGAAGCTATAAATGTGGTAATCTATACTTGATATATACTGCCCATAGTCCGGTGCAGACAATGAGCATGACACGCAAACCGGCTGTGGGACCCATACCTTTGTGTGTGTAATATATATATATATATATATATATATATATATGAAAAGATTCGTTATATTTTGTTCTATAGGCCTATTCCACGATTGTTTCATCATGTTTCAGATACTGAACAGTAGATATATATATACAATTCATTCCTTGCAGAAGCATACTGGTTCGGCCCAAGGATACGCCATGGATTACATGTGCTATCAAAAGATTAGTGAGACAGCGTGACCGAGCACGGAAGCGACACAAGCGCCTTACACACCAAACACGTTCGTATACGCTTTCAGTATACAAAAAAAATGAATATTTGTTTCAGCTCTACAAAGGAAAGCGTGATATTACTGTCAATGCTATCAAAAAGTCGATGCGGTGGAGTATTAGTAAATCAATTCTCGGCTGTAAACTTCATACCAACCCTCATCGACAACGGCAAAGTGATGTCAAGTAATTTGGAAAAATGTGATCTCTTTAATAATTATTTCGCCAATCAATGCAAACTCGCTCTCCCTGATGACCCTCTTCTGAATCTACTTAGAGAACTGATGCCCGTCTAAACAATTTCCAATTCGATGCTGCTAGTATCGAAAGAGTCTGGCTGTCACTTAACATCCCCCTCTAGTATCCGAAGTTGGCTTGAGATGCCAGCCAGGATGAACAACACATTCTGCTGTCCCCAGGGCACCCTGCCACCTGGTGGTGGGAAGAACAGTTGCCAGATTAATTTTGAAAAATTGTTGTACCTGTATTAAAAATATTTTTGAAGGTAGCGAACATTAAATTTTCTGCAACTTTTGTTTGTGGTTTTTAAGATCCGCCTAAAGCACAAACAGATGAGTTGAAGTTGGAATGAAGCCATTATCTACAATAATTTTGAAGATATGCAACAAGAAACTTTACCAGCTTTTGATGCTCCTACTTTCACGTGTGGTTACTGAATGCGCCTACAACATAAACCCGTAAATTGAATTTAGAATAACACCTCTATATATAATAGTTTTGAAGGTATTCAAAATTAAAATTTTCAGGTGTCCCTATAGATTGCATGGAATAAAATTCTACAACTTTTATGTGTGGTTCATTGGATGCTGTTCTTAATTAGCATAAATGAAAACCGCACAACTGTTGTTTGTGGTTCATCGGGTATATCTACAACACAACCTTGTAAAGCTGGGATTGTACCATTACCCATACAATATCTGAAAATACTCAATTTTTCAGCTACGGTTTCTGAATATTTGTGTCTAGGTGACACTTTAGTATCCGCAGGATAATTTCTTGTAGTTAATATAATAATTCATGTGATGCAATACCTATACAGTACGTTGGTAAATGTACCATGTACATATATATGTTGTCAGTGATTAAGAATATAGTTTGTGAACAGGGCACATGCTCCATTTAAGCTTGCTTCACGATCTCCTGGCGTACGAAAAAGCACCCCCCCCAAAAAAAACACACAAAAAAGAAAAGAAAAGAAACCAATCCCCCCAAATACCCCCCTCAAAAAAACAAAAACAAAAAAAAACAAAAACAAAAACAAAAAATACAAGAACAAAAAACAAAAACAAAAACAAAAACAAAAACAAAAACAAAAACAAAATGACCCCCCACCCGAATATAAAAAATGGCATTAAGTGTCCATTTACAAATGATGTATAACCTGCTGGCACTGACTATGACATGTCTTAGAAAGTACTCATACTGCTGCCAATCGCTTAATATTGCATGCAGGGACACCTAGTTCATATTTTGGCCACCAAGTGGTGCTACGCCTTTTCTTTCGTCTTTTTCTTTTTCTTTTTCTTTTTATGTCTGTGTGCCAACACGATTTTGAATATCTCCAAACCTCTTATAGACACAGGTAACCTATCATAGGTCCAGGTAACCAATCCAACTTCCATTCATGTTTGTAACACTGCACATTTTTGTAATTTACATGTGACCTCCAAAGGTCAAAGGTCAAGATCTTTTGGACCTTTGAAATTTTCATCATGCCATAATTCTGTCAATTTTTATCCAATTATAACCATGTTGGACTCAAATTGTAGGTAATGCAACACTGCATATTTTTGTAGTTTACATGTAACCTCCAACGGTCAAAGGTCAATGTCATTTGCACCTTTGAAATTTTCATTGGCCATCACTTGGTCAATTTTCGTCCAATTTTAACCACGTGGACCTCAAATTGTAGATATTGTAACACTGCATAATTTTTGTAATTTACATGTAACCTCTAAAAGTCAAAGGTCAACGTTATTTGGCTCTTTAAAATGTCCTTCCAGCCATAACTTGGTTAATTTTCATCTGATTTGGTTCATGTCAGGCTTAAAAAGGGATATTGTAACATAGTGCGTTTTTGTAATTTACATGTGACCTCAAAAAATCAAAAGGTCAGGGTCATTTGGACCTTTAAAAGTTTCATCCAGCCATAACTCTGTCAATTTTCATCCGATTTTGATCATGTTGGACACAAATTGTAGGTATTGCAGAACTGCATATTTATTTAATTAACATGTGACCGCTAAAGGTCAAATGTCAAGTCAAGAAGGTCAATTGTACTTTTTGAAAGTGTCATCTGGCCATAACTCTGCCAATTTTCAGCTGATTTGGTTCATGTTGGGCTTAAATTGTAGTTATTGTAACACCGCATAATTTATGTAATTTACATGTGACCTGTACAGGTCAATGTCAAGTTCATTTGGACCTACGAAAATGTCATTTAGCCATCACTTGGTCAATTTTCATCCAATTTTAATCATGCTGGACTCAAACTGTAGGTATTGCAACACTGCATATTCTTGTAATTAACATGTAACCTCTAAAGGTCAAAGGGTCAATGTCATTTGGACCTTTGACATTTTAGATTTAGCTATCACTTGGTCAATTTTCATACAATTTTAGTCATGTTGGACTTCACCTGTAGGTATTGCAACACTGCACATTTTTGCAATTTACATGTAACCCCTTAAAGTCGAAAGTTAAGGTTATTTAGCGCTTTGAAATTCTCGTCTGGCCATAATTTGATCAATTTTCATCTGGTTTGGCTCATGTTGGGCTTAATGGTAGATATTGTAACACTGCCAAATTGTGTGATTTACATGTGGGCTCTAAAGGTGAAAGGTCATGGTCATTTGGGCCTTTGAAATTTTTATCTAGCCATAACTTGGTCAAATTTCATCCCATTTCAGTTATGTGGGGCTAAAAGTGTAGGTATTGCAACACCGCTCAATTTTGTAACTGACATGTAACCTCTAGAGGTCAAAGGTGAAGGTCATATGGATCTCTGAAATTTTCATGTAGCCATATTTACAACTTTTCAATGCACACAGACAGATTTGCTTTGAAGCAAATCTTCTTTTCTTGTTCTTTCTTTCTTTCTTTCTTTCTTTCTTTCTTTCTTTCTTTCTTTCTTTCTTACTTTCTTTCTTTCTTTCATTCTTTCTTTCTTTCTTTCTTCCTTCCTTTCTTTCTTTCTTTCTTTCTTTCTTTCTTTCTTTCTTTCTTTCTTTCTTTCTTTCTTTCTTTCTTTCCAAGCAAATTCGTCCGACATTTCATTTTGAAGCAATTATATATATAGAAACTCCAAACTTGGCATGATCATACTTCCATGCATAAAATCTCGAGTTATTGTAAAAAGGTTCAACGGTTTTGAAAATTACGCATATTAGGGCCATTTAAAAATTCAAATCTTCAATATCTCCAAAACTATTTTAGGGTACAGGTAACCAATCCAACTTCAATTCATGTATTTGCAACACTGCACATTTCTAAAAGTCAAAGGGCAAGGTTATCTGACCCTTTTGAAATTTTCATCCAGCCATAATTTGGTTAATTTTCATCCGATTTGGTTCACGTGGGGCTTAATTCTATCATGGGCAGCGGGCAACGGCCAATCAGATCGCTGCATTTTAATCTTTGTCCAGTGTTTGTATCAGCACTGACCACGGCTCCATCAAGCAATTCATAATGAGCTTTCTTTTGTTTTATGAGGGTGAATAACATTTGGGCCTTGGGGGCTCATATTGCAGCACTGCACTTTTTTGCAATTTACATATGACCTCTAAAGGTCAAAGGTCAAGATAATTTGGACTTTGAAATTTTCTTCCAGCCATAAAGTTAATGGAATGTGAAGTACCAAAGGACAAAAGCTGTAGCACTTAATATATGTACATGTGATCAGTAAGAAGGTAAAATTACACGGACTCCTACTGAAGCATAATGGATCAATTTTCTGTTTGGTCGTATAATAGTACTGGTTTTGCAGCAAACAAAGCCTCATTCACAAAAGATATGCTAACGGAGAAAAAGTGTCAAATTGTCTTCTTGCAGGAAACATGGCTCGCTGACTTTAAACTTCACGAACTTAATAGCATACATAGTGACTATATGGCACTGGGAAAATCGGGTGAAGACGCGACTAGGGATATCAAAATTGGGAGAAATAGAGGGGGTGTTGCTATGATGTGGCACAAATCAATATCCCACAAAATAGAACTAATTCAGATTGAAAATAATGGAGCCATAGCATTGACAATGGAAGTGAGTGATACTAACAAAGTCTTGCTGATAAATGTATACATGCCAAATGACACACACAGTCAAACGGTCTTATCAGATGAGCTTGTGAATTTGTGTAACGATATTGAGACTGTGATCAGTAGAACAGATGCTACTTATATTATTATTGGTGATGATATAAATGTTGATTTTAGAAGAAATAATATACATACAACATATATGCTTGATTTTCTAGAGAGAAATTTATTATTTTCTGTGTGGAATAAGCATGGGTTTCCTGAGTGCACAAATCAAGGACCAAATGGAGTTTCATGTATAGACCATTTTTTTGTATCAATGAATGTGCTTGATAAAGTAAATGCGGCTGATACGCTGCAGGACGGTCTCAACTTCTCAACACACAATCCCATATATATGGTCATTGAATTAGATATACAAAAGTTGAGTATTCCAGAAAGCTCTTGCCACAACCAAGGTATTGCATGGCAAAAAACAACTCAGGAACATGTATATATCTATAGAATGAGGCTACATGAACATTTTGAAAAGACAGAAACATGTGATGCATGTATCTGTGAAAATGCTGGGTGTAATTCTTATGAATCAACACTTCTTAAAAGCGGATATGACCACATTTGGACACGATTTATGAATGGCTCATTGTTTGCTAAAACATGTATGTTTCTGGGATGCGAAAGCTTCCTTTTAACAAAGGCGGTTGCCACGGTGTTCGATAGTATATGTAAAGGGTTTCTGAAAGACGCATGGCTTGTACGTCGAGAACATAGAGAGCAGATGTTAGCACCGGACACAATATAGATGGTGATGTAAATAATGTATATTAACCTTGTTTTTAATATGTATAATGTTTGATGTGATTAATCGTGTCTGTAATATATCATATTCATGCTAGCATTTTGAATTGTACTTTGATTCCATACATTGTAAATATGATGGTAGTGAATGTTTATTTTCTACATTGTATACCAAAAGTGTATGATGTACATGTCCTTACGCTTTCTAGAGTTTTCTCCCAATGAGTGGTTTATCTCTAGTTTTAGCGCGGGGTACATGGAGCTATGAGAAGCCTATTGATAGTTGCATGCACATGTAAAAAGTAAATTTCAAATGGTAAATGGATGCTGTTCCACATACGGCTCAATGCTGAACGTAGATACAGCCCTACCACACACAAATCTTTATTTTGTAATATAGACGGCTTATTGTAATATACTTGGACGCATCATGGAATAAACCCCGTTCCATTGATGCCCCCGCTGTAAAGGGGTAGTTTTCCGAATAAATTATTATCATTATTATTATTATTATTATTATTATTATTATTATTATTATTGTTATTGTTATTGTTGTTGTTGTTGTTGTTGTTGTTGTTGTTGTTGTTATTATTATTATTATTATTATTATTATGCACATTTGCTAGAAATCGATGAATTATGCGAAAGTATAATCAACACTTGTATCAAGTCAGACTCTTGTTTTCCACGTAAAAAGAAAAAAAAGTCACAATAAGCCGTACTGGAACACCCAAATTAAGGATTTTAAAGATGATGCTAATTTTTGGTATAAATTGTGGTGCAGTTGTGATAGACCTGGTCAAGGAGTAGTGTATAACGTAATGAAAAGGACAAAACAATTATATCACTATGCTATAAGAAAGTTAAAGAACAGAGATGAGGAGTTGAGAAAAAATAAAATGGCAGAGAGTATAACTAAGAATAATTATCGAGACTTTTGGACTGAGGTGAAAAAACCAAATAAGGTACAGTATAATTATCCCTCTTGTATTGACGGAAAAACATCAAAAGAAGAAATAACAAATTTATTTGCAGAAAAATATGAAAAATATATAATTCTGTGCCATCAGATAGGAATAAAATTGAAGAAATTGATCGTGAAATTGATGAAAGATTAAATAGAGACATGTCGCAGCTCATTCAAATAGATATTTCGGATACACAGAAAGCGGTAAGTATGTTAAAGCGTAATAAGTCAGATAGTGATGGTATTCTATTTTCGGATCATATTTTGCATGCAGGAAATATATTACACGATCAACTGAAATGCTTATTCGATAGTATGATAATGCACTGTTATGTCCCGAAATCTTTACTTAATTCAACAAAAGTTTCCATACCAAACGATTTAAGAGGAAATACGTGTTCAAGTGAAAATTATAGAGGCATTACATTATGTTCATCAATTTTGAAGATTTTCGAAACGGTAGTTATTGAGAAGGAAGGAGATAAAATTCGATCATCTGATATGCAATTTGCTTACAAAGATCAACACTCGACTACTTTGGCTACACTAACTGTGAAAGACACAGTTAACTATTACTTTCTTGGAAATTCTAATGTCTATAGTTGCTTTATTGATGCAAGCAAGGCTTTTGATAGAGTGAGACATGATCGTCTTTTTAAATTGTTATTGGATAGAAACGTAAACCCATTCATTTTAAAAATGCAAAAGGATTCGTATGCAAGACAAAACATTAGTGTAAAATGGAAAGATACACAATCATACTGTTTCAACTCCACAAATGGGGTACGTCAAGGTGGAATTCTATCTCCTTCACTATTCACAGTTTATATGGATGTTCTTCTAAATAGATTACAGGAAAATGGCAGTGGTTGTTGGATTGGCCGTAAATACTTTGGGCCTATATCATATGCTGATGATATGACTGTAATAAATCCAAGTCTCTCCGGTTTACAGGAAATGTTGAATATTTGGGACAAATTTAGTGAGGAATTTGATGTGAGACTTAATCCATCCAAGACACAGTGTATTAGGTTTTCAAAAGTTGAAATGCGGAATAATGAGTCCTGTTTATATTTAGGCGGTCAAAAGTTGACCTGGGTATCAAAAGTGAAACATTTAGGAAATTGGATATCATTTAACTTGTCTGAGGAAATAGAAATATCGAAAAAGAGGGGTAGTTTTTACCGTTCGGTGAACAAATTGTATGCTAACTTTCATAATGTTGGTCATAGGCTCATGATGAAATCGTTTAATTCATATTTTAATTCTTTTTATGGAGCACAGGCATGGAATTTGAAAGATAAACATATAGATGGTATACTGAAAGCTTGGAATAAGAGTGTAAGACATTTGTGTAAACTCCCTGTAATGACCCATACAAAAATTTTGCCTTTCCTGACCAACACAGTACATGTAAAAGAAATGTTATATTTGAGAGTTTTGAAAAGGATACTGACAATGGAAAATATAGACAACTGTTTCCTTTCTTGCAAAATGTTGCATTGATAATAAGTTGACAATAATTGGTAGTAACTACACTTTAATTAGAAGTTATTTAGGTTTAATATCCGGAGATGTTCAATATCACATTGCAAAACACATTTTGGCAGAACGAAAGAAAAGTACATTTGATGAAAAGATACACATGGTAATAGAGATTTTGGATATACTTGAAGACAAAAATAGAATAATTGGATTTGCAAGAGAGGAACTGGGTGATATCCTTACAAGTTTATGTGTAGAATAATATCGTTTATAAGTTGTTAATATTCACATGCCATCTGTAAGTACTAGGTATCATCGTTGAGTTCTTTGTTTGTTTTTTCTTCTTACTTTCTTACAAAATGGTGTACCTGTATATTGTACGTGAATTATAATAAATATAAATATATTTACAACTTTTGAAGGGACAGATTTGCTTTGAAGCAAATCTTCTTTTCTAGTTTCCTTTACTGTTGTTAATTTTAACCTTGAGTAACTTTGAAAGGTCTTACTGACACATTGGCTTATAGTTTGGTAATATCGAATTTTTGGCCAAGCTTCGGGAAGCTCTAGTACAGTACATGAATATAGCTCTTATAAACATAATTATTCATCCTGGATTGCCTGGTAGTTCACATAAACTAACGTGGAGACTCTCCAGACTCATAACACACACACACACACACCCACACCCCCACACGTATATGCAATACATAGAGGTTAGACCTATTATCCATATTCATATCAATTCTTAAGATTTTGTTCCCCGGCGTGACTCCCTCCCTCATATTCACCCTTCAAAATAACGGCAACATGCCAAAGAAAGAGCTGGGAGTCCTGCGTCCATCAGCTGACAGATACAGTTCACAAACACATCAACCCACAGACAAACATGCTACAGCCCCCCAAGGAAGGCAACCAGTCGCCCACAGGCCGAGAAGAATTCATGTTAAAAAATTGTCTGCTGCTTCCAATATAAGTTAGCACAGTGGATAAAATTAGATCGTTTGACTCTGCAGCTAGATCAAAACTCTACGGAAGCCCATTGGTGTCAACCTAAAATCACTTTTTTCTTGTTATAACAACATTTTTTCTTGTTATAACAAGTTTTTTTCTTGTTATAACAAGACTATTTCTTGTTATAACAAGATTATTTCTTGTTATAACGAGATATTTTCTTGTTATAACAAGATTTTTTTCTTGTTATAACAACTTTTTCTTGTTATAACAACATTTTTTCTTGTTATAACAAGTTTTTTTCTTGTTATAACAAGACTATTTCTTGTTATAACAAGATTATTTCTTGTTATAACGAGATATTTTCTTGTTATAACAAGATTTTTTTCTTGTTATAACAACTTTTTCTTGTTTTAACAAGAATTTTTTCTTGTTAGAACCTGATTTTTTCTTGTTATAACAGCTTTTTGCTTGTTATAACAAGATTTTTTCTTGTTATAACAACTTTTTTTTGTTATAACAACATTTTTTGCTATAACAAGATTTTTTTCTTGTTATAAGAAGATTATTTCTTGTTATAACAAGATTATTTCTTGTTATAACAAGATTTTTTCTGGTTATAACAGCTTTTTTCTTGTTATAATAACTTTTTTCTTTGTGTCAACCTAATATCACTTTTTTCTTGTTATAGCAAGATTTTTTTCTTGTTATAACAACTTTTTTTCTTGTTTTGACAAAATTATTTCTTGTTATGACAACTTTTTTCTTGTTATAACAAGATTTTTTCTTGTTATGACAACTTTTGTCTTATTATAACAAGAATTTTTTTTCTTATTAAAACTTTTTTCTTGTTACAAAAAGATTTTTTCTTGTAATAACAATATTTTGTCTTGTTATAACAACTTTTTCTTGTTATAACATATTTTTTCTTGCTATAACAAGGTTTTTTCTTGTTATAACAAAATTATTTCTTCTTATAACAAGGTTTTTTCTTTTTATAACGAGATATTTTCTGGTTATAGCAAGATGCTTTTTTTGTTATAACAAGAATTTTTCTTTTTATAACAACCTATTTTCTTGTTATATCCATTTTTTCTTGGTGTCAACCTAATATCACCTTTTTCTTGTTATCACAACTTTTTCTTGTTATAACAATTTTTTTTTATTGTTATAACAACTTTTTTTATTGTTATAACAACATTTTTCTGCTATAACAAGATTTTTTTCTAGTTATAACAAGATGATTTCTTGTTATTACAAGGTTTTTTATTGTTGTTCTAAAGTTGTAATTACAAGAAAAAGTATTGTTATAACAAGAAAGAAAAGTTGTTATAACAAGAAAAAACCTTGCTATAACAAGAAAAAATCTTGTTATAACAAGAAAAAAATCTTGCTATAACAAGAAAAAATCTTGTTATAACAAGCAAAAAATCTTGTTATAACAAGAGTCAATCTTGTCATAAAAATAAATTTTGTAATAACAAGAAAAAATGTGTTTATAACAAGAAAAAAAAGTGAGATTAGGTTGATACCAATGGGCTTCCGTACAAACCAGCACCCTTCGGCACCAATCACATGGCCGAAAATGGGAAACGCACAAACAAACTGTACCAAATCCCCGTTCCTAAGAATAATGTTTCAAGGGAGACAGGTATGCGTGAATACCACAATCGACACGGGCCAGTTCTTTATATTTATTATTTGTCATTCCAATGATGAGGACTAGGAAACATATGTTTGTGCATGCAAAAAAGTGACTTCCACTCAATGTTTCATCAAGGAAGTTCTCCCATAAATTGTATCTGTCACCCTTCAGTGGTATTACATTACCTGTGTGCCAATATTGCCTCACCTCCTATGTACTAGTATGTATGTATGTCCATACGCACGTATCTATGTACGTTTGTTTGTGTATAAATGCATATGTGCATAGATAGACCGACCGACAGATAGATGGATGGATGGATAGATGGATAGACAGACAGACAGACCGACGGATAGATAGATAGACAGACAGACAGACAGACCGACAGACAGACAGACAGACAGACAGACAGACAGACAGACAGACAGACAGACAGATAGATAGATAGATAGATAGATAGATAGATAGATAGATAGATAGATAGATAGATAGATAGACTGCAACGTTTTATACGTATAAATTACATCTGAATTAAACAATCGCACAATGAACTAAAGTAAACCAGATTCCTCTATAATGCAACTTGTAAGCCCCCTTTTCTCGCTTTTTTTGTTTGTTTTTTATTTTTGTGCGGTGAAAAATGTATCCATTATTACCAGTAAATATGATTATTACTTGTTTTTTTTTTTTGGGGGGGGGGGTGGTGATCGGTTAGGGTTAGCAATTTTATATCTCTCCCTTGGCTAACGTCCATATTATCTCTCCACATGTTCAAAAATATTTGCTAATCTTTTGGCCCAATGTTTTATCGATATTGTATCATTAATAAACCAATTTTCCCCGTATTTTTGTGAAACCTCAATTTCAAACATGTCTCTCTTATAACTGTTGTCCAATTAAACGGACACGGAACCACAGTCGCACACTTTGCCCTGATTGGTCCCGTCCATTGACCACTGATTAAAATGGGACTGCTCTGTGTCGTGGAGGGCTCATATTCCATAACTACCCTCAAATATTTACATCAAAACATATTAATGACAAATAATGTGGTCTTCATTTTATATGGCACAATTAAATAAGCAGTTCACAATCTGCGAGTATTGATTTCACTTCGTCAAACATTGCGTTATATGTATAGTGTTTGATATTTGTCGGTTTCCTAGAGACTTAGCATAGGTTTACATTGGCAAAAACACGAAAAATGTAAAATTCTCTACACCAATATTAAATTTCATTACGTTGTGTTACACTACATTACGTTCAAACTCCTTTACAACACAGGGAAAATAGCTGTATTATTTTCCAGGTTAACAGATAGATGTTTATGAAAATGCTTTTGGTTTTAGGAAACGGCGAAGAAGACGTGATGTAAATATAAGAGACAGTGATTTAATTTATTCACAAACTAGCTATCCATATGCTCTTTTTGTATTTTTCTTTTTAATGTTCTCCAGTAAGTTTTGATTTTGGGTTTCTTGGAGAACATTTGTACGGGCTTGACACTCTAGTATTGAAATGGCAAATTGACTGCATTAAATGATGGTGAATTTTGCTTTAAGAGTTTCTATCCATTTTTTCCCCAAGCTTTTGACAGCGTTAAACATGCTATTTCATTGCAAATGTTGGAGCAGTGTAACCAGTATCACCAAAGTAAAGCTGCTGCACTTACCATGAACGTCCATACGACATACAGCGAAATAAGATAATATCTAGTTCAGATGATAATTCAAACCATTAATAGCACAGATGTCGCCCTGGAAGACAGTATACAGGGGGTGTAACCTATCATATTTATGTGTTCTAGTGTGAAAGTAAACAAAGCAAATGCACCAAAGGGGTAAGTTGTGGCAGGCTCATGGAGTCCAGTTACATGGATCTTGGGTTGCTGGACACCGCAGGTACTGAAGACCGTTGCTTGATGATATTCTAAGTACATCAAATTATACCTTATTAACCAATATTCAGAAACTTGCACCTTAGATAATTGCTATGCATGTGCAACTTGATATTCTCATATGTATTCCTGCATTGATTTTACTAGTCATGATAAAGAGTTTTGTAAATCCCACTCTAGGTGCCCCCAGTATCAGCGGATTAAAATCCTTACTGGGGGTATTCTGACGTATTCAGTCAAACTGAAAGTGTTTCACCTTATCACAACACTTTTGCAGATTACAATGTAAAGCCCATTGAATTTAGACCATTTGTGCTTTTTTTCTTTTGTTACTTACTTTGTGTACATATTGTCAAATAAATACAGTTGTGTGTTCTCAGTTCTGATGCCTTGCTCTATGCCAATGACGTAAGAAGTAACATTTCATCCAAGGGCGGACACGTGCACAGCAAAAGTCTTTGCTGCCTGCACAGACCAATCTCCGTGTTTTCTCCCCACCACTTGTGGAGATAATACGGATCTTTAGTCTTCTTTGGATGCCAGCAAAAGTCCCACTATTGAGCCGTATAATGGGAATAGGCAGCAGCTTGTAGCCCGACCAACGTTGTTAGACCCAGGCAGCACGATGATCATGCAATTTCATCAACTGAACAGAAGTAATAGTATTTGGAAAACATCTGTGGCACAAAACAAGCTTTGACTTGACTTGACTCGACTCAACTTGATTTATTTCTCATTCAATTATTCGTTCAATACAAAAGAGGTATAAATATATAGGTAAATGACAAGTCCACACAATTGAAATACACGGTGCTTGCTGGAGTGCCCCTTTGAATAAAAAAGTTTGTTTCCAAAGGGTAGGCATCAGAGAATGTTTTCGCTAAATAATTTCAAATTTAAACATGTAAATCTGAATAAAAATTATACAAATCTTTGCAATTTAACATATAGCGTATACACTTTAAGATAGATAAATAACATCTAAATCAAATGGTCAGGACTTGTCACAGAGATAATCCAGCAACAGACACAGGTGCTCGTTATGTTCAGTCAGTCGAGCATTCGTGCTAATATTAATAAGCGGGACAGGAGGGGGCAGAGAGGGTGAACCCAGAACATCTGTTTGTGCAATGGCCCACATATATAGAGCCTTATCTGCAATAAAGTAGTGCGTATTCGTCTGTGCAGTCAATCACCTGTGCTAAAAAGATGGGGCCTGGACCCAGAACCTCTACGTCCAGAAACCAGTACCAAGAGCACCTAAAAGTAGCAGAAGAGAAATATAATGATAAAGTAGGTGCTTCATTAAAAAACAGTAAACGTAAAAACAAAGCATGGTGGCGACCGTTAAGCACTTTATGAACCGGAGTCAATCATCAGCTATCCCTTCGTTTTTGCATGAAACTCATCACATCACCGATAGCTGTTCTAAAGCCGAAATTTTTAATGTTCTTTTTGAGTCAGAGCAACATAGATACATCTGATGCTCGCATACTCCCAACTATGAACCCACCCCCACTGCTTCTTAATTCTATACAAATCAACAGTGAGGAAGTAATCGACATTCTACGAAGTCTAGATGTCACAAAGGCCACCGGTCCCGACGGCGTCAGCGCCAGACTCCTAAAAGAGGGTGCATCTTCCATTTGTGATCCACTGACAAAATTATTTAATTTATCTCTTTCATTTGATTTTTTTCCGAATTCTTGGAAACAGGCCAATGTTACTCCTTTACACAAGAAGGGCGACGCGAGTCTATGTAACCACTGCCGCCCTATCTCATTGCTAAGCTGCGTGGGCAAAGTTTTGGAGAAAGTAATTTTTTAGCATACTTTTAACTTTTTCAGAGAAATTCTACTTTTATCTGTTAACCAGTCAGGTTTTATACCTAGGGACTCGACAGTGAACCAGCTTCTATCTCTCTACCATGAACTATCCTTAGCTGTCGATCTACAAAAAGAAGTTAGAATCGTTTTTCTAGACATTAGCAAAGCGTTCGATCGTGTCTGGCACAAAGGTCTTTTGTACAAACTTGAACGCAATGGCACATCTGGAGCTTTGCTAAAGTGGTTTGAAAATTACTTATTGAACCATCAGCAGCGTGTAGTTATTATTGGCCAATCATCTGACTGGGGTACTATCAATGCTGGAGTTCCACAGGGCTCAATGTTGGGGCTTCTATGTTCCTAACTTTATTAACGATATAGTGGATATCGTTCATTCCAATATCAAACTTTTCGCCAATGATACATCTCTATTTCTATCCGTAGACAATCCAGATTTAACAGCTTACACTATAAATAATGACTTGTCTCTTATTGATTCCTGGTCTTCTGATTGGCTGGTAACTTGAAATGCTTTAAAAACAGATACCGTGTTAATTTCTCGTAAGAGAAATCAAGTACAGCACCCTCCTCTTGTATTCCAAGGTATTCAGCTTCAAAATATTAACCAGCATAAGCACTTGGGGCTCATGTTTCGATCTGACCTTCGCTGGAACGATAATATAGACCTGATTGTAAACAAAGCTACCAAGCAACTTAACATTATGAAAGCTCCGCAATATTGTCTTGACAGGAAAACTATTGAAATTATACATATATATTTTTTCTTTTATTCGACCATTAATGGAATATGCAGGTATGGTTTGGGGTGGCTGCACTCAGGTCAATGCTCAAAGATTGGAGGACATACAGCTGGCTGCTGCCCATGTCATTACTGGTGCTATGCGCACAACCCCAGTGAGAAACTGTATGAGGAAACTGACCTTTCAAAATTAGCTTCTCGTAGAGAAACCAGTAAATTGATTCAAATGTACAAAATTACTCGTCAATCAGTCCCAGAATATTTGAGTAATATAATTCCCACTGATCCGAACCAAAGTAGATATAGACATTCTTCCGATCTTCCCCATTTTAGAGCCAGAACCGAACTTTTTGATAACTCATTTTTTCCTAGCACAGCCAGACTTTGGAATTCTTTGCCTTTGGATATTGGGAACTCAAACTCCCTCTGAGATTTCAAAAATTATATTAAAGTTGATATTCCCCGTTCAGTAAAACAGGAGAGTCTCTACTATGTCGGCAATAGATTTGCTGCTGTTCAACATGCCAGGCTGAGAATGGGTCGCAGCCGGTTGAATGATCGTCTCTATACTATTGGTTTATCAGATACTCCGGATTGCTGTTGTAGACAAGGGGTCGAAAATGTATGGCACTATCTTTTTGCCTGTCCCTATCATACAATTCAGAGAGACCAGTTACATGCTCTAGTAACTAACTATGCCTCCTTCAGTCTGGAAACTGTTCTATTTGGAGCTTCATCTTGTCCATTTGAAACAAACAAGAAAATATTCTTGGCCGTCCAAGAATAATATAAAAACCAAACGTTTTCAGCCCGGTGCCACAAATATACATGGACTCAATTCTGCTTGTAGATTGCAATTTACCTGTGAACTTCAAGGTTAATTTGACTATTCTTAATTTATACTAGCTCCACTGTCTGTTTTGTGGACCATGTTGTGTCTTACTTTTCCTTGTAAGGCTAGTGTTGTGCTCCACTCATGGAGCACGGCAGTAGGCTATGTGATAACAACAACAACAACAACAACAACAACAACAACAACAACAACAACAACAACAACAATAACAACAACAATAACAACAACAATAACAATAACAATAATAAAAACAATAATAATAACAATAATAATAATAACAACAACAACAACAACAACAACAATAATAATAATAATAATAATAATAATAATAATAATAATAATAATAATAATAATAATAATAATAATAATAATAATAATAATAATAATAATTTATTCGGATAAACTTCCCCTTTACAACGGGGGCATCAGCAGGCCAGGGTATACCTGCGATGCGTCCAGGATAAAATACACAGTCAACAGTACACATAAAAACCTTTGAGATAAGAGAGATCAAGTACACATAAAACACTTTTATAAAAATGAAATAAAATTAACCACTGTGATAGATCGAGTTATGTCCCATCAACCAAGGACTTGCGCAAAGACCTCGACTGTTTCATGTATTGCTTGCATGCACCGTCAAACATCTTTGAACTTCAATTCTCTGCTCAAATGCTGCATCCCAAAGGAGTAAACTTAACTTTGTATTAGAAGAGGATCCAATAAAATATTCCCAAATATACAAATTATTAGAATTAATAAATTCGGTCTCGAGTTCGTGCCAAATCTTAAATCGAATTTCACTAAATGCCGGACAGATTAATAAAAAATGGGATACGTTTTCAATGCCATTTTTGCACAAAACACATGTCCCGGAGGATGCAGTATTCCATTTATGTAAATTTTCTTGAATGCCCATACATCCTGAGGGCGCCATAAACTTCAGGCGGTTGGACTCGAAATCACTTACTCCAAACATATAATTTTCTCGAAAGGACGATCTCTTTAATAAACGGTACATAGATAGTGATTTTTCTGTCGTCAATTTCACTGAAAAAGTCGAGCACATAATTATCCAGGGTAAACATATTGAACTTCCCAAGCCACAGACCATCTGGGCTGTGTATCTTATCATCTAAACCAACATGAGTTAAAATCTTATTAATCTCTTCCATATAAGGCCAAGAAGCACCTTCTCGATTCATAAAACGGTTCTGCAATTCCAGAAAAACTCTTTTACATAACCTTGAATCTGGCAATGTGTATTTAATTCTGTGAAAATACTTATTTCTAGCGTTGTCTAACGGTAAATTTAGTGGCAGCCATCCCAAATCCCAAAGAGTGGCTACCATAGCAGGTGCGCATAATAGCGCTAGCCGCATTGTATTGTATTGACCTGATAACTGTGGCGACTTCTCTGGTATTACAAAGCCAAACCGCAGATCCATGCGGGAGGGCTGGCCTAAACAAACTTTTCCACAAACTGTCACCAAATGGTACTCGGTTGGTGTTTTCATGGGCTGCTAGGATACCGCACATATAACCGTTGAGACGAGTGACCTTGGGTTTTTACATGTTGCTTTACATGAACACTATCTGCTAAGGATTTACTGAAAGAAATGCCTAAATACTTGTATACGTCACACTCCGCAAGATCAACATTTCCTAATTGCCAACGTCTATTTTTATCAAGTCGTTTACCAATAATCATTACTTTTGATTTGTTTCCATTAAATTTCATGTCCCATTTTGTTGCAAAACAATTGGCTACATTCAACATAGTTTGAAATTGTTCTTCGCTTTCAGCAAGCAAGATGACATCATCTGCACATAAGAGTGAAGGTATGTGTCCGTCCTTAAAGAGGATCCCCAGGAGTTGTTCATGTAACATGGAAACTAGATTAGTCATGAATACAGAGAAGAGCGTGGGGGACATTATGCAGCCTTGTTTCAGGCCATTATAAACTTCAAACCAGTCACTTTCGAATGGACCGAATATCACCTTATTCTTCACATTTTCATAAAGGCCATGTACTAAACGCCACGCTTTACCCGGTACACCACCTTTCCATAGTGCACAAAACATACGGTCTCTATTTACAGTGCCAAAGGCTTTGCTGATATCTAAAAAGCCTAGCCATGTTTTCTTATTCATATTCTTCCTTAGACTGCAAAGCCCTTTGAGGGAAAAGTAATGGTCCTCTAAACGCCTTCCCTTCCTGTATGCACCATGTAATTCGCCAAAAAAGCCATTATCCTAAAAAAAGTCCATCATTTGATTTTCTACTATAGATGCACAGAGCTTGTATACATTTGACGTGAGAGTTATGACACGATAATAGGAGACATTCATATTTAATTGCGATCCTGCCCACTTCCTGTGTTGCCGGGCCAACAGACTGATGCTTCCACCATGATCATGGCAGATTTATATTATATACTACATAATTATCCATAAATAACACCTTTTCAACCAAAAGAGAGCCCACTTCTAATTATGTTGGCATCCTTTATGTTTCAAATATATGTGAATACATTTTCTTAAGATTATTGTGCGTTTGTGTTGTTCATTTTGTTGACAAAGTACTTTTGACCATGCTAAATATATGGATCTGCCCTGATGCGGATGGCTCCCTCTTTTGCTCAATATGTGTTAGAGTTGTACCGCATTTAGATATGAATACATCCTATTACTTAGTAACTCCTTATTCCCGTCTTTGTGCAAAGGTCTTATTATGCCGTTATCGCAATCCCTACAGAAGGTCTCAAGTAGTTTGAAAACAATGAACATATCAACAATGGAATTAATAAGGGATGCCCCACTATATTTTAAGAACTCGTTGGGTATATTATCCACTGACCATGATTGTGATGTAACGTCTGTCCTGTCTTACCGTCTCATTTTGGGCAAGAGGGGTTTATATAGGGCTTGGCCCTTCTCCCCAGCTGTTTTCATTTTCATTGAAGAAAATATGTTTAAACCAATATTTCTAAATTTAAAAGCATGCATACGTGGACGTAGAATATTCAACGGGCGCTCAGCAGATTTCTTCATGTCTGAAGTCTCACAACTAAAATAGCATAAACTAAATCTAAAGTTACTCACAATATTTGAAATTCCTTGAAAATAATTAAAATTCCTTGGACCATGTTTGGATGGAGATTTTTTTTTACATGAATGTAGCCTGGGATGGGAGGTATGCAAAAATTTGGCACCCACTGACAGGGGGTCACACTAAGTTCCATTGCATTGGAAAGATATAAAAAAGTCAGAAGGCACCTGAAATCTATCAATTTTTCTCTGAAAAATCAAACATTCTAAGGAGAGGACCCCGGACCCGTGACCACGATAATGTTCAAGACAACTTTATAAGGGTTTTCCGTCGTATTTAAGCGAAGTCATTCCAGTTACTGCGACATATTGCATGCAATTAGTTGGATTTTTGCATGTACACGGCTAATCAAATATATTTATTTATCTTGTAGGATTGGTTTTTTGTTGTTGTTGTTTTTTTTTAATTTAGATGTATACTCGGCCCCTTTTAAGAACAGAGCTATGCTCTGAAAGGGTGTCTCAGGGTGTCTCAGGTTTAACATATTTGTTAATAAATAAATCAATAAAAAAAAAAAAAATATTGGGCATGCAACTTTGGACATATCATCGGGGCTCACAAAATATCAAGTCTTCGGTGCTTGGGGGGTGGGGCATCCCACCACCAGCTCTCCGGTGAATAATGCTCTTACCCTTACATGTCCAAGACAGCAAAAGAAAGAAAGAAAGAAAGGGAGGGAGGAAGGAAGGAAGAAAAAGAAGAATAAGAAGAAAGAAAGAAAGAAAGAAAGAAAGAAAGAAAGAAAGAAAGAAAGAAAGAAAGAAAGGAAGAAAGAAAGAAAGTGTCACTCTTTGGTGCAGGTGACAGGAACCTGTCGTTATCGTGAACTTTGAATGCGTGCCCACAGAGGCATAATCAGCGCTGACAAAGTATTGATCGCATTAATTTGTGATTTTTCTGCTGGTCAACGTCACTCTCCAGGGGAGATAGCTATCATATTCGTGGTTTCACGTAGGCGACAAGAAATGATCTCTTTTAGGTGTCCTCATAACGCTACCAATTAAACTTTAGGGGCTCTTTTACGGGAGTTACTCCTAATATATCTTCCTCGTGGTCACATTGCATTTGGCTCTGCGTCCAGATTTGCAATGCAGAGACATAATACATATTTAACGCTGTATGAAAATTACGTATATAAGGGTCTCGAATGGCATATGATCAGCCATACACCGTGCAATTACAATTACTAAGGACCGTACAAATTACTGCCGCATGAAAATGCGACCTTGAGAGCATTATTTTCCATATCTTTAAGGCTAAACCCGGGCTTAAGGTAAGTGAACCACCAAGAAAATGAATTATTTTTCTTTCGTGTTGCGGATCGTTGCTCTTTATTCAGCATATAAAAATTAATATTATACCTAGGCGCCTGAAGAGAATGAAAGCTATAGTAATCTATTGGCACTGTAAACCCACGCAACGATAGCAACCAGATGTTCTGATAGAACTTTCTGATCTAAACACTTATAACGGTCTGCGTAGAGGAGAAAAAACACAATGTTTGATCTACCGAGTGACCGGAAAGCGTCCTCTATTCTTCGTGGTATTCTCTTGTCAACTTTCATGGAGAAACCTGAGCAACGGTAAGCTGTCGTCAAATACGACTTAAAACATCCCTACGGCCAGCCGAAGCCTTATTTCCCTATTGAGACTATTATCAGTTTGTATACCTGTTCTTTTTAATTATTGTAATTTTTGTGGTTTACAAAGGCGATCTCTGGACGATTATCATTGATTTAATGTGCAGTGTGAATCTATAACGAAATATGCTATCCTAGCATAGCGGCCAAAGTTCAAAAAGCGAAGGACTAACGAAAAATGGTATATTAGCGGCCCACCATTGGATCTATGACCGCACGCGTAAACGTGACCTTGACACTCTTCGTGCAGACGAAGAAGCGTGAACAAATCAGTGATGGAGACACTGGAGACAAATTCTGAGGCTCAGGCTCATCCCAAAACAAGAGAATTGGGTGAGGCAGAACCCAAAAAATTGATAAAACTGCTGTGCCATTACCGCTGCAGAACTTTTAGAGTGGGTTTGTGCGAGGCTTTCTGTTCAGCGTTTTAAAGTTCAACTTGCACCAGGCAGAAAACGTGTCACGCACGGGCATGAGACGTAACGTACTTGCAAATAACCACTCACAGAAAAGTCAGGGTACTTGGAGTTTGTGCTGTTTTGTTTTGTTTTGTTTTGCTTTTTTTTTTTGGGGGGGGGGTGGTCTGATCCTCATATAATGTGAATGACATTGATAACAAAGTAATAACATGACATTGTGCGTGTTTTTAAACGGGTGGCATACTTTTTATTGTCCCGTCACCAATGAAAATGGGTGCCTCTCTCGCTCTGTCCCTATATGTATATATATATATATATATATATATATATATATATATATATATATACATATATACATACATATATATATATATATACACATATATACATATATATACATATATATACATATATATGTACATACACACATACATATAAATATATATACATATATATATATTGTCAAATAAGCTAATGTTTGTACATATATTATTCAACATTATTTTCTTATTCGACCACTTCTGGTGACTGTTTTTAACAATTTATGGAAATATGTCCAAATTGCCAAGCAGGTACTAAAATCAACTCGCCAAGCAAACAGGATCTATCTTTGATTAAAATTAGCGAATATAATACGCATGTTAGCACCTGTGTATGTTTGATCAAAAGAAATACAGAAACGGAGCGATACATTATAAATTGACGACATGGAATGGGCTATTATAAATCGCTGTTTCAAACAATTTTAACAATAGACGATCTTGGTCGGAAACTCTGTTTGCATGAACCCCCACAAATAAATTCATTATTCATTCCCTTTCTGGGTAAATATTGTGATTCAAGTACATGTCGAGTGATTAACAATCGATATAGCCTTAAATGTACTTTTGTTGTTATGTCGCTTCATAGTCCATGTTGCGTGAGTGTGTGTCGTGAATTTTACCCTCTGGGAACTAAGTTCATTTCGCCCAGGACGCGTGGAGGAAAGCGGTTGACCGGTAACCTGTATCACTTATAGTTTGATGGGAACAAATCCGACAGTGGAGCACTCCAGGTAACTTTACTGGGGAACAGTTGCATGCAGAATGTGAATAGATCGTCGTTAGGTTTTTGAGGGTTTGAATGATACAGCGTCCAAATGGAGCTTAATTGTGCAAACTTGTTCGGTCTATGGAACTTGCAGATAAATTTGTTTTGTGCTCGAAACTAGAAAAAACGAATAAGTATATTTTTTTTCTACGCAGTCAATGAATACAAGCATAATTTCTAACAGCGTAATCTGTGTTTCTAAAGTGCCAGTAGTGTTGGGAGAACCAAGAGACACACCAGTGTTTGTAGAAGTATCTATATCAATACTAATCTTGCCCCCGGAACAGAGAAATAGTAAAATTTGTATTTACACCGTACATGTAAGGAACTCCGACTGGTCTGCGGCAAAGCACAATCACGTGATATCATTATTTTGACACGGCAAATCATAGGCATAATCGGGGAGGACAGATTGTCAGACCAAAACAGACTTTTTCTGTGTGTTCTGCGAAGATGGCACTTCAGGCATTTTGTATACAAAGCTAGATGCCACAATGGGCCCTCGATACCATCTGACTGCACTGCAACATTACTTCATACAATAAACTTCATTATATTTCATTTGAAAACTACTCTTTCAAGCCCCGTTCAGACGAAACAATTCCACGCGAGTTCGCTTAACCAATCTCTTTGAGAGCGTCGTACTTGCAAAAAGTTGCTGGGCAAAAATTTATATTCGAGAACTTGCTTGCCAAGTTGCTATTGCAGTCATGTTACGAGGGACGCACCAAAATTACTGTTTATGACCTTCCATTTGAACCCTTTCTCATTGATGAAGTTAACATACATGGCAACATTGAGAATGCCTTTTCAAAGACACATAATGAGGGGTATAAGGGACGCAAAATAATTATTTATTGTAGAAGGGAAAAAGTCCGTTTTGATGATAGAAATATGCCGTAAAAGCGCCATTTTTCGCCAATTTCAGGGATTGTCCCTGCTGATGAGGGACAGTTGGCATTTCTCCGTTAAATTTTAGGAGAAGCTCGTTTATATGAGCCTGCCTGTTTTTTTATGTGAAAGATCGTACTCGAAAGCCAAATTACTTGCATTTAGCATTACTCATAAGGCTAAGCAGGTACACTTTCTGCTTTCAATGGAAACCGGATGCCCTTATTTAAGACCACATTGAATTTGATATTTTTCTGATGGTGACATTACTACTCAATTTTACTCATGTTTATATATTAATAAATATTGTTTTGCGTACAGATATACACACACCGATGACAGAATCGAAACGATCGTACTTGTAAGATTATCTTCAGCAAAAATATAACATCGTCCGCATGGGCAAAACTATAAAACTACTATGATAACCTGTGCCTAACAATTCGTAAAGTAAATAGGTAAGATATAAGGGAGCTGACTGTTTTGTTATAAAATATCGGGTCTTAGAGAGATGTGATTGCTTTGTGACACGGGCGTCTCAGAGAGTGGCTTATGTTTGAAAATATGAAGTCTTTTCGATGCCTTCCTGTGTGGTAATATATAGGAAGTAGGGGGCGGGTAGAATTAGTGGTTTGGTTTCCTTAAACTGTAAAAACAACAATTTACAATACTGTTGTTATTTTGGAAAATAAAACTTTTTAATTTGATTGTTCAAATTACCTACGATAGCTCATATCGGCTCCGGGAGTGAATCCTAGCTTGGTAGTCCATAAATCTAGTGATATACAAATCAATTATTTTGTATTGTAACAATAATCTTGCTTCTAGCCTTAATATCAAAGTGTTCGATGCTGTTCAAACAATTCTTTTCGATTCCAGGCGATCCCTATTTTAATGGAGTATTCTTTCTGTCCCTGTCCAATGGGACAGCAAAGATCGATCACCACTCAATTTTCCTGCTCAGGCCACCAGGCTGTCGGGTTTATAGTGGATATTTGCTTGACTGGTATATTTTGTTAAGACCATATTACTTTGTTACACTTTTTTTCTCATTGCCATTTCCTGTCTGCTAGTATACAGTTTCCTTATTTCATATGACAGCTGTTTAACATGAGAACGAAGATACATTTCATTATTTTTTTCTCTGTCCGAAATACAGAAACTCAAGATCAACACTTCATAATAAAATAATTCCTCTTGCTCCTTTCACTCTTAGAACATTGTTGTATGGTTCAACACCATGTTCTTTTACAGACAATTGTAATATTTTTACTGCACTGCACGAATATATATCTACTACAAATCGCTTCAAACCTACTGGTATTGGCTAAATAATTTTGTTCTCTCTTCTCAGGTTCAATTTCCAGGCTTTATCTCACTTGTGTGATTGTTCAAATCCATACTCTAATCTGGAAAGATTCTACACGGTAATAAATGCCCCTCTATCTGTCTCCTTCATATTGGCGTCTTCTCCACTCGTACCCATGTGTCTAGTCAGTTCTGTGCTCTGTCCTTTCCTTGCAAGAGGGATTCACATAGGGCAATGCCCTTTTCCCCAATTGCGAATAACTTATGCAAAATATGTATGGAAGTTAATCCAATAAATATGTTTATACCAACATGAGTACTACTACTGTCCCGTGTACATATCTACTGTTTCGCGGATTGTACTGTATTATTTTGTGTGTGTTTTACATGCTATTGAGGGTCTTGCTCTATCTGAAGAGCCTCTCTTGAAGTACTACCTAATACACTGTTGCGTTATTCCAGTCTAAATAAATATGTTTAAATCAGATTAAAAACACGAGCAACTTAGTCTACTTGGTTGGTGAACATACAAGAGATTATACAATACTATTAGAGTCTAAACAGTAATAACTACTGCTTTTCGGTGAACGTACTACTAGTTTGTTGCTATGAGTATGAACTTTCTTCTGAATAGATTTTAAATATCCCGACCGCACCAGTATTGGTACTGTGAAAATTATAGGTTTGTACGTTTACACATCCACCCGTCTTTTTTCAGCCTTGCGCGTTGCCGATGACAGGGCCCAGGCAAAGGACCACAGCCAAGTTTATACCGACCGGTATTGCCACCACAACCCTGACAATGGAAGTAAACGAATTCCAGTATTGGAATTCTTTGAATAAAGTTGACACACAGCAACACAACACTCTACCTCCACTATATAGTAAGATCATATCACAGTGTTTGAGATGGAACTTTTTACACCAACATTCTGTGATCTTCGGAATGCCACTTCATTGAGTCTTTTCTTTTTTATCGATTCATTATATTTATCTTATTATATTTAGACAAGTATCATGCTTATTAAATTTGACAAAGAATTGAGGAACATCAATTAACGACTCATCCCGTCATGTTTTTTGCATCGGCATTACCCTCTTAATTAAATCTTGTGCCCCGAGCCACAGTAGTGGACTGCATGTATATTCAGAAAAAGAATATCCATGAACTAAAACATTCAAGGCCATGAGAACCTACTTAATCCAGTCGATCTAGTCCTGCGTATAGGCCAACCTGGAACAAACTGTAGCAAAATATTTTGTAACAATTTGGGGCACTTAATCTTCTCTTTCTAGCATATCAAAAGGCCTACGAAATCCCAGTTTTGGAGAGGTGCGAGATATGCAAATTAAAATGAGCAGCATCAATGCAGTTTTTGCATTTTGAGAACTTTAACATAGGATACTGTGTGATATGCATCACCCTGTAATTGTCATTACATACAAAATATATACATTATATTTCTCGAACATATAGCGGATAAATGTAAATGTTGATATTTTAATGGCATAATAGAATACATACTACATTTACTACATAATATGATGATGACGATGATGTGATAAGTTACACACAATCAACTATAACAGCTATTTAAAAAAAAACATCCACGGCAGGTCACTGCTCTTCTCCCAGTATAATTTTT
The DNA here is from genome assembly GCA_964020975.1 of Hermodice carunculata. Lineage (NCBI taxonomy): Eukaryota > Metazoa > Annelida > Polychaeta > Eunicida > Amphinomidae > Hermodice > Hermodice carunculata. Next base: position 33,339,703 of record OZ026619.1, on the reverse strand, counting down.
GGCTGACTGGTTGAAGATTCTACTTCCTTGTTTTCTTGACCTATTTCTGCAGAGCTTGCTTGCTCAGAAATGTCCAGTGGCAGAAAGGCAAAGGTGTGCAGAGGTCAATACATCAGTGTTAAATCAACACCTTCTTGGCACGTTTCTAAATTCGGAATAGCTACATCACTGAGACAGTGACATCTTGCTGCCTGCAACTAAGCACGTCTCTGAATTTGAAACGATAAATAAAGTAAAATGTGAGAGTTTGATGTCTGGAACTGGTAGGTTTCTTACAGAGATAAAATTAATAAATCCATTGATACAACGAGGTGGTTTGTGCCCAAAACAAGAGACATTTTCTTTCCAGCAAGAGAATTGCATACATATTTATGTTCTTTTTCAATCAACATTTTGCCCTTTTTGAAATTTGACATTCCGTTCACTATTTTGTTGGCTCTTTTCTGATAGTCTAGCTGGTCATTCTCATTCCTTGCTGATAGAGTCCAGCTCACAGAACGTACATATTCAGACCTATATGTAATAGAGGCTTCTGAATTCCACTGAGTAAGATGAAATGATGTTTGACAAGTGTATGATGAGAAAAAAAAGCTATTTAACCCCAACAGTTGATGATAGTGTCACCTTGAATAAGGTAAGTGATGAGGCAGGTTACATCATCCAAACTGTACCACCACCAACAGGTCCGCAAAGACTGTTCGCAAGACTATTGTAAACCAGTGTTAAGTAAAAGGTCAGAAACAGTCCCAGTTATCAGCTGAATCCCACGTTTGCAGTTGCATTCAGCTGTTGTTCTTTTGTGGTATCCTTGTCACTGATCAATCACAAACTCCAAATGATCAGGTGTGAAAGGGGTTGAGTGCTGAGTTCATGTCCAAAATCCTTGACGCTTGCATCGAAAGCAACAAAGATTGGTCTCTGAAGGTACGGACAAAACACCTAATTAGGTGTGTTTGATCTTTAAACTGTTTATGCTCTCTACCATCAAAGCTGTGTCAACTTGCATACCAAATGGCAAATGCAATAAGTCTGTACTTCACAATCTGATTTTAAGAAATGCAAAGTTGGCAGGCCTGGGAATAGAGGAGACATTAGCAGTTCTTAGGGTAGCACAGTATGTCGAGGAAAATGATGATGAAACTGTCACAATAAATGATCTTGTTGAGCAGATTGAAGGCAGTCATGAGGAGTCTGGAGTAAAACTTTCAGTGCAAGCTATATGAAAGCTAAGATGCTTGACCACTTTCCAGATGAAATAGTTATAACTGAAATTAATAACAAAGCAGATGTTATAACATTATAAAAAATTGTAATGCTGTAATTAAAAAAATTCACATTCTGAACAGCATGATCCTGTTGCCAAGAAAATAAATGTTATCAAGAAGTAGCTACAATTATATGTGATGATATTAAGTCAGGAGAAACATACAAAGGATACTACCCTAACCTAAATGGTATAGAATCAGAGAAAGAGAGTGTTGATTTCCTTCCTGAGACCCTCAGACTGCTATTGCAGACTCTCCTTGTGGAGAAACAGATTAATGTAAAACTTACATCTATACATCAGCCTATGATGCTAACAGCTCATTCGAGAGTTCAGATGGTATGCTCACAAGTTCATTTAAGACTTCAGCGTCACCACCACTTTGGTCCCAGATTTCTGATCATGACTCCTTATAGACATGGGTTTTCTTGTTCATAATATGAGATCCAGTAGTTTGACAACAGCGTTGCCTTGACCCGAGGCACTGATGTAAATGGTGGTTTGTCAGCCAGTGCATGTATGCAGTATGCTGCAGACAGTGTTAATCACAGCCTTGTCACCATTGATGGGAAGGGACAAATTTCATGGTAGGGGCATAATTGCCGCCATAACACCACAGTTAAATCTCAGGCACTGTATTCCCGTGACATTGCTGAGGTTTCCACAAGGAATACCAAATGCCACATGCAGAAGGCAGTTCCAGCCACATGCTGTACCAGATATAATGCTAGAAGCCCAAGTTATGACCAGTAGGGTCAATAGCTTTACAAGTGCTTTTACTCCTTAACCCTCTCCCCCTTAAACCGGCCAAAACCAGCTGGTGGTCAAATGTCGTCTGCTTCAGCGTTTTCAACTGATTTCAACAGGAATGAAAAACAATTTGACTGAGACAACATGACCCGGGTCAACAGCTTTCCTAGGCATGGGTTGGGAACTTAGTGCCCAACCCATGCCAAGGAAAGCTGTTGACTCAGTCCTAATTCAAGGGGGAAAGGGTTAAAGCACTCTACTCATCATGAGAAAATGTGTGTGTGTGTTGTTTGTAGCTATTTTTGTTGTATTAGTTAGGTTCTTTATGCATAGAGACTGCTTCAGAATTTCTATGCATGTGTTGGCCAACAGAGGGTGGAATTGGATAATAAAGTACTCTGGACTTTTCGGTCAGGATGCATGCAAGGTGTATGTTACGTCATGCATGCAAGGCTTCTACCATTGTTTTGCCCTTGATTAACATGAATCTTAATGATCCCACTTGTGTATATTCTATGCTAACATTCCTTGTAGATTATACACATTGACACGATATAATTCTTACTTCTGTTCAGCCACTGTGGTGGACAACTTTTATGATAATAGAAAGTGAACCCACTATTAGTTAGCTTCATACATTCCTCATTCAACTAGATGGATTCCACACATAGATGAGCCTTCTGGCAGCCATAGGAAGTCTGATAGAAGGACTAGGTTTTAAAGAGCTCATGGAATTTGTGCCCATTTTCTTATTGATGCTGTGCTCAATCCTTGCAGCCAGAGCATTCAAAATACCTCTTCCTCCCCTCTATGATCTATCAAATAAGATTGATTGCACTGAAGCTGAGCTGGCTGTGAAGGTTACCCTTGAAACAACATCTCTCCAAGAACCAAGAATACTTAGATGTTTGAAGGGGTATCATAACTTGATGGAGGAGGCAACCACTTGGCTGAATGATCTTCCAAGTGGTGCTGTGACAGTCAATGATGTTACAGTATCTGATGTTTTACAGGAAATAAAAAGTGGCCTGAAACAATGGCAACTTTCCAGAGTGCAGGTTTAATCTGCAGTTCTGTGGGTGCAGCATCCTGAAATGATTGACTATCTAGGGCAATTGATCCAAGCACAGCAGACAAGAGACTTACATTGATCTGAAGGCCTTGACTCATGTACTGGCCATTTAGGCTGAAGATGGAAACAATCCTGATATAAAATCAGAAAGGCTGTATTAAAAGGACATCTATAAACTCAAGCAAGACAGCCAAGCAGTGCAGCAACAGTTAGAATTGGGATTGCATGTAGTCACCTGTGGTGATCATCAGTGGGATAGCATCTCTATGGATACAGAAATTGAGCAAGTCTTAAAGTATGGTCTGAAGTCTACTGGAGATTCTATCATGGGCAGATGGCTGCATTTTGATCTTTAACCAGTATTAGTATCAACACACAACCTCATCAAGCAATTTAAAATCAACTTTTTTTTGTTTTATGATGGTGAATCACATTTATCTATCCAAAAGAAACTATAATTTTGTATTTCCCCATGCTTTAAATTTGAAACAAACAGTTTGGGGTGTTAAAATTTTTTGAGGTAGGCCAGAACGCTTTGTTTACAAACATGCAGCACCATCTGTTGAGGGAATTGCAAACTTCCGTTTGAAATAGTTAACCTAGGTACGTTTCCACTATTTGGCATTCCTAATTGATCCCAAATGTGATCTTAAAGTTGAACACATACTCATAATCCAACAGTGCGTGTGTGTGTGTGTGTGTGTGTGTGTGTGTGTGTGTGTGATACAAGGTTGACAGAATCAGGGATGTGCTATTGCACGTCCCTGACAGAATCAATGGAACTATTTGATTCCATTAACTTACAAACACTTGAATTCAGAGCGGTAAATTGGCCATATGCATAGTGATTGTAATGAAGTGCCACTGTACTCGGAGATCAGCTACGGGGCTGGTAGACCGATGTACTATATGCAAAAAGTGTTGCATAGGGGGTAATTATTAGAGTTAATTAAGTCTAGCCATGATAGAATAGACTTTAATGCTTCCCATCTAGTGATTGTGTGGACTTTATGACCTCCATCAGATATTAGGACCTCAGCGCTACGTGCTTCAGTCATGATATCCGACATCCATCATAGAATTCACACTATCACTGGATGGGGAGCTCTAAAATCTACAACTCATGACTGAGGTATTGCTAAGCACCAACATGTGGTATGGTTGTTGGCACTTCATGCCTGTTCAGACATTAACATAGCCTAATCTTAATCTTAGATGGTCTTGTAGAAAGAAGTCCTTTAATTTCAATTGGCCTCAGTGTTTTCCATTATATATCGCACCACTGGCTCAAAGCATTTGTTTTGTAAACAGGCATGGCATGTCATCATTAAAAGACATTCTTTAGTTGATGATGGAATAATGGTGGCCATTTTGTTTCGAGTATTTTTACCAAGATTTTTGATGTGTTAAAATGGGTTATATTCACTGCCCAAAACCACTAATAAACCTTTTGTTGCAATTTGTTCTGGGTCACACTGACTGGACTATTATTGCCACAAAACAAGTGGCTGAAGATCACATGGTTTTGTAGCATTGTATCCTTCCAGATTAAAAGTGTTATAGCTAGTAATAATCTGTTCCTGTCTAGATACAAGACTTTACAACAGTAGTTAGATGTGATGAGAGCCTCCATTTTTATTTAAATGAACTGCATTTAATATTTAGAAGGGACTGTAGACCTCTTCTCAAATTGTGCGCTTGATTAAAAAGAATATTTATTTGTATAATGTTTTAAGGTTGATTGCAATATATGATTTACAGAAGGTACCATACCAACTGCATTAGTTCAATTACTTCAAATATGAACACACAAACAGCTTTATCCAGAGTCTGCTAGGACCACTCTTGATTTGAAAAGTCAGAACTTTAATCCATGGGCATGTGACTTCCATTATCATTCTCGTACAATGTGCCATTCCGGAATAATAATTTGGTGCATTTTTACAATAAAGTGCCAGCTTTACAAAATATATACGTAATTTGTGCGCTCCTGAAACATCGTAAAAGCGTTTTTGTATACTGTGAAGAAGTGGATATCAAGATTTAAGTGACAGTATGTAAAACCTGATTGCCATATGTAAGATGCTACCATAATAGCAAACTGCACGAAAGTTGTACACATTAACATTGATATAGGCAATGGGTGTCAAAGTTGCAAAAACATGATCCTACTGCCACCTATGTCTGCAAATCATTCACCACTTGATCCATACCAAGGATCAGTATGACCAGCAGGCATATTGTTGCCGCAGTACATAATTCGAAACTTTGAAAATGGCATACCCCATTATGACACCAGCAGTGGAAGCCACATCCAACTCAATTGACAAACATGTGACTTTGCAAATAAAGATTAACACACACACCCGCAAAAAATATATATATGAATAATAATAATAATGATAATAATAATAATAATAATAATAATAATAATAATAATAATAATAATAATAATAATAATAATAATAATAATGATAATGATGATGATGATGATGATGATGATGATGATGATGATGATGATGATGATGATGATGATAATAATTTAAAAAACCCTGCATCGTCAAGCATAACTAGCCATCAATGAAACAATAAAATGTGTATATTGCAGCTTTACTTAAGTACAAATTTGAATTAATTCAGCAAATGCAGCTGGCCTTGTACTAAATTTTATATTACTATACTATCATGAAACTAATGTATGCTGATCGAAAATATATCACTGACACGAATTTTATTTTTTCAGCTATTCAACAAGAGAAGTCCATCATTGAGTTCGAGGAGGTGAGACGCAAGAACCCAGAAGGTGCAAAATACAAAGAGTTCTATAAACAGTTGGAAAATTACAAAAATAAGGTTCAAGATGTGAGGAAATTGAAGGATTCCTGACGAAAGTTTACGGGAGAGCAACAACATAATTTGCTTTATTTTAAACATACAGTGAATTATGTTCAACTGGTCAAATGTGTTATCACTGCGCACAGTTGAGTTGAATATAAAGTGTGTTACCACACTTTGCTTTGTAGGGCTGCCAGTTGGCGATAAATAAAAACACAGATGTTAGGCAAAGATTTGAATTCTTTGCCTAAAAAAGAACAATGCTGGTACGTCTATTGTACTCATAATTTGGAGGAAGAATGGATAGTCAATTGCCTATCTGGTGTCCCTTAGATAAAGCCAGACAATGGAAATGTTATCACTGTGACTCTCCACGACACACACATGAGCTTATCGCCAATTAAGGCTCACATATGTTATCTTCATATTTATGTATATTGGCCTAGAAGGCAAATCATCGATTTTGTCGCAGAACCTAGTTCTATTCATGTGAACCATCGACTTCGTGACAATCTTATATATTTGCATATATATATATATATATATATATATATATATATATATATATATATATATATATATATATATATATATATATATATATATATATATATATATATATATATATTCAAGACATAAGGGATCATGTACAAGTAAAACCATTCCAAAACTTGGAATAAAATCCCCCCCCTCCAAAGTCACATATTTCCTGGAATTTAGATACCCAATCAGAGTGTTATTGCTCGCCGTTCCTTTGTCCTTTGCGAAAAAGCACTATCTGTATTTTTATCATCGTGGAAATTTACAAACAGGTTAAAACCCTTAAACTTAAAAGTGCTATAAATTTGAGGCCATCACCGCGCTGTTCATTAGGCCACCTAGGGCTGGTCGCTGTTATACAAGCGGTCCGTGAATCCCAAAAATGAGGACACCTCATTTTGTTCCAGTACGGGGGGAATGAGTGTTGCTATACGTGATGGAGTTTCTGTGCTTCAAATTTCAGTATCATGCATATTTAACGAGTTATTTGCAATTAGCGGTAAGATTCATGGTGTCAAAACTGAAATATTTGGGAAAGACAAATCTTCCACTGTGCCTATGCACATCAACTACATAAACATGGTTTTACTGTCACCAACACACAACCTCCTGCTAATTTCATTCCATAACTTTCGTCATTATTTCAAATCCTTTCATAGGACCTTTCCGCATCTTAATCTGATAAAAATAATGTCACAATTTCACGTTGTATTTGCACAGAAATGGCCAGTTTTGCTGTCCTTTTGCATAGACAGTCGCCATGCTTCCCATTACGGAGCTGGGCGGAAGTAGTAATTATAATATTATAATGTTAACCGGAAGTTGAGAAAACCGCTTTCTCTATTGACCCATGTGATCAAACGTCAGAGGTTATTATTAAGAAAGTCATATAATGATCTGGATTACATCACCGTTAGCAAATAGAAAAGGGTGTCTAAACAGCAACTGACAGCTCTGAAATATGACCGTTCTTGAATAAATTAACCGCATTCAAGTAACTTTAAGCCAAAAGGAAATCATCTGATTAGCGGAAATCCAAGGCTTCAAGATGGTACCTCACATGGCACGTGCTCATCTGAGAGAACAGGCTACGGCACAATCAAATGAGTGCAATACTTAGCTGCATTTTTGGCATTGTTTTGTTGATTTTCACCCTGCAAAGTATTCAAAAATGCCATAAAAGTCACATTCTGCATCTCAACAAGTTTAGTTGATATCTTTTAAAGAAATTATCTTGGTTGGACTGAAAAATGCAGCATTATGTCAACCATTTATGCCCAAATGACACCCGTTCCCTCAAGATACCAGATTTCATGACGACTGCAAAACATCGTAATAGTAAAATGACGCAAACAGGAAAGTAGTTCAGGACTCAGAGCACTCCACAACAGAAGTATTGCAGCTTTTTAAAATCTTTCATATGAGTTCTAGGATTTTTTTGTTGACCAAGGAGGATGAGTTTATGCCTCAACTGCCGAACAGTGCTGGCTGCAGAAAATTGTTCGCCATGTTTCCCCAGACCGACCGGTGTACATACTACAGGCGAAATTTCGTCACTAGTATCCGCGTTGTTTTCACACTTGCCAGATCTGGCTTTTACCGCTCTACACGCTGGGGACGGTGCTCAATGGCATGTTTCCAAAACTTCGGTGACACTCCGATTTGGCGCTTTGCCCCCCCCTCCCTCTTGTCCGATGGTTTCTCGGAATTTTGGAATGGTTTTTATTTCTACATGATCCCTAAAGCAAATGGGTATATGGTGAATTAAGTTTCAAATAAAGACTCAAAGTATGGTCAAAATTGAACTCTTGATCATATCACGATTAATCATATTACTTACTATAATGCTAATAAGTATCGCCAATAGTAGTAGTAGTAGTAGTAGTAGTAGTAGTAGAACGCTAATATCGAAAAAAAGCAAAATATCACGATTTATGTATGTACATGATCCCCTAATAAAGTTCAGTTCATCATTGAGTGCCTTAATTGTATGTCGTTAGTACAGTTTTAAAATCACTTCAATTTCTAACTGGCAGGCAGTGCCATAAAGCTAGTAGTGTTCTATGCCCTCTGCTCTTGTGTCAGTTATTTTGTCTGTCTGCACAATTCAGCAAATGCTGCAGCCCACGGGGGACACCGCCTGGCAATGCAATGGGATGGGCCATGTCATGAGTGCATGCACTATGTTTTGATGCAGAATCCAATCAGTCCTCTTTTTCAACTCCTTCAGAATCAAAATTCACAATACAAGTAAAGAACCAAACAGGTTGACTTGACTTTTTCAGCACTCTGCACATCAACAGTCACAGAAATACGTACATCACTAGACAGTGCGATGTCAGTAAATTATTAATATTCAGCTACAGGAATAGACAGTGCAATGTCAGTAACTTATTATTAATATTGGGCTACAGCAATAGATACAAGACTTTATTGAACGTCGGATCATGTATACAGATAAACATCTGCTAGGGACCATTTTACCAACACATAACAATACAGATTGTGTACAACAGACCAAGCCAGAAATTACATCCATATGAACGAGATTCGAGTGTGTGATGCCAGCAGTTTCAACTGTTGATATGAAACAGGCTGTCAGTCACTCGTGTATATATGCTTCCTGCACATATTCATGCCAACCCTTGTGTCATTTTCTTGTATTGTTCGAACGCGATTGTAATCCATGATGGGAATTTAACACTGGCGTAATTTCAGTGGTGTGATATACATTTCGCATTTTATCCATGTTTTAACTATTATTCGTTAATCATAATCATAATCATGGAGGTATAATACCTCCATGTTATAATCAACCATGCATCCGTTTCGTTTAAACTGCCTACCGGTACATTACTAACTCCGTCATGAAAGCTTCTTGTTTGAAGATTATTAAGGTAACCGAAACCCACGACCAAGGACCTTAATAACGCCTTTGATATAATGCGAGCACTTGATCCGCACGCAGGCAATAAAGCCAAATCAAGCGCACTGCTGAAGACTGATGAAGTGAGGATTTACAATATTACAATGTCAATGGACTGAGCTTACATATAGGAGCCACGTCAGCTAATATACTCCAGCGTTAAATTATGATCAGTACACAAGTGTTTCACACTGCCACAATCTGATTGTTTGAAGTTTAAATGTGAAATCCTACGCCACCTTGATTTTTGTTTTCTTTTTGGGTGGTGCTGTGTGTGTGGTTTTCTTTGCTTTGTTTTGCTTTGTTATTGTTGTTTTGGGTTTTTGGGAGGGGAGTTTGGGGTTGTATTTTTTTCTTTTTTCGATTTTAATGTATATTATTTAAAATAATGTCCAGAATGATCAAACAGAATATATGCGACCCGGACAAACCTCTGCTATATCCGAGGATGTGTGTACCCAAAAAAGGTTCACCGTGAGAGGAGTGAATGGTTTACAAAACCACGGGAGGGTCTTGCCTCAAAATTTTTACAGGCACGATGCGATAATTTCTTATGATTGAGAATATACTTTTTCGTTAAATATACATATATTTAGGGAGTAATTTATTGCTTTGAGTAAGTTATTGTGCGCTTCTTTGTCGCCAAAAGTTCGTGACGAAGAAAATCTGGATCTGCATTTCGATATTGCTCACCTTTTGCGAATATCGTGAAAAACTTTCCATCGCTGTATTTGGACCTCACTCGCAAATACGGTTACATATTGTCAAATAACTCACGGTTACATACTGTCAAATAACTCAGAGTGTCCACTAAAAGTACAATTTCTGCAGCTTATTTAAGGTGCGTGTCTTTCACAAAGGTTGTTATAGTGCTAGTCATATTTGTTGTACTTGTGTCTTTTTGTCCAGAACCACTTCCCAGTAGTCATTACCCTATTCCGCAGTCCGAGCTCTTTCCTATCCATAAGCTAACCTGTCCCTGTCTAACCTATATACATATGGAAGTACTATTGTCCATATTGCACACGTTCCTCTGTAAAATTTTGACATAGTCTGTATTAGCGCAAATAAATTAAAGGGTCTTCGGCGGGTAACTACTCAGAACATATTTCGGAGCCTATTACCCGTACATGTCTCTCTGTGTAGCGGCTCTTTGTCTGAGCTAAATATTCAGCAAAGACAACCCACAATATAAAGAATAAATATGAACGTGGCAAATGATGAATTAGCTAAATGCGTGAAGGTTTGCTCATAAATGCAGAGCTTCATTATGAAAGAAGAATACCTGTCAAACAAACTATAATTACTAAATTTGTGTAGTACAGGTTCAGATAAGAACAATTTGACTTTCCCCTGAACCAATATGTACCCTTATCAGCTGGATAGCTTATCTAGTTAAACACCCGCCAGTGTATAACTGAAATGGAAACAAACTGGGGCATTATATTCAGTCCCAGTGATTGTAAAATAAACAGTTGCAGCTAGACCACCTGTACAAACTTAGGTTAATCCTAAGAAAGACTGCAACAATGGACATCCTGCACCAGAAATATAAAACAAACTCCATGATGACACCTACTCCTCACTTTGAAAGTCTACACACAATTAAGCTCTATTTCAGTACCAACCTTGGGTCAATGTCTCCACGTAATGTGTCACGTTTGTGACATTTGAGAAAGTAATTTTTTAATATTGAGTAAATGTGCATTTAGGCATGTCAAAAAGAATGAAAGTCGTTAGCATTTATGCCAAAAAACGGTTGTCAAAACAATTTTTTCTTAACATCATTTTAAGTACAATTAGGCAAACATGTAACTATCGTAGGCCGCTGCTTGCTATCGATAGCCCCAGGGGGAGTTAACCTGACAGAAAACATCTAAGCCTAAAATGTCTGAAAGTGAATATTAAAGCAGAATGATGCCAAAAGATAAAGTTAAGTAGCAAAACAGACAAGTCTAAAAACTGTAAAATTGTTGTAGCCAAACTTTCTAATAATCTTTGGATATTAACAGCAAAGTTTATAGGGCAAGTCAGAAAAGAATAAAAGTTATTTGTCATTGATTCTTGTTATGTCTCGAGATGATAGTGCTTTAAGAGCTGTATGTAATTGAACAATGCCAATGGAGAAAGCCTGTAGTAAATTATGGACAAGGTCTTTTGTATTCACGTTCCTAAATTTCCTGTTTTTCCGTGATTTTCTTTGTTGCCATGTGACATGTCTACTCATCTCGCTTGAATGCTGGACCACCGCCTATTTAAGTGAAATGTAAGTTACATTGAATATACCCTGAATTTTGTCGTTGTCAAAATCTGAGCAAAAGTCATGATTCTTCACTCTTGTTTGAATGGATTAGAGAAAATATGATGAATATTGGCCTGTTCCGAGACTGATGTGATTTTGAGCTACATCCCCATTACACGTTTGTGCTGAGTACGTGTGTGTCATGGGTTTCTCTAGACCATCAGATAGCACTCCAATATCTGATCGATATCTGCTTACATGATCTGTCTACTTCTTGTAAATTTATTACACAGTCGCTGTGACAGTATCCTCGCAAAATCACTGAAGTAAAAAACCCTGTTTCGTCAAAAATATTTGAAAATTTATTGAATGATGTTCATTCACTATACTGTACATAACAGCACGTAATACCCCTGCTTTAGGTGCTTACACTTTTATACCGGTCCATTAACATATTTCTGGACATTCTATTGTCGGTGCCGAGTGAGATGGAATCACGGGAGATATATGGCACCAAGATGGTCCCTTCTTTCAACTGACACGAAGATTATAATGACCATTAATATTTGTTCTCAACACTTATTAATAATGAGAGGGCTGTACTAAAGACAGACATCACATCTACAAACAGTCGCATACCGATAACCACACCCTCTCCATATTTTAAAAGATGTGAGAAAAGTCTGTGTCATGAATTTATGAAATGAACTGTGTCACATGAAAACTGGTCCAGTGATGAGTATGGACTTATATACAATGACAACAAGAATACACTGTAAAAAATCTTTAAAATCACAGTATTTTTCGGTAACTAAGCTGACCCTGTTTTACTGTCATTACGTTTACTGATTTTTAATGTCACTACCAAAAATGGGTACAGGAAACTGGCACATGTATAACAGTTACTGCAGCAGAGATACCGAAAATCTGTACTGTAACTCTATGTCAATTTTACATTTTTTTTTTACAATGTATGCAAACTTAAGACTTGTTTGTATATACAAAAGACAGTGATCTCCACAGATCTTTGCCATTTTTCTCCTCAACAAGAAGCACTCTGTACAATCCGTTGGGAAATATTAACTGTTCACCGTTGTCGAATCTTCTGCCGAAAAAAAAATCAATTCATATTGCATGTCCCACGACGTATAAACATTGCGGCCCATTTCTTTCATATTTGCTGTCCATTCCGAGTCTACATTGCCTGATCCTGTGAATTGTCATCTTCAGCCACGGCATTCTCATGACCCTGTTTTTCATTTAAACCATTCTCATTCTTTGCATCATCGCTTGGAGCATGAGCCGTCTTTGTTGTATCGCGTGTCATAAGTATATCCACTATCTTTATGATTATGACTTCAACTGCGAATATCCCAGATAACACAAAACCGGTGATCAGTCCCGCTAGTCGGACGTCGGAGTCTGCAAACAAAAACATATTTTTTACCCTTTGCATCTAATCTTCCTTTCTTTTTTTTTGCGAGAATATATTTTATATAGCCAACATCTGTTCCTTACCGCTTTGAAGAAGTAAAATTTGTATAAAGTAACCCTTTTCAAAACGAATCATTACAAAAGCCGGGATCATATGAATCATATGAATAGGAAGTATTCATGGTTAAATGCGGTCCTACTCTAACACCTATTGAGCAAAAGAGGGAGCCACCTGCATCAGGGCAGATCCATGTATTTAGCATGGTCAAAAGTAGTTTCTCAATAAAATAAACAACACGCACACAGAATAAGCTCAAGAAAATATTTTAACATATATTTAATGAACGTTTCTATTGTTTAAGACCACACCTTAACTTCCAGGAAGGACCTCCAACTGCAGTTTTCTATTGTTTCAGACCATACCTTTTCTTCCACGAATATGGACCTATTACACAAACTGATGACCTACCGTTTTGGAAGTACTAGTTTTGAGGACCAGAAATGACGGCCTGAAATTTTGTAATGTTCCTTACACTTTTATCCAAAAATTTGAAATTTGCGAAGCCAAGAAGGGAATGAACTGCTTCAATTTTTCATGACCTGCCTGCCTGTCGTCCGATATCCTAGACACTAGTCTAACACAGCTGACAGGCAGAACTGACGGTTCTGCTTGTGTTCAATATGTTGAACGCATTACACATTGCTGGTGGATGGATTCAGTGGTGCTTGTAAACAGGACGATATTACACACTGCCACATGCGAGTGAATTAGCAATCAAAAATAGTTCAACGTGACACCTTTGGAAATTTCCATGAAAATGTTTGAATGCACAATGCAAATACGATAATAAGTCGGATGTTAATTTAGATCAAACAATAGCAATGTTCATTAAGACAGGTAAGGAACTTGGGGCAGGTCCATAGGCGTTTTGCTGAACCTGCTCGATGAATCAAAGGACACGCGAGGCGCAGCCGAGCGTGTCCTTCGATTTATCTCGCAGGTCCTGCAAAACGCATATGGACCTGCACCGCGTTCCTTACCTGACACTTGAAACATAAAGGATGCCCAACTTTGTTCAGTAATGAGCTCTCTCTTGGTTGAAAAGGTGTTATTTATGAATGTTTATGTAGTATATAATGCAAATCTGCCCTGATCATGGTGGAAGCATCAGTCTGTTGCCTCGGCAACACAGGAAGTGAGCAGGATCGCAGTTAAAAATGAATGTCTCCTATTAATAAAATTATTCCAGTTTCAATTCCACATAAAAAAAAGACATTTTACACAAGTAGCGACTCGCCAGTGGTTCCAGAGGGAAATGGTTCAGGTCAACAAGTTTCCGCGCGAGCTTACGGTGCAATGCGCTTTGGCTAAAGAAAGCTGTTGACTCTCTCCAAAACCGTGCACTGACAGTTAAGTTAGGTCCGGCACATCAAATATTCTCGTTTCTCATAACCTCTTAACTGAGCTGAAAACATGACCCAAATTGTTACTGGATTTCTGAAACAAGGAAGATGTCTCTCTACTACCCCAACACCTTTTTTGAACATTATTTTTACCAAGAGCAAACAATTTGAAACATTCTTGCTTTCACCTATAATTAGCCTCAAATGCGATACAAAACAAAGATCTGAGCTTAAATTCCTCTGTCTGTTTGTCTGTCTGTGTGTCTGTCTGTCTGTCTGTCTCTCTCTCATTGTAGATAACATGTCAAATTTCAGACCCCTAAAAAAATGTGGAATTGACATTTTGCAGGTTCAATCATTTTTTCCACACAATTCCTGTGTGCCTATGTGGCTAAAAAACGTGTCATGATTTTTTGCATCAGTGTTTGTTTCATAGTTTTAAGGAGCCAAAATTGATGTTTCCGAATTTTGGACCCCTGCCCTTTTTTGAAAGCATATATTTCATATAAGACCATTTTATTATATATATATATATATATATATATATAAAGCAGTTCATGCTCAACCAGTGAAATTTCAGTTTGATGGTTCACTCGAACCATGTTCTAGAAATCCTAAAAAACGGGTGGGAGTCTCGAAAATGGTTGATCGTCCTCCAGGTCCAGGGTAGTTCAATTGTACAGGTCATTTCAAAAAAAGGAAAAATGTGGAAATAAACTAACAGAGGAACTAGGCCTCCCCGAACTTTCCTCCCCCCTCTCCCTTCCCGCTTCCCCGTCCCTCCCCCGCCCCTGCCTCCACCCCGCACACATTCCTATCCAAAGGGCAGGGTTGAAAATAATATCACAAGTGGCATTGGTCTACCTTGACCAGAAACAACTCTAGCGGTAGCACAAAGCCAGCCCTTCCGGACAGGTTTGATAAATATTTCAGAACTACCAGGACAAATTTAGCACTGCCTGCCCTATACTTTTCACTTCAGCGTGACAGCGGGTTCACACACCGTGGAAGGAAAGTCAACCTGCCAGTAGTGACCGGGAAGTGGCCATGATCAAACATTTGTGTACACCGCCTTGGTAATCGTTTTTTGGAAAGATTTTAACTCATTTGTATCGTCAATATAAATGCTGATTAAGATGCTATTCTCTTATACCTGTGGATTAATATGCATGTTACAACCAAATGGTCAGAATCCTGTAACCGAACTGTCATTTTGGCCACTTACCTGCCATCGTTGCCACTTCCGCGTTATATTTCTTTGGTGAAATTTGGCAGATTCTATTCTGTTGACGAAGGAATGTGCTTAGCCATATATTACAAGTTTAGTTCAATGCATGCACCATCCAATAAATGTATCCATATATTGACATCATGCGCTTGATCTCCGCTTTGTGCACAATGTATGCATAAACGATGGCTTAATCTGCGGCTTGGCAACGGTCAAAGCAAACCAGGAAAACAGTGACTGCATAAAATACATACTAGAAGTGGGTGCGCAGCTGCAGGTCCGAAGCAAAAATTTATACAACGCACTAGAAAAGAGGATTTGCTTCCAAGCAGATCTGACTTATCTCTCCGTGTGCCTGCAAAACTTTCATAAATCTAAATGTTTAAACATTTTGTCTGTGCTTTGTTGGATGCGCCTTCAGCACAAACCTAAGAATTGAATTTGGAATGGCACCTCTACCTATAATAACTTTGAAGATATTTAACATTTAAACTTTTCGAGTGTCCCTAATTAGCATGAATTAAAACTTTACATTTGTTTGTGGTTCATTGGATTCATCAACAGTACATCCCCATGAACTGACGTTGAAACGGTACCTGTAGTTAAAATAGTTTTGAAGATATTTAACATTTTGACTTTTCAAGTGTCCCTAATTAGCAAAGATTAAAATTTTACAACTTTTGTCTGTGGTTCATTGGATGCGCCTACAACAATAACCTATTAATTGGCATTTAAATGGCACGTCTACCTGAAATAGTTTTGAAGATATTCAACATTTAAAAAATCCAAAGGCCCTAATTAGCATAAATTAAAATTCTAGAAGTCTTGTTTTGGTTCATGGATGCGCCAACAGTACAAACCTACAAATCGAAGATGCAACGGCACCTCTACCTATAATAGTTTTGAAGATATTCAAGATTTAAAGTTTCAAACGGCCCTAATTTACAAAATGTTCACTCCTCTTAATAATAAGGCAAGACTCTATGTATGGAGATATAAGCATGCTAAGTATGGAGTTTCAAGGTATAATAGTGCCCAAATGAAATATCGGACAAATTGCTGGGAAAGAAAGAAAGAAAGAAAGAAAGAAAGAAAGAAAGAAAGAAAGAAAGAAAGAAAGAAAAAACATAATGTTTGTGTTGGCACACTATAATAACAAGGGTATAAGTGAAGCCGAGCTGTACTGACTTCTGACCTCCAGATGAAAAGATAAGGTGAAGCTCGTCATGTTTGTTGCATGCTGCTTCATTCATTTCAATGATAAACTAAGAATCAAGGTGAGATACCATACAAAATAAGTACATCCTCAATGATGGGATTAGTGATAACAACAACAAAAAAAAAAAAAAAAAAAAAATAAAAAAAAAAGAAAAGAAAAGCCTTACGGGCTTGGTTTAGTGGTTACTTCTTGTCTTCTATGTATGTATGTATGTATGTATGTATGTATGTATGTATGTATGTGTGTGTGTGTATGTATGTATGTATGTATGTAAGTATGTAGGTAAATTTGTATGTATGTATGTATGTATGTATGTATGTAAGTATGTATGTATGTATGTATAGGCCTGGGAAGACAGCCATTTCCTAGTGTATAACCATAAGGTAAGAATGGTATAACATCATTTGAAGTATGAGTGAACATTCTGAGGACAGTTAATTGAAAATTAACAGTGCATTTCGCCCACAAATATGTGTGTGTATTCGAGCATGGTGTTTCAACAACTCTTTATACCGCATAGGTTATACTACCGTACGCAGCCCGGCTTTGGAATGGACAAAGCCAGTGACGTGCCGAAACAACTTTGATCTTGAGGCAAAAAGTCCATTCAAAGCAACAAGAATTAAAGTATGAAATGCTGATGGAACAGTCATGGTTCGGAAAGCCCAATATACATCATTTGGAGCATGGGATATGTATACAGTATATGCAGCACAATATATATGCATACAGTATACGCAGCATATAATGCTGCCCACGTCAAAATTCTACGGAAGAACGTGTGCAAGATGGACAATAGTACTTACATATTTATATCGGTTAGACAGTGACAGCTTAGCTTATAGAGTGTAAAGAGGTTGGACTGCAGAATAGAGTGACGACAACGGGGAAGTGGTTCTGAACAAAAAGACACAAACACAATAATAATGATAATAATAATAATGATGATGATGATGATGATGATGATGATGATGATGATAATAATAATAATAATAATAATAATCATATATATTAGTGTGGGTGAGTTGGTGCGTGTGTGCGTGTGTCAAATGTATAAATAGATATGTATACTCATTTATAGATACAAGAGATGTACTGTCACAATGTTTCTCTGTCTCGCCGGTCAAAAGTGATTCAGTTTTCCGCATAAAATAATTATTACTGTGATTGACATTCTCTGAACTAATTCAAAGATTGGTAAGATGTTAAGCAAAATATTATATAAACTTTGTTTCGATATATGTAAACAACAATTCCGAGTGTATTTTTATACGAAATATTAACAGATATATCAGTCGAAATAATAACGATACAGCATGTTGTCTTTATTGTCGACAAATAGTCTTTCCCTGGACTATTCTTATCTTTGCTGAACCCGACACGAAATAAATATTTATCTTATCTGATCTGATCATTCCTTACCTTACATTTCTTTCGGAAATTTTCTACCTAATCTTATCATTAACTATTCCATTTTCGCTTTCCAGATATTTCTATCATATATGACACTACTATGTTGAAATTCCTCCCTCTCTCTCTCTCTCTCTCTCTCTCTCTCTCTCTCTCGTGCTTAAAGAAACCGCCGATTTTAGAGGCGTTCATTGCGACGTCATTTGTGCGATAGCTTGGTTCAAGCAAGAGGATCATGATGATCCTGTCCTCTGCTGACTGTAATCTACCGCTTCTGTCTGTACAGGCTTCACTGCTCTGTGTTCAAACTTCAATCGGAATGAACCCATTTTACAAATAACGGATAAAGCTAGTAGAAGGATAGCACTTCTTAAGCGTTTCAAGTATAAATTATCCAGAGATGCTCTTTGTTAATTGTATAAGTCAATGATTCGCCCAATACTGGCGTTCGGTTGTGTCATGTTCGACAATTGTGGTCAAAGTTTATCATGATATATGCCAGAATTTGTCCAATATCAAGCAGTGAGAACGTGCACAGGCGCTTTGCGTCACACAAATCGCGGTCGTCTACTCGCTGATCTAGGTTGGGGAACGCTAGCCATCTGTAGAAAATATTTCAAGCCTGTCATATTCTACAAAATGTGCAATAAATACGTTCCGTCCTATTTGTCTGACCTGGTGCCCCCTTCTTTTGAAACAACTACTGGTCGTCTCTTAATAAATTCCCATAATTTGAAACAAATTGTATCTAGAAAACAACGTTTCATAGAATCCTTTCCTCCGTCGACAATCCAGTAGGGAAATGTTCCAGTCGACAATCGTCTGTCTCCCTTTTTATCCCCATTCAAAACCAAACTGAAATGTTTGGTTAAAACATATTTCATTTCGAAGAAATACAATTGGGAAACAGGGCTATGACCTATATTGATCCCTCTTGCAACAGAGAATTAAGACGTTGCACAACAATCAAGACTATGTTCAATAAGAGGTGTAAACAACACATCACATAACAGATAGAGTGGTTATACCACACAGGTTAAAGGTTCGGACCAGGACAGTTCACCACAGATAGTAAAAGAGTCTGGGGTAATATTTGAATTGAAATTTTCTCATAATTGTGTAGAGTCTCAAGAGACAGATATTTTGGGTTTTAGTATGCGTACAGTAATATGTATAATTAAGTACTACTGAAATGTTTGTTATTCGAAGATACCCCCCCCCCCCACTTTGCACAAGGGCCGCGTTATCCAAATATATGCCATACTCAATTAAGACTCGGTCATTCATCATTAAATTATCACTTGTATCGAGTTAATATTATTACCGATCCGACTTATTCCTGGGGAATCGGAAATGAAAATATTGACCACTTTTTCCTCTGCTGTCCTATTTATTCCGACATCAGAACCAGCCTTCTGCAAACTACTTCTTGAACTGCAGCCCCTAGAGTCAGCCTCCTCCTATCTCTTGACAAAAATTATATGCTTCAGTTTGTGCTTAGGGGGAGTTTTACGGAAGCCCATTGGTGTCAACCTAATCTCACTTTTTTCTTGTTATAACTAGATTTTTTTCTTGTTATAACATTTTTTCTTGTTATAACAAGATTTTTTCTTGTTATATAACAACTTTTTTTCTTGTTATAACAACTTTTTTGTTGTTATAACAAGATTTTTTCTTATTATAACAACTTTTTTTGTTATAACAAGATTTTTTTCTTGTTATAACAACTTTTTTTCTTGTTATAGCAACTTTTTTCTTGTTATAACAACATTTATTCTTGCTGTAAAAAGATTTTTTCTTGTTATAATAAGAATTTTTCTTGTTATAACAAGATTTTTTCTTATTATAACAACTTTTTTTGTTATAACAAGATTTTTTTCTTGTTATAACAACTTTTTTCTTGTTATAACAACTTTTTTCTTGTTATAACAACATTTATTCTTGCTGTAAAAAGATTTTTTCTTGTTATAATAAGAATTTTTCTTGTTATAACAACGTTTTTCTTGTTACAACAACTTTTTTCTTGGTGTCAACCTAATATCACTTTTTTTCTTGTTATAACAAGATTTTTTCTTGTTAAGACAACTTGTTTTCTTGTTATACAATTTAAAAAAAAATTTTTTTCTTGTTATAACAACTTTTCTCTTGTTATAGCAAGATTTTTTCTTGTTATAACAAGATTTTTTCTTGTTATAGCAACTTTTTTTCTTGCTATAACAAGAAAAAAGTTGTTATAACAAGAAAAAAATCTTGTGATAACAAGAAAAAAAGTGAGATTAGGTTGACACCAATGGGCTTCCGTATGTTTGAGATCCGGACGTTCCGAGGTCACAAAACATATAAAGAGGCGTAGCATACAACACCAAATTTTCCATAGGATAAACACAATGAAGATCATGAAATGAAATGAAATGTACTTTATTAGCTGCATCACAATTACATTTGCAATATTTTGCTATAGATACAGAGACACAATACAAGCACAAATAAACAAAACATCAAACACAAATACTCAATACCACACTGAAAACTTGCATCTTGACAAGGAACTTAAAGCGTAAAGAATTGCCAATCTACAAAAAACAAAAACAAAAACAAAAACAAAAATAAAACACTAAAATGCTATTCATGTATTTCACTAGACGATGGAAGATAGTCAAATGTGGAAAGACTCGTTATTTATCTTTAGTCGGACTTTATCATCATACCTTATTGTCTGTCGTTTCCTTTTCCTAACAACGCAATCTCCCTTACTTTTTGTCCCCTCTATTTCTATATGAAGCTCAATATAACACAGAAATATCTTTATTGCAGTTTTTACCCAATAACGGTGCATAACACACACACACACACACACACACACACACACACACACACACACACACACACACACACACACATTTTTATATTTCTATATATACAGTTATACAAGCAATACATAGAGGATAAAAAGTACATGATATATACATATTTACATGGTTGCCATACTAAAATAATACCCGTAAACCAGGCGAGTTTTTCTTTTATGAAACAATTGGTAACTGCATTTTGCGACCGGAGTCGCCACCTCGCAGGAGTCTCGGTTTCAGCTGTTTTAGAAACCCCTGTTGATTTACATTTTGAACTCTATATATGTATCCAAATATAACAAAATTCTTTATACTCTATTTTTGTTTCATATTGCAGAAGCCAAAACAGTTTTACGCTCATTATCTGCATCCATAATGTCGTTCAATATATCAGGGTTCAAGTTTGGGATTCTATGCCAAAGAGAAGATACCTCCCTGGCTCAGATGGGGTCGCAAGATTTATTGTCTTGTTTGAGACTCCGAGGACAAACTTACAAAATTTTGAAAGGGGGGGGGGAGTAAATTTTTCTTATAAAAGCTTTTGGATTTCTGTATGTTCCAAGGAACCACATTTCTAAGCCATACATTAATAACAGGTTTGGTGTACGTGTCGAACAATTACCCAGCGACACCTAGCGACGTAAGATTATTCTTATCTGACGCTATACCAAGCTTGAGAATTAAATATTTTCTTGCTTTAGCGGCGAGATGGTATCATTTGTACTGATGGATTTATCGTGTAATAAGTTGAGGAATTCTGCCAAATCAGGTTCCAATTTACAACCACAGTCTCAACAGATTTTCATAGTAGGCATGCCAGTCTCCAGCTGAGATATATGTATGACGTGTACTTTTGGAGACCTAAATGGCCATTTACTTTATTCCAAAAATATTCTGATTTTTTTTAATTTTTCTCTTTTAAACTAATTTTTTAATCATGACCTTTCTCTACCTGATCCATGATTTTAGCTGTGCATAGGCGTCTGCATGACCGGAGAAACCTTTTGAATCTTTCAGCGTCTATGAAGTACGATCCTCTGATGAACGGGTCATTTGGGAAGTTGGTTAACATTTTTTTTCCAGTACTGCAAGTTTTGCTTTGTAGCATTACAGTTTCCTGTAAACCGAAGGATATGTCTTTTATATTAGAAACTGAATTAATTTTTCAGAGCTAAAACAGGGATTATATAGCCCAAGGCAGAATGGCTTTGGCAAGCCGTGTTGAAATTTCGTAATTTGGCGATATCGTTAAATGATTTTGACATCGCCAAACAGGACTAAAAATGAAAACGGAGATCTGTCGGTATAATAATGTACAGTCATATATCCAGTCGACAGGCAGGCCTGGACTTGTTACATGATGTTTGCGTAAATTGCGGATGCGGGTATGTGAAACCGTACCCGTGTCCGTACATATGGAACATAACAGGTAATTTCAACTTGTGCGATTTTTGCCGAATCTTTCCCGTACATTTATGGAGTCCTACTTAAAATATGGTCGACAGCCTATGTTCCAGCACTTGATCCGACTGCCACTGGGCCGAAACAGGTAACAAACAAAACACATATCGGGCCTGACAGGCAGATTAGATGGCAAAATAAAAAGAAAATACTCAGGAAATGAAGTAGAAACTATGACTGGAATCCCCCAAATAAACCATTCACAACGCGTTAGTAATTTCGTTTTTTTTTTTTTTTCGATTAAAGGTAGAGATACGAAAATTGGCGGAAAAGTTATCGGCCTGCTCCATTTGGTGAAGCGTGAATTCAGTTAAATATGGAATGCGATATTATGCACTTTTTCAAAAGCATTTGTGCAAAAAATGGATTATTTTCAAGTTAAAAAGCATGAAGCTAACAAAAACACGATTGTCACGCTTCTGTATCTCGGGGAAAATGTTAGGATAAGTGCTCTCCAGAGCTTGGGTTTTAAGATTTGTAAATCTTCAAATTTTTCACAATATCTGATTGTCACGCAAATGATCCATTCTCTTATATGTTTCATTGAAAAATCTATATGTTGAGTAAACGTCTATTTAATGCGTAGTGCTTCCACATATACTGCGTTACAATTCATAACCATGTTTCAATATAACAGTAAAATGTTTATATCTAATGCAGAAAACACTTGTTCCTGAGGGCTGTGTGCCTTCATGAAATAATTGTCTGTATGAACAAGTTTCATGTCAAGTGAAACTTCTATCACTAAGAAACATACATTTTCCAATTTTTTACTTTTTCTTTTAAAATGCATTTTATTTGGATCAGTTATGATCCACTTACATATAGCCATCAAGTCAAGACAATCAGCTCGAGAATGCACTGAAAATAATTTCAGAACCTAATAATGGGTATATTGTTATTAAACAATATCCTATGGCTCTTGAAAGTGCATCAGGTCACGCTAGTTTCGTATCCTGTGACTCTTGACTGTTGAAAGCGCATTAGGTGGTTTTGAAAAGCAAGTATAAGGGCAATGTGTGTCATTCGGTAATTGTGCATCTGATGTTAATATTTTGTTCACAATGATCAAAGAAATAAACGTATATGATGGTAAAGCTGTGTCAATCATGCCGCAGTACCTTGGTTAGGCTTTCCAGTCAATACTTCCAGTATAACAACTGCTAAGACAATTATATAGAATATGATTTATTTCATAATGCGCGCACCAGAAGGGTGGTCAATTGTATTTACACATCGGTTACAATGCTTGAATGCTCAAACATTCTTTCATGCCGTGGGGAGTCTTTTTTTTTTTTTTTTTTAACCTGAAAAACCAAATGTGTCTTTGCCCCACGTCATGTGCTTCCATGTGCTGGCACTTGGTGGGAAACATCCTGGATTAGGACTCGGCGATCCACTCCATTGTTTATTCTGAACACCGTCCATTCACACTTTTACACAAGAAGTATTGCGGAAAGTCGTCATGGCAAGTATACATTAAACTTTCTTTCTTGCCGATATAAGCATATGGAGCTCCAACGAGGCAGAATTACCTTACATTTGTGACTCAGCTTTCAAAAAATAGTCCCATCATGACAGAATTGATAAAGCAAGTCCAGATTTGGCAAAACGAGCCTGGCCCAAGGCATAAAACTAGTCTACTTTTAGAAAACAATGGCTTCATGTGCATAGCTAAGAACACAACGTACTCTGCAAAATCATAGCATACAGAGGCCACTTAAACATCAGGAGGCTTAAATTTACATAAAATTGTCTTGTTCGTGATATTACCGTTTAGTTTTACTGCTTAAATTAGTACCAGTCGTCTGGTGTCATATAATTATTTGTCATGTACCTAAGTTTGTGAACATCCGGGACAGGGAGAGGGGTAACTGGAGTATTGAGAGCGTCTATCAATGTGGTTCTATACACGTAATGCTGGTTCCTGCTGGCTGGATCTCTGTCAGCTGTCTGATACAGTGTAGAGTTGGCAGCTCTCACCGGGTCTGACCATCGGGGATCAGTCCAGGAGGGTCGAATACGATGCGTGCCTTGCTCTGCTTCACTGTAAACGGTGGCCACATAATCCTCATCAAAAGCAGGGAGACCACTTGCTTGCCATGGTTTAGCCTCTGTTCTGTTATTCAGTTTTACCTCTTGTGCTGCTCTCGCCATGGCTTGCACTCTGCCACCTACCGGCTGAACGTCGTATGATTTACTGCATTCGATGATGGGTGGCTGGCCACCTGATTTTGACTTCTTCCCAGAGCCTCCACAGTACTCCTCTTGATACTCAGTTCTTTCTGCCGCCATGATCTGCAACAGAAGAAACAGAAATGTTTAACCAGGCTGTCAATTTAATTGTCAGTACAACTGCAAATGATTCTTTTGATAAACAAAGAACACAAATGATAATGCAGCTCATATCCACATTCGTGCAGCTGAATACTTTTAACCGAGCAACCATGATTTGAGTACCGAAGTCGTGATACCAATTCTTATGCATCGACATCAGTCTCAGCAATGCACCCTATCCCAACCCTTAACTTGTTATTAAAAGGACAAATTCATTCATTTTATAGTAAACACCAAAAATAACAACAAAAAAAGGTGTCACACTCACGATAGTTTCTCAAATTTCACTGCGTCATGTTTCTTAGTTTCAAATTCGAGCATAAAGCATAGCGTTTGGTATTGCAGGAAAGCACTTTAACCCTTGATCGTTTCGCCTATTTGTTTTTAACAACAAATATATTGACAAAACAGCGCTCATGTGCGTGCAGCCTTGGATCCATTCTATGACAAAATTGTCTGCACCCTAATTAGGCAAATGTTACTGTGCATTATTTTTAGCGTTTACTTTGACAGCATTTTCATCAAAAATTGGCGTACTGAAATTTTAGAAACACCACCAGAAAGCTCGTAAGGTCTCTTTAAAGAAAAACTGAATATGAACTCCGGAAAATGCTATCTTTATGCTTTTATATCTCCCAGGTTGCAGTGTTGAGTAGTCCAAAATTATGATAGAGGAGAGCAACAACAGAAGCTTCTGCTGTTCTCCTGTAGAGGGCATTTCAGTCATTCAGGGGTAGAGTTGTGTATTCCCATTACTTTTCATTGTAATTTACAGCTTAATCACTTTAAAAGCACTCCTTGCAGACACACCAAAATTTGTGTGGTAAAATTATGTACATAGCTGAAATGTTCACATAAATTTTATTCTTGCAGCTTTAAAAGTAGTCTTTTAATTTGAGGTTAATTTAGCATGCAATCCAATGGGAATACACATCTGTAGCCCTGAAGAATTTTGCGTATTGGACTGTGTATTCAGCTGATTCAGCTCCTGTCTGGAACACGGATCTTTAATCACGCAGAAGTCATCCTAGGCCAAGGACATAAATTAATTAACGCTAAAGGCTCAGAGGAAAAAGATGTCCAGCGGCGCTGCAGAGACTGACCAGTCATGATGACGGCCCGATATTGGAACAGATCCGCGTTTTTAACTATAGTAGGAGAAAATGAAATTTACATGTACATATGTCCGCTTATTTGATGTAAATGGCACATCCGTATCTTGAGCCCAGAATTAGTATGCCATTGCACGAGAGTAACGACAGTAAAACATGTGCCCTTAGTGTAACCATGGACGCATAGACTCTAATATATGATGCTATATTATAGGTCCATGGTCTAACGGGACATATGATCAGAATAAAGATTAATCAATAAGTATGCGCTTTGCTTTGCCTGAGAATATGTGATCAAAATAAAAATAAAAATAAATTCTTGGAGAAAACAAAAGAATATTACTGTGGCAGCAAAATATATCTATACTAATGAGTACTGGTTTGGCGTGAATATTTCCGTGTATGCATGTCACCGGATGATACAAGTCTGATACTGTACACATTTGGTAATGTAATTAGCCCGTTAATACTCATGAATAACCCTTACGCCACTGTCAACAGTATGTAATTTGAAAACACGCTTGCGGCATAGGAGAAAGTCCACTACCTGTCTGCGCTCCTCGCTTCCCTGGGCCCAGGTTTGGTGTTCCTTTTGCTTATCGTCTCTCTTGGTTGACACAAACGATCATGGCGCACCTGGTTGCTAGGTACATAAGACCAATATTATTCATTGACTGAAAGATCCCATTTGTATGCATGTGCTGCCACCTGGCGACAGAATGATCTGCCTTTCACCACACCACGTCACATCAACGGATACGGTTCGCGGGTTCTAACAAGCTAGACTAATTTATGTTACACATTGTGGACAAAAACCTAACATTGAGAACTGATTTAATAATTATTCTGGGTAGCTGATGCTCGGGCATTTCAAATACCCAAGTACTCATCACTACCCCCCCCCCCCCCAGTATACTTAGGTGCATACTAACGCGTGTGCTCCTCAAGCCACAAACAAGATAACTTGGACAGACACGTCTTGGATTCTTCAGGTTTACTCGAAATTCAGATTTTTTCTCGTAATAATAAGTTTGTAAATCTCGAAATTATGAGTTTTTTTCTCGTAGTGACGAGTTTTTAAATCTCTGAATTTCAAGTTTAAAAAACTCGTTATTACGAGGAAAACCTGGTGATTTTGATTTAAAAACTCGTCATAACGAGAAAATCTTGTAATTTCACGTTTCAAAAACTCATCATTACAAGAAAAAACTCCTAATTACGGAAAAAACCTCGTAATTACGACAAAAAAAATCGTTATTTCAATATTTAAAAACTGGCTATTACAAACAAACAAACAAAAAAAAAAAAAAAAACATAAAAAACAAAAACAAAAACAAAACAAAACAAAACCAACAAATAAATAAATAAATACCAAAACAAAACCTCCCCCCAAAAGCCGAACAAAATCCTCCATCTTTGTCCAACAAGTCTGCCACTGTTTTTATATCTTCAGTATGCCATTTGCTAAGGAAAAAAAGTGGTTTATTTGTGCTGTAGCCAAGGAGCTACACCAAATTAAACTGTTTTTTCGTGTCCACCAATATTGTTGGATTGGAATAATGAAAACCACACCATAATTTTACAATTTCTTTGCAGAACGGACTGTAACCTCTATCAATCACAGCATGTATATCTTTTGAAGAAATATTACATTTCCAAATAATCCGTCTAATGTTAGGTAACTACTTGACCACCAGAGTTTTCGTATTTCGTTTTGATTCTATCTATAAGTGCAGTGGACTTTGCAACATTGATATTACATATATGAGCTGACATAATGCAAATGTTGTTAGAATGGTGATCTTTCCATGTAATATTATATGACACAGGGGTAAGTGGTTATAAAAGTAATTTGGATTCTTTGGTTAAATTACAAAAGAGAATATTGCGGGTTTTGAGTCATTCAGAGTTTGATGCTCATACAGATCCCTTACTTTTATCAATATAGAATTACGAAATTTGAAAATTTAAATTAATTTTCGATTTTTTTAAACCATGAATGAGACATTCTCAATCATATTTCAGAATGTGTGTGTGTGTGTTTTTTTTGAAAATAAATTTAGATGTACAATCACAGGCCTACTCTACACGTCAAAGACATAATTTATTTATGTCAGTTTATACAAGTGTTTTTCCATCTTCTACTATTTAACATTATGGTCCTAAATATAGAACCAAATACCTTTAAATATAAGACAGATAATGTCTTTATTCTTATTTCGGTTAAGAATATTCTATTTTTGATTTAGAAATATAGTTATTGGTATTAGATTTAGGGATCTAGTTTTGTGATCGTATGAATTTAATGATCTTTTCAGCCAGGCAATATAGTTATTCTTTGACGTTGAGAGATTGATAGTTTACTTTTTGGGAAAACATAATGTGATCTTTTTATACATTTACGTTTGGTTTAGAATTCTTCTATAGAAAGCATTAGACTGTAATTTTCATTCATTCTTGGGTAAATACACAACCTATATCCACGTGTATTTGTTTAGACAATCATGTTGCCACACATTAACGTCCCAGTCCAACGGGTGACCAATGCCCGCAGATATGAAGTTCCTCCCACGTGGAATGAACTGCTTTGTGTGTGTGTGTGTGTGTGTGTGTGTGTGTGTGTGTGTGGAGTGTATGTGTGAATGGGATAATTTTGATATTTAAAATGAATGATTGTACTCAAAAACAGGTACAAATGTAAATATAATGAACATCGTTTGTGTTGGTGTTGTCAGTTATGGGGTTGTGGCAGCGGACATTGAGGTTGACATCGAAGGCGTTGCGCGTTAATTTCTTAATCGGGGTTTTCTTTTGCATTAGAATGAACAGGAAGGAAAAGTTCTGACGTTCATTTTTGGATGAACGCATTCGATTTCGTGTGCACATCATGAGAACCTTCTAGAACAATGCACACAATAGCGACGCCAGGACTAGTTTGGCTTATCCTGGAAGGTCCAAAATCTGTGCCCCACTGACGTGGCAATCACCCGCCAGAAAGGACGTTCAATTCGAATTCCTGATAGCTTCCAGTAACAAGTCATTTATATCCACCCAAAATATACTATATAAATTTCAATAGGCAGTCCATCAGTGCCGGGACTTTTTACGTTATTGCATGATTTAATTAAACTCCAATAGTTCCATAGAAATTAGGCCTTTATACCTTTCTTTCCCATCCTCTGTTAATTTTGTGATAATAATAGTATCTGGTATAAACTCTGTCATTTTTTTTTCTTTTTCAAACTGGGATATAACTTTTTGTAAAATCAAGCTTCCTCTTTTTAGGATTCGTTCTTTGTCATTTATCATTAAATTGTCAGCAACTCTGAACTGTCCAACACTTACATTAATTTTTTTTTATTCTAAACTTTGAAAAAAAAAACCCGGTTGATTTTTCACCCTCTTCATACACTGTATACCTGACAGCTTACTCGTGCCCCAGCGGTTTTATGTTCAATCTCGTCAGTCCCTGTATTTTCTGCTTTAATACACTATCGTTAACATAATTTTCTAGAACATAAGTTTTTGTTGTAATTCTTTAGTTTTATTTGACCTGTGTTTTTTCCATTCAATAAAGCAGAATTATTTAATTGTTTCGCCTCTTATTCTACATTTTGTTGCGTCACAAAAGGGAACGGTTTATATTTATATTTAATTCCCGTGTTTCTACTATTGTTGCTTTTACCCTATTAACATATTCCATGTCACTAAGTAATAAATAATTTAAGTTCCAGTATCATAGATCACGGTTAAATTGTCTGTAAGTAATGACAGTTGTGTTGTGGAATGGTCATAGCTAAAGCCGGATTCTCTATCACAAACTTTTTATCAAACTTGAGATTCCAAATGAAACAAAAAAGGTCCAAGCTGAAAAAAAAAATGGATTGGAATTATTATTTTTATGCCAGGTCTTGCTGTCCATATGTCAACACGATCAGTGTCATCCATCCTGGCATGACTGATCGTGACTTCCTATGTGTTTGATGACAACCACCCTCTCAGTCTAAAACTAAATCTAATGCCAAGTACTTAGCCCATATACCTACCCATCTTATTCACTTGGATGGTTGAACCTCTAAACCGGTAGGTGGGGGTTAGAACATCTCGTTAAATTTATCCACCGAGGTTGCAGATACTGGTAGTTCCGGCAGTGTGTTCCATGGGGTCACTGCCCTGAGGTGGGATGAATCCCTTAATACTTCGTTCTTGCATCAGGTTTTGCAATTTTTGAGGAATGACCCCTTAACTCACTTGTGGGATGTTTGAAAAAAGAACCAGGATCTTCTTTGCAACAGTTTTGTAGATATTTTTATGTCCCACAACATCTGTCTGCTGCCCCATGTCTTTTTAAGGACTCAATCTTGATTTCATGATCATAGAGCTTGGGACATCTTTTTTGAACTTTTTCTATCAATGTTTTTGTAGGCATGGCCGGGCTGTGGACATAATACTAGAGACACATGTGTAAAACTGGCCTAGTCACGATTGCTTTATATCGTATGGTTGATTCACGTATTTTCTAAATGCTCTATTTGCGGCAATTCGTCAGAGCTTTACCAAATCACACTCATAAGCAAATTTTCGTCACAAAGTTGATCTTCATGATACCATTATTTCTCATGCTTTGTAAAAAAATTATGGATAAAATAGAGATACACGGAATTTTGCTGTTATTATGTTTTGGTTTCGAATTACAAAGTTTTCTTCAGCTTGTATTCGAATTTGTGATTTTTCTGTTGAAATTAAAATTTCATACTGGAAGTGTTTTAAAACATAGAAAAACGAAGGTGTACTAGTTAAAAAAATATATTGAACTGGAGTTGAATGCAAATACAAATGT
This sequence comes from Hermodice carunculata, assembly GCA_964020975.1. Lineage (NCBI taxonomy): Eukaryota > Metazoa > Annelida > Polychaeta > Eunicida > Amphinomidae > Hermodice > Hermodice carunculata. Next base: position 33,308,780 of record OZ026619.1, on the reverse strand, counting down.
TTGCAGCATTTGAAATGAGCCCATCGGAAATATGAATTACAACCTGCTACTACTTATCAACAGTCCTAACCGTTCAACTGAGTACTTCCAGAGCCTCCTTGATCTCATGCTCACTGGTTCTCCTGGTTTTATTCTAAATTGTGGCGTTCTACCACCTGTCTCAACTTCTGATCATTCTGTGATCTTTTGCTCCTTCTCTCTATTAAATTCATCCGACCGTTCTTACAGACGTGCAATTTGGGACTGCAAACGCGCAGACTTCAATGAATTGAACAAAAATTTGCATGAAGCCCCGTGGGATACAGGACTTGCCGTTTTCGACTCGTTTGATGATTCAGCTTCCTTTTGGTCCAATCTTTTCCTCGATACTTGCAAACAATTTAATCCCTTTAAAAATGTATTGGTCAGACCCAAAGACAAGCCATGGATTACTTGTGCTATTAAAAGGTTTATGAGAAAACGTAATCAAGCTTGGCAAAGATATAAACGCCTCACTCTTCTAGCCCGTCCCCATACTCTTTCCGTATATAATAGAATAGAACGTTCATTCCAGCTTTATAAAAAAAAAAAAAGCGCGGTCTTACTGTAAATTTAATCAAAAAGTCCATGCATCACTATTTTGATAAACTTAGATCAGATCTCGATTCGAAAGATATAAATCCGAAAAGATGGTGGAGTCTTAGCAAATCAATTCTTAGATCCAAACTTCACCTGACCATACCACCTCTAATCAACGATGGTACTGTGATCTCTAGCAATCTAGAGAAATGTGAGATATTTAACAGTTACTTTGCCAAACAGTGTATACTTGCTCCCCAAGTTGATCCTGTCCCCTTACCTGTTCTTACGCTCAGTACTGAAGCTCGCCTCAATACTGTACAGATCGATGCTTACAATGTTGAAAAAGTCCTACGTGCACTAAAAACCAGCTCGGCCTCTGGGCCAGATGGCAAAGGAAATATTCTTTTTAAAAATACGGACTCGAGCATCTGACATCCTCTCTCGCTCCTGTTCAATGCTTGTTTACAACATTCACAGTTTCCGGCCTCTTGGAAATTATCTAATATATGTCCTCTTTTCAAAAAGAATAATAAACAAGCCAAAGAAAATTACCGTCTCATATCTCTTCTCGGTAATGTGTCCAAAGTTTTTGAAGGTCTTATCTTTAATGAATTTTATGAATATCTACCCGAAATGACCTGTTAACCCCCAAAAACTCTGGGTCCAAGAAAAATGATTTAACAGTAAATCAATTAGTGTCTATCTTACATGACATTTCAGTGGTCTCGAAGTCAGAAATTAAGCACGTATGGTTTTTCTTGACATTTCGAAAGCGTTCGTTAAAGTATGGCACGATGGTCTCCTCGCTAGGATGAGGCAACTAGGTTTCTCTGACCATTTAGTTTCAAATTTCAAATTTCAAATTTTTATTTGGAACCTACCCCTTTACAACGGGGGCCCACATAAGAAAGCAATAGTGAGTCTGGGGGATGCTTAGGAGGCAACAAGTGAACATGAAGTGAGATAAATCTTCTTTACCGCCATTACAGAGTTTGCGCTTATCATCTGAGATGCCCCATTTGGCCAAATCTACCTGAAGACCAAGGCAGTTGGTACGGGCTTTAAATTTAATCCTGGCTCCTTCAAAATTAGTGACATTAAATAGGTAGTTCTCTTTTCCGGAGTGGCATTTGACATGTTTATATAAGGATAAGCTACTCTTGGTGTTTATTTCATTGAAAAAGGCATTATCTAAAACGCTTAAACTTAATCTCTTGTAGACATCATACAAATTGTGCTTTGTTTGTGAATAGCGCCATCCAAACCTACATCGGTAAATATATGGTCTACACATTTTAAGTATGGCCAGGATACTACCTTGTGGCCCACAAAATTGCTTTCCATTTCCAGGAAAACCTGTTTACACAAAAGCTCGTCTCTGAGGTCACACTTTAAACGATTGAAATATTTAACTCTTTGTCTGTCTATGATGGTACTGATAGGTAACAAGCCTAGCTCTCCAATGGTGACTGCAATTGAGGGCTTAGCTTTTACTCGTAAAATAGCACGTGCAGCTGAATACTGTATTGACCTTATGTGCCTAGCACATTCCTTTGTGTTGCACAACCACACTGCACAACCATGGGAGAGTGATGGGGACAGCAGGTTTTTCCAAAGACTGTCTCCAAACATAAATCTGTTCACATTTTCGTCCGAGGCAAGGATACTACACATATATGCCCAATAAGACGCGAGGCTTTTGGTTTCACTTGTACAGAGACATGCTTAGAGCCAGACATAGATTGGGAAAAAACAATTCCTAAATATCTATAAGTTGTATAATATTTCAAAGGAATATCCCATAGCATCCAGTTTTTACTATGATTGACCCTTTTGCCGATAACCATCACTTTGGATTTAGAACCATTAAATTTCGTGCCCCATTTTGTAGCAAAAGAATAGGCGACATTTAACATCTGTTTAAGTTGTAACTCAGAGCTGGCAAGGAAAAAAATATCGTCTGCGTACAATAAAACCGGAATAAGCTCCTTTTTAAGATTTATGCCCAGTGTTTTCTCCTTTAACACAGTAACCAAGTCTTCCATGGCAACAGAGAATAAAGTAGGGACATAATACATCCTTGTTTGACCCCATTAATTACATGGAACCAATCACTTTCGTAAGGACCAAATAAAACTTTGTTTTCGACATTTTGATACAGACAGTTTAGGAGCCTCCATGCTTTTCCTTGCATTCCACTGTTTCATAATGAAGAAAACAGTCGGTCTCTACTTATCGTATCAAACGCTTTGGATATGTCAAAAAATGATAGCCAAGTCTTTTCTTTCTTGTCTTTCCTTGGAGAACACAGACCTTTTAATGTAAAGTATTGATCTTCCAGTCGTCGTCCTTTACGGTAAGCTCCATCATATTCCCCCAGTATACCATGCCCCTCAAAGAATGACATAAACTGTTTTCCATTACCGATGCAAACAATTTATAGACATTGGAGCTTAACGTTATACCACGATAATTGTTTAGATTTTCACAGTTGCCCTCTTTAAATAGTGGTTTTACCAGACTCTTATACCAATCATTTGGAAAGGATTCAAATAACTTAAAGAAATTAAACATTTTTACTACAGAATTAAGTAGGCTTGGCCCGCCATATTTTAAGAATTCATTTGGAATGCCATCGATCCAACATGCTTTACCATTTTTTAGTTTTTCTGTGACTTCTTTACCGGTGTTTTGTCAGTGATAACGTCAGTAAGTCCAGAGACATCACCCTGGTAATCCTGCAAGGCTTCTGCACGCTGATTAGTCTGAGAGCCATATCCGCTGTTGTGGCATGAGTACCGCCTGAATTTTGCCAATAATCGCTAAGAATTAAATTTATTTCGTTTGGATCGTCAATTATGCGGTTATTGTCTTTAGGGTCACATATTCTAATGGGGTGCGGGTTATTTCCGTTCAGACGTCGCAGCATAGCCAGTATGAGCGGGTGTTTCTCGTACCTTTCTTAGAATTCAGCATAATTACTTTAATCTTGTGTTGGGTCTTTTTCATTCAATTTTTTCCATGAACCTGGTGCCTATGGCGCAAGTATTCTTGCCACAAGTCGCTTAGAGTGTCTGGATCGCTCATCGTCCAACGCCTATGCAGCCTGTTTGCAACTTTGCGGTCGCGTATTGATGACCGGATTTCGTTGTCCCAAATTTGCTCCTTACAAATCTTAACTTCTCTTTTGCCCACAGCCTGCTCTCCGACTTCAAGTACAATGTGCTTCCAAACAGACCAAACATCATTGACACAGCTATGAGAGTCACAATTGAAATCAGCGACACGTAATGATAACATACTTTGGAATTTGCCCCAGTTTTGGACCTTGTCAACATTCCACTTGAAACGCTGTGTGCCTGTTTGCTTAAGTTAGGGAGTCACATTAGTAATGAAGTCAAACTTTACACGAATTGTGTTGTGTTCACTTTCAATGCAAAAATCGCCCTGTTCATCCACGATTATATCACTGACATATTTATACAGTAAACCGGTTACCAAAGCATAGTCAATGGTTGACTTTTTTCCATCGCAATGCCTTGTATACCTACCAGAGCATAGGGGAGAGTTATTTAAAACAGATACCTCTGTAGTCACAATCATTGACTCTAAAAGGTCACCATTAAAACTTAGCTTTCCATTATATCTGAAATTTTGTAGTTTTCCATTAAAATCACCAATGAGAATACATTCAATACCCTTATTTTTAAAAGTGCTTAGATTTTCCGTCAACTCGTTCATTAAATCAGCACACTCTTCAGTATTAGGATTATCATTTGGAAAATAAACTACACCAATCATGACAACTTTTGATGCTATTTCATAGATGCTATCACCATCGGTGGCCAAACCGCATCATGGTTTCCAGTTGAGGCTGGTGTTCCTCGAGGGTCCATTCTGGGCCCACTGCTCTTTGTAATATATATTAATGACATCACTGACAATATAGTATGTGACATTAAATTATTTGCAGACAACACTAGCATTCTCGAAATAGTTGATAACCCAATTACATCTGCTGAAAGAATGAATATTGATCTTGGTGAAGTGAAGTCATTGGGCAAATTATGGCGTGTGTCCGTTAATGCTTTGAAATCTATCTCACTCCTCTTTTCCTGTAACTTAGTGTAAGAAAAACAAACGAGACCACCCGACATTGTATCTAGGAGATACACCCATTCCCGAAGATCACCAACATACTCACTTAGGTATTACCCTGCCTTGTGGCATGCACATATTACCCGCATTATCAGTAAATGTAACCAGCGCCTCGCCCTTCTCCGTCGCCTCAAATAAAAACTCTCCCGCAAAACCCTAATCAAACTTTACACAACCATGGTGAGATCGATACTTGAGTATGGAAGTGTCCTATTTGCTAATTGCACCACTAGTCTGTCTGATTCCACAGAAACTATCCAATATGAAGCTGCTAGAATTTGCACGAGTCGCACTTCGCCATACCCCCGTCATCTTCTCCTTAGTGAGCTTGGTTGGCAAACTCTGTCTGATCGCCGCAAATATCAAAAATTAGTGCTATTGTACAAAATGTTTCACTCCATGAGCCCTCGATATCTTTGTGATTTAATCCCTTATGATCTAATACGTAACACTAACTTAAATCTTAGAAACAGCCGCCAAATTAGAGAAGTACAACTAGGTACCAAGCGCTATCGTGGGTCTTATCTTCCCTCATGTATTAAAATTTGGAATGACCTCCCACTTGACATCAGACAGTCAGCCTCTCTCGATATATTTAAATCTTCTTTGAAAAACACTTTACTGCCTGTTGATTTTCAGCCTGATTACTTATCGTATGGGAAATGTTTTCCGCAAATCTGCCAAACGCAACTGCGGCTTGGCCACTCTAGACTAAATGCACATCTCTTTAGGTTCAATATTGTCCCGTCTCCCGGTTGTACTTGTAATGCCCCTCGGGAAGATATTTTGCATTATTTCCTCACTTGCCCCCACTATACTAAATACAGACTGAAATTGTTGAACATTGTGTGTCATCTTTTGGCCCCGGGTGTAAACCCCACCCTTATCACACATCTTGCTAGTGACATACTAATGTCATACTTTCTAAAAGGAAACCCGGATTTACCTATTGAAATAAATGAATCTATATTTGAAGCTGTCCATTTATACATCGTTCATACTCGTAGATTTCCCTTTTAATTCCCATTCTATTTGCTCCCGGAACCTACCACATCCTATACCGTATCTGTATGTATGATTTATTCCCGCTCGCTGCTTATTATTATTATTATTATTATTATTATTATTATTATTATTATTATTATTGTTATTATTATTATTATTATTATTATGATGATGATGATGATGATGATGATGATTGTCGCTGTATCATATTTTATCCTCGTATTGTACTGTTTATTGTGTGTCTTGTATATACTTTGCGCGTCTTTTTCTTTGTCCGGAAGATCCTCTGGATTAGTCAGTTTTATTGTACTATTAGGTCATCCAGTTGAAATAAATATGTTTAAACTAAATATGAAAGGGTTTAAAAGTGTGATATTTATTTTATTGTGTTTGATTTAGCTAATGAACTGAGTGTCTCAGGTATAAACTAAGGAAATAATTTGAGTATTTTGTGTTTAATATAATGAGAAACTTAACAAAATCTGTAAGCCTAAGTTCCGTTTAAACACTATCAAGCCCGATATTCTGAGAGGTAAAGTCCTATTCGGTATATTCATTGAAAATCTGCATAGTTCTAAATCACTATAGCAAATAAATTTGTGAAAGGAACAAATCATATTCATAAAATTTGAAATTCAGAAGAAAGTTTTGGGCTTTGTTAGCCTTTATATGAAATCGGATCATCAGCGGGGAACCAGCGCAAGACTTGTTTCGTTGCCTTTGATCCCCGGACATGTCATTCTGCCGACTGGCGATAACATGTTTACATTTCCAATACAACTTAACATCCCGAGCTGATGTTTTACGGAATACAGCGAATACGATGTTCCTTAGGTGATTGGATTACTTAAAAATATAGCCCACTCTACATAAATGTAATCAAACTACTTTTACAAAACATAAGTCGATACCTAACTTGCATGATTAGGACTACCAAAATTGAATCATGGTGAAATATTGCGAATCCATTCCATCTTTAAGTCTTTACCTTACTTTTTATTGGCCTCATCTCACCTTCAAATGTTGCCCACTTAGCTTTAAAAAGCCTGTCGGAAATAGGGAGATCATGTGTGTGCAGATCTTTTCCACTATTATGCCTGTGAAACATCTTCTAATAACCGGCCCACGTGTTGTGTAAGCGCAGCGCAACATTTAAGACGCAGGCAACAATCAGGATGTCTGAACACGTTCATGTCAATCAAGGCCAGACGCATGAATATTACAAATTTGTTTTTAAGTTTAGGTCTGTGGCTAAGTGGATGTGCCATGCCTCATTTTCTTTACCCTAAAGACCCATCTGGAATTCACCCGGCAATATTCTTGTCGCTTGTTTTGTTCCTTTTCATTATTTTACCACTTGCAGACCCTCTTTACCTGGGCTGACACCTGCTGACAACTGTTTGAACTGGGACAGGGAAGTTGAACTTTCATGCAACTGGGTCATAGGTTGTAAGTGCCCACCATCAATGAGTTCATTGGTTGACAGAGGCATCACGTGGCATATTCATTGAAAACTTTTTGATAACTGCAGTGGTGCAGGATAACTGTGGTTATTTGCTTGTGCGTTATTGTGTGGTGTTGGGATATTCTTCAAGTTTCAAGCTAAAATGTAGTGGGCCTACGTGTTAATTAACAGCAATTTCAGGCGAATGACTCAGTCGATCGAGCAAATATTTAGGAATTCAGATGAGAACTGAACTCAGATACGGGTGAGTATCAGTGACGTTATCCCAGCATCATTACATTGTTATAATATTGAGTAATTTAAGACAACTGATAGCTGAAGTGGTAAGATAAGGCCAATGTCATGTGGCTCATATTTGCTAAAAGGGGTTGTTGAAGGAACGTGTCGATCTAATAAACATCAACATTCAGGTGAGCGGAAAGGTGAAAACTGACGGGAGGGATTGACATTACATCCAGGAGCATATCCTGCGTTCATGGACCCACGGAGCTACTATAGTAGCTCCGTGAGGGACCTATTAACGAGATCCTACCCTGGACACATTGGCTGCATGAGATCAGCAAACTATATATCGACTATAGTATATACTATAGAAGTATGGCTATGGGCAGGGAAGTGCTATGTTCCGACTGCAGCAGCTGCTAATAGCATTTCCCAGGTATGGGTAATAATATTCAGGTTGGTAAATTCATTAAAAATAGGTATACCTGGCATTAGGGATAAAGTACCGAGTACTACACGTATGTGAACCTCACATTTTCACTGATTTCACAGTGTCTGTTAACCATCACAAACTTCTTGGTCAAAAGTTGGACAACACAAGGCCAATATACATAAGACCGTAAACAGAGGTGCCAATTTGGAAGCAACATGTTCTGTGTGGGGAGATCTCCCTACTTGGAGTGATTGGAGTAGGGAGCCAGTACGCACGGGGGAGTGTGTGTCCCCCTCCCACGGGAGGGGGACACACACAAACAAAAAAAAAAAAACAAAAAAAAAACATTGTAAAATTGTGCCATTTCCTGAATTTTGAGCATAACATACCTAATTGAGGGTAACTCCTTGAACCACTATTTTAGTGAAATAAATATACCAAAAAAGCCATTTTTGTTTCAGAATATATCTCTGAGCTGACATATTTTAATGATTGTACATTTGATTTTTGGTATCATAGTGACCCTTGGTCACTGCCTTTCTATTATGTGAATCTGTATGTGGCCAACAGAAATGAGAATATCCATAAAACAGTTTCTGTAAACAGGTTAATGACAGTTATTAAATGCCCACAAGTTTGGACCTATTTTTCCAGATTCACACGTTTTAATTATGTGCATTTTTAGGTTGCACCTTGGGTTTTGTCTGTGTGTCTGAAAAACACCATTGATTTAGTGGGAATGACCATTGTCTGCCCCATGTCCAACATGAAACTTGTGTGTCTCTCCAAAATTGGACACTGTTCTAGTTTATGCCTAATTAAAAATGTCAACAGAACTGACAGAAGCTGTGTTTAGAGGATGCCAGGGATAAAGGGAAATCTGCCAGTTGATTGGAAGCTGGCAGGAAATTTCAGTGGTCCCCACAGCTTTACAAAAAAGGCACAATTAATAAGCAGGGTAGCTCTCCTCTCTCTTTGAGCTTTAGCAGACACAATTTTTTCTTGTATTTCCATTAGCATTTACTCTTGACCTATTAACTCTGGGTTTATATTTAGGTCAGTGTGAGTAAAAATTCTAGATTTGCATAATTAAGGTTCATTTGATAACCTATTCTTTAAAATGGGCCTGACTAAGCCATGTTTTAGTTGCAACTCATTCCTTTGTAATTATGTATATAAGCTTGTGCATGTATATCATTTTGGGAATTGCAGGTATAATCAAATTCTGTTTCAGAAAATAACTAAAGTCATTCAGTGTTTTACATTGTGTGGCACTGCAGTCTCTGATAAGGTAAAAAAGGATAAACTGTATGATTATACTTGTTGATCAATCCATATGAAAATTTAAGTTTGGTCCTAAAATTTAATTTGCATTTTTCCAGATTACAAGAAAATTGGTAGCCATGTTACACTGATGTGTATATATAATTTTTTTTTTCCTATGGTAAGCAGTTGTTGTCAGCATTAATGCCATTATATGAGACAAGGAATGACACGTTTTTCTGTGTGTGTCTTCAGAAACTCCCAAATGTTGTAGCTCAGAAGTAGTGAATGTTTTGTGTTGAGTGCTACTTGTTTTTTTGTTTTGTTTTGTCTTTTATGTTCTTAAACCTTTGGCAGGGACTGCTGTGACCATTAGTCAATAAGCCAAATACTAATAATTCTTGAATTTGGCTAAACAAATGTAAAAATGGCTAAAACATTTTGAAATGATTGAATTGTTAAAGGGCTGAGACAGAATTTTTGTAAATTATGCCTGTATTTCCAACTTGGCTACAGATTTTGAAGTCTAGATCTGTCCCTGGGGACTTAAGCAATGTATTTCTCTGGCACAGTCTGGTTGCCTGTAAAATTCTTGATGAAAAGAATAAGCAGATGAGGTTTATTCATGACACTGCACAGAACATTTCTGGCATTTTTTAATGGGAAAAAGTTGCAACCTGTGCAGATATGTCACCACTATATACATGTAGGTCTCTCAGGGTTATTTACCATGCATGTTTGTACAATGTACCTTGCAGATGAGCATAACAACTGTGTCACCCCATACTTCCACAACAGGCAACGATGGTGATGAAGATACTCATGATACTGGGTCACTGGTAATAGGACTAGCTTCCTCTACAGCAGTGCTATGTGCCATTCTACTAGCTATAGTTGCATGGTGCGTGTACAGGTGAGTTAACTTTTTGCACTCTCTCATATACATGTACAGTAAAACCTATCTAACTGCACACCTCCGTATACCGAACACGTCTCTATACTGAACACCATTTCTCAGTCCCAAATATATACTTTCAATGTTATTAAACCTCCCTATACAGAACACCTCACTATACTGAACATTTTTTCCAGTCCCAAGGGTGTTCGGTATAGGGAGGTTTCACTGTACATTGTATCTTGTCCTTTAGGCTGGAACCAGGAGAAATCAATACCCTCCTTTGGCATGGGTTGAATGCTAAGTGCCCAACTCATAGCAAGCATTGAGTGTTAAGTGTCTGACTGATGCCCATAAAAGCATCAGCATGATATATCATGCATGGGTTGTCTGAGCTGTTGGTCTCAATTTAAATACTTTTTATCAATGACATGTAAAAGTAAGTTTATGGAAAGGTGACGTTTGACAGGGTTCACTAGGAGCAGTATGCTGCATCCTGTTTTCACCAGGAGCAGTATTTTGCATCCTGTTTTCAATAGGAGCAGTATTTTGCATCCTGTTTTCAATAGGAGCAGTATTTTGCATCCTGTTTGCACAATTTTGTCAAGAGTATACACAAAAAGTCACACCCCATCAACACAACTGAATACAAATAAATTCTTTCTTTGTGAGAGTGGATATTAATTATTAAAGGGGTTTTATGTCAAGTATAAGCAACAAGTGAATGTTGACCTGGCCACAAAGCTTCAAAATGGCAACAACTGTAGGATCAATAATATATTATAAAGAAAAAACAAGAGAACTGTGACAGTTCTGTGCTCAGCTGACCTTGCATGCACACACTGAAGTGGTCACGTGAACTTCATAATGATATCAAAGTCACCTTTATTCATGACCATCACAACTGCTGCTAACATGCACATATCCCCTAACCTTCTTTTCCTGATTTTGATAATTTGTTAAAAAATCAGAAAGTGACAGCAGTACCATGTAGTAAACAGCTTTGGTGGAAATCAAGCTCATCTACATTTCCAATATTATGACATGGATCCTATTTAAAGTTTGGGAGAAAAAGATGAAAAAAGCAAAAACACACAGAACTTCTTACAAAAATGACAAAGAATTACAGTGCCACCTATTAAACAACAGAGGTCCCCAGAAGTGTCCCTATGCAATTTCTAAGAAAGTGGCATGGTGGTTTTGGAGTAGACAATTTTTAAAGATTTTGCCCCAAAAAATGAATAAGAAAATTCATTAAAAATCTTAAATTCATCAGAGTGTGGCAATTTTGAATAAAACTGATACAGACCCACCTGAGGTACATCCCCACTAAGTTTGAAGTGAATCTGGTCAATGGTTTTGGAAGTTGAAAATATAAATTACCAGTGCAGTCCCTACTGATTAACATAGTGATCAATGTAAATGCATGCATCAACCAAAATAATATTTAAATTGAACAATTCTCTAAAAATCAGGGATCCGCAGCATCACCATTTAGTGAATAACTTTGCTTAATTCTCCCAGAAGTTACATTTTCCACATAGTCTGAGTGTCGATTTTGGAGACGAAGTTGAAAATAGTGTAAATACATAAATGACATATATATATACATGCATATACATATACATATAAATAAACATACACATATACATATACATCTACATTTACATATACATATAAATAAACATACACATATACATATACATCTACATTTACATATACATATACACACATATATATATATATATATGTGTGTATATATATATATATATATATATATATATATATTGCAGGACCGTGTGTTAAATAGGTTAAGACCTAAGAGGCCACAGAAGTGTCCTTGTGCAATTTCAGAACAATTGGCAAGGTGGTTCTGAAGGAGATTTTTTAAGATTTTGCCAAAAAAATGAACCCAAAAATCATTAAAATTTCCAAAAATGCCTGAAGCATGGCCGTTTGATCAAAGTTTGTAGAGACCAAGCCAAGAAAAATCCTGACAAAGTTTGTAGTGGATCTGACGGACAGTTTTGGAGAAGGCTAAAATGTAAACTGTAGATGCTGATGGACGGATGGATGATGGGTCCAGACCACCCATCACATCAGCCCAGCTGACTGACAGGTCAACTGAGCTAAAAAAATATGAAGGCCTCCCTGTTTTCAAATTTAGACCCCACAAAAGATAACTGGGGAGTGTGATTGATCAACCTGATATCACCGTACACATATCTACCACTGCCATTTGTATTGATCAATCATTTTCCTGTGTTTGTACTCAGTTGGACTGGAACTTCTATCCTATTGTATAGATTGTTGTGATGATGAGGTGATTTATGTATACTGGTACAAAGAGTGATGCCTTGCTAAGGTGGCACTTGAGTGCATGCTTTTGGGCAGTTTTGAAATAAGGGCAAAAGTGGTAAATGTAGACAAATGACTTACAGTGCAGCCTTTCAGTTGCAATTTGTAATTATTTTTGCTATTTACACTTAATCTTCCAAGTAAGAATCATTCCTTTTTGCATACATTTTGCAAAGTTTTGCTCAGCTGATTTGTCTTTATATTTTACAAGTTATAGACTGTTGAATCATATGTTGCTTTGTGTTAGCATAGAGGGTCAAAGGTCAAAGTTTAACAGTCTTTTTAAACATAAATTTAATTCTGGTGATTTGTTTATGTTTATGTTGCTGGTAGAAAATGGTTCAGAGGGCATTCCAATGTTATAGATGACCATCAACGTGGAGAAAATGGTCATCAAGAGAGCTTCCAAAAGTCACACAATGGTGAGTTTACTTTTCTGTATTGTATTTCATCACCTACTTTAACCCTTTCCCCCTTGATTTAAGACTGATTCAACAGCTTTCCTCGGCATTAGTCATGTTGTCTTGACAAGTCTCATCTTCAATCCTCAGTCAAATCATTTTTCATTGCTGTTGAAATCAGTTGAAAACGCTGAAGCAGATGACATTTGACCACCAGCCGATTTTGGCCGGTTTAAGGGGGAAAGGGTTAATGGGTAGAGTTTGCAATGTAAATCAATTAGAATATATTAAAATGTTCACATATTCCCTTAAGTCATATGGACTACTCATCTTTCCATAAATTAGGAATCCATGGGTAGTGTTCTGATTAATCAGTTATGCAGATTGATCTCTCTTTTTTCAGTTATGATTATCAAAACAAAATTTTACTTCATTGGACTTGTCAGGCACCAGACGTTATAGGAGGATCCATTGTCTGTCCATCCATCATACAGTCTGGCTGTCCCACTGTCCACCTGTCTACAATTTACATTTTTGACTTCTCCAGAATTACTAACCAGATTCACTTCAAACTTGGTGGGCGTCTACCTTGGGTGGGTCTCTGCCAAGTTTGTTCAATCGGTTATGCTCGAATGAATTTTGGATTTTTTATGAATTTTTGTGTTCATATTGTGGCAAAATCTTAAAAACAATCCCTGAAACTGCTTAGCCAGTTGCTTTGAAATTGCATGGGGATACTTCTAGGGTTGCCTGGACCTTGATTTGTTGTACAGACAGCACTTCAATGTTTCTCAAATGGTTCTGAAGTTTGGTAGAAATTTACCTTGTGGAAGGGTCAGACAAAGTTGTGCTCCAGGTGGTGACACTCTGGATCCCTGATTTTGAGCAGATTTTCCAGTTGGGGTACTTATATAATATTGAGTCATGCATATGTACATTCCTGTTGATTGACGTGTAACTTGCATTGCAAGTCAATGGGATTGTAATGGTGCTTCACATTTTTAACTTCTCCAAAATTGTCCCGCAGATCATCCTCAAACTTGCTGTGGATCTACTGTGCATAAGTCTATACCAATTTTGTTCAATTGGTCATGCTGCAATGATTTTTTGGATTTTTAATGATTTTTTTTATGTTTCTTGGGGGAGAAATCTTTAAAAAGTCTTCTGCTAAAAAAGTGCTGGACCAGTTGCTTTAAAATTGCATAGGCATACTTTTAGGGACCTGTAGATTTAAAATTGTTCGCTAGGTGGTGAGGCTCTGGATTCCTCATTTGTAGCAAGTCTTTCTATTTGGATCCCTGATTTTTAACAAATCTTTCAATTTGGGAACATATTGGTCAATGTATACATTCCTGTTGACTACTGTGTGTGTGTAAGTTAATGAAGATTGAAATAGTAATTCACATTTTCGACTTCTTCTCCAAAACTATGAGCCAAATTGACTTGAACCTTGGGGGATATGCCTTGGGTGAGTCTCTATTTATTACGAAGTTCATGGTCATGCACTGGTGGTTTTGAATTTTTAATGTTTTGAAATTGGGAAAACCTTAAGAACTGTTTTCTGCAAATCCACTCGGCCAGTTAAAAATTGCACACAAATGGTGCTTGGTACCCACGGAGCAGGCTTGGACTTATTTTTGGGTGAAATTATCAAGGTCAGCTGGGGACAGGCGAATCAGACAACACTTTTATTTTGTAATCAATCACCAAAGAACAAAAAGAGGAACATTTGAATTTATTGCAAAGGTACATGATAAACTACAAATTAGACTTTCCATGGAGCACAGAAAAAGAGTGCTAAAAATGCCTCACTCTACAAATGTTTCAGTTCAGAGTTCAAAAATGTTTTGGGAGACATGGCTCCATATCCCCTTTGCCATAACACTCATGCATATAGCTTTCACTATGACTGGCAATCGATCATTTTTCATTATGATGGAGTGATCATCAAACATAGAAAAAGGGTTCCAATTCCTAACACTAATTGTATTTGTGTCTTTTTGTCCAAAACCACTTCCTAGTAGTCATTACCCTATTCCGCAGTCCGAACTGTTTACTCTCCATAAGCTAACCTGTCCCTGTCTAACTTATATACATAGAAGTACTATTGTCTATATTGCACTCGTTCCTCTGTAAAATTTTGACATAGGCTGTATTAGCCCAAATAAATTAAAGGGTCTTCAGCGGGTAACTGCTCAACATGTTTCGGTCATATTACCCTGCACTACTTTTTTCTTGGAACCCAAAGCCAAACAAGCAAGATTATTCCACAGGATTGTCTTCATACACCTCTACCCATAATTGTAATATATACATGTACATGTATATACATGCGCCATATATAGTTCTGCAGCAAAATACACTCAACTTTTTTTTGTTATGTTTAAGCAAAAGCCTTGGATAAAATAAAATGGGCACATACTGAACTGTATGCTTTCTGTGATGGTATATAATTCAGAATGATTACATAGTAGTCCTCATGTCAGCTGAGGATGAACTTTTCACACAACCATCTTTGTGTATTTATTTATTTGCTTATTTATCTATTTATTTTTGTTTTTTAAGGGGAGGGGGTAAAATGCTGCAGTGTATGTTATTGACATCAAGACAAGTACCCCCTGCATGGGTTTTTTGGATAACTCTGCTGAGAGCTTACTTTCCAGTGATGATATTTGACAAATGACACTTGACCAGCAGTGTGATATTAGCATGATAAGGCACGCTTTCTTATTTGATTAACAGGTGCATTGACATGAATACATGTAGTAAAGATTGCTAATGTGACACATTCATATTATATTTGTCCCTGCCTTAGTCTGTATGGCTCAACAAGGAGGTGCCTGTTTAGGTGGGCAGATCCCCCCTGGAAACAGGACAAAATGTGTTACTCCTCCAAATACATGAAATATAACAGCTTGGATTTTTTTGAAAAACAGAAATAGTCCTACTTCCCAGATGTCCTTTTGAGCTTGACATCTTAATTATAATTCACTCTTTCAGTGCCAATCACATCTTAAGTCGATCTACTTAAGTCAGACAAGTCTGAATTATCATTAGGATTCCAGATTTGTATTCTCCATAAAAAGACCTTTCATTCAAGTACCAGTATGCCTATAGTTCCAGAGAAAATACCCCAGGTCAACAGCTTTTCTCGGCATGCATTTGTTGCATTGCACCCATTGCGTGCAGAGAAAAGCTGTTGACTCAGTCCAAAATTTGGCACTGAAAGGGTTAAAATGGAATATATTTATTTTCAAAAATGTGAGTGCCACCCCTGGCATATTCTACCAGCTTCATGGCAGATGCTGGTCACTGCTTCCTGGCAACAGGACAGATAACGATTTTGGCAGGAAATGAATATGTATGAGTTGTATTGCAGGTGACACCAAAACAGATCTGTCAGAGGTGGTCACCAAGACACCTCCCAGGGGAAATGGAGAGAGCAGAAGGCGTGTGACCCCAGTGGAGCCAAGCGCAATTGAGTTTGTGTCTGGGCCGTACTCTCAGCCTTGCCGTCAGGTCCCTGCTGTCCAACTGTATGACTACTTTAAGAGGAAACATGCTGATGGAGATAAACTGTTCAATGAAGAATTTCAGGTACCTGCATTTTATATTCATCGTGATCTGAAGCCACAGGCAGAATGATAGAGTTGTCTGTGTGCATAAAGACCTATTTAATGATGTAGAAAGTCTGGTTCTTGATCCTCACCTTTTGGGCAATTTCGAAAGTGTGGCCGGATGAACCCTTACTATTGGTGGTGGTGGTGGGTGATGGGGGAGGGTCAAATTCTGGCTCTTTCTGCAGAATAAAATGAAAGTAAAAAAAAATCTGCCAAAATAAAAAGAAACTGACGGGTCATAACCAGGTCATTTTAAAGCTAGATTCTACCAAATTGTACAAAATGAAAAAACAGTCCATACAAAAAAAAGTATTTTTGAAATGCAATACCCTATTAAATATAAAAATACAGTTCACACACACATACTGCAACCCCACTACTATGATCACCTATAGTTTGACATAAGTGGTCTTTATTTGGGGATGGTCATAATTCTGAAACTTGACACATACATTTACACTGAAAATAAATGCATGGTTACTGCAAATCTGGTCTTATGTATGTTTATGTATATCGCCAGTAACAGCTTTTGGCTGTGTATGGACATTTTTGCTGGTTTTTGGTGGTGGATTTGCAGCGCTGCCGCCCCTTGCTACCCATCACAGTCAAGGCATTGCTCTTTCTGTCCAGGCTTGATTTAAACATATTTCATTGATCAAATACATCAAAATTATCATACAATATAATAACCTCAGCAATTGGGAAAAAGGGCAAAACCCTATTCGAATCCCTCTTGCGAGAAAGGACAACACATGAACTGGACAGAACTAGACGCATTAGAGAAATAATAAGATGATGAACACAGTGACGTAACAGATAGTGGGGCTATGTTATTTATTACTATATTAGGTCTGCAAAAGTGTATCATAAGCTAGCATTGTAGCAGAATTTGATATGTGTTCGTTTTACCTAAAAATCTAACCTATGCCTGCCGGTTTGAAGCGGCCGGTTTCGAAATATACTCGTGTACTGCTGAAAAATTGCAATATTTACTTCAAGAGAACATTCAGGGCAGCTGTGTTGTGGTCCAGCCGGGTATCGAACCCGAGACCTCTCGCACCCCGAGCCAGCGTTTTGCCATTACGCCAAAAGTCCGGACGTTGAGCGCGAGGGCTCAACACTGCCTGGCCCTCACTACACTCCTTCCCCTTTTCTCCCAAGGACCAAGGAATGCCCAGTGATAGCACCGAACTGACCCCACAGGCTGCCTCCCTGGCTCCCAGCCACGACGAGCACAACCCCACCAGCCGTTGTCCCTCCGACTCCCAGCCGGCCGAGCCCAACGACGAACCACCCTCAGCCACCGCGGCCTGTTGGCGTGCGTTCGTGTTCACCCTGACACCAATGTTGTGGTCCAGCCGGGTATCGAACCCGGGACCTCTCGCACCCCAAGCCAGCGTTTTGCCTTTACGCCAAAAGTCCGGACGTTGAGCGCGAGGGCTCAACACTGCCTGGCCCTCACTACAGCTGTATAATACTGTTTGTAATGTGAACGGAGCATACAAGGAAATCTTAGTATGGAGAACTGATCGCTGTACAGCATAAGAAGGACATATAAAGAAGTAATGCCACACATCTTCAGTGGATATACCACAATCACATAAAGGTGTATCTTTCACGCTGATCTTAAACAAGCGAGAATTTAATTGGCTTGCACCCAGGCGAAGGCGGGTGTGTTGAACTGCGAGAAATCGGTCACCAAAATTGTATAATTCAGGGAAATTGATAGCTCTGACCACTGGCTTCATAATATTTGACTTGAATATTTTGGTTGAAGCTGAATGTCTAGTTTCTAGAGGTAACTGATTCCACAGCCTAATAGTCGAGGGGAAAAATGAATTATCAAAGAGTCCAGACTTGGCAGCAAGGCCCAGTATTGTGCAGATCCCTGATGAATGCTGCCAAAAACAATCCCACCAAATACAGTAAAACCTCCCTATACGGAACAGCCTTGGGACCAGGAAAAAAAGTGTTTGGTATGGGGAGGTGTTCAGTATAGGGAGGTTTGCTAACATTGGAAGCATATATTTGGGACTGAGAAATGGTGTTCAGTATAGAGAGTTGTTCGATATACGGAGGTGTTCAGTTAGAGAGGTTTTACTGTATCAGGTTATTATTAAGGGAGCACCATCCACTGCCAATCCCACTCAAACCTGCCAAAAATGTCCATACACTGCTGAAAGCTGTTACTAGTGTCTGGCCAAACAGAATGAACAAACAATTCTCCTTTTGGATATACATGTATAGTGTAGTTGTTAAGTTGGTTATCATTAAAGCACAATGTATGCCAAGGGATGCTGATAACAGTTGGTACATTATATCCTTTTACATCTCAGCTATAATTTTCATAGAAAATATTTTTGTCATTACCAATATATAAAAAATGGCTGGTACTTTTTTACTTGTATCCATTATCTGGGCAACTTTCTCCACTAAGCTCCATCTTTGACTTAGCGGGGGCTCTTGGCCCATGTGCCCAGTGCTGCTACTTAATTCATAGCCTGGGGGTGACTGCAGTGTCTGATACAATATTCCTATTGTAGGGCTCACTGCCGCCCACAACTGCTAACTTCAAGGCATTGTATTTACATTTTAAGGTTATGCTCACACTGGAAAAGTCCCATCATATATTGTACATTACATTCATTTCACAAATTAACCTTCTGTTAACAGTAATCACACATATATTTTGGATACTACCTCTTCAAAATATTCGATTGGTATTAACCCACAGACTTGGCTGCCATTTTGAAAATTGTTGATTCCGCACCCAATGGTTTGTAAATGAGGATAGTAATGCAACAATCTTGGGGGATGGGGGGTTATAATATATAAAACCCCAAGTATATATTTTGCAAATATTTCAGAGCATCAATAATGATATGATATATGCTGTTTTATGGTCTATATTATTTATATGTGGAAAAAGACTTGGCGAGGGCAGAACTCCCTGTAATGCCCGCTGTGAGTAGTCCTATATCATTTATAAGGCTTCTTACTCCGAAACGCATTGCGCTATGTTCAAAATGGCACTCGCCAAAATGTGCACAATTTGCCATGGTATTTTGTCTCATTTGGATTTGTATAACTAACAATGGTAACTGCTTCAGACACAACCGAGTGGGCAGATTTAAGTTAATATAGTAAGTGATGCTTCAAAAATTCTTTACCAACTGTTTACCCTGGTAACTCAGAGAATGGACACCTGGAACCTAGCAAAATATTACGATAATGATCAATGAACAACTGTATGCCTATGCAGCTATGCTGTTTCCCCGGACCAAGTTAACCCTTCAGACTAAGTTGGAAAAAATGCTGTGTTTGAGTTGATTTTACTGCAAAATCACATCACAAATAAAGATTTCAGGGTCGATCAATTTTTAGGGAAGAGCGGCTTGAAACTTTTTTTTATGTGTCATAGAATTGATAAAAGTCGGGCCTTTTCAGTAAGGTCGGTTGGGTTATGGAAACCACAGATATGTTTTTTGCTAGTCCTTAGGTAACTTGGACATTTGTTGAAACATGTTTAAAATGAATGTTCTGTCCCCTTTTACACATTACCTCCTTTGGCGTGAGTTTAATTTGTAACCTGGGCACAGCTGGAAGCACTTGTTAAAGAGAAATACATGATGCAATTAAGGTATATTCTGTTGGTTTTAGTCAATGTAAAGGGAAGGGTTAATATGTACATGTAAAGGATTTATGTGTATCAACTGTTAAAGCCATTTATATAGTATGGCAAGTCTGTCTCTGTTGTACATGTATATCATAATGTAGATAACACATAGATCAACACATATAGTGCTACTTTTCACAAGGCCATCATTACAAGCAGATTCTGATAACATGGTGGATCCCTTGGTGCCTGCTGAAGTAGTTTGCCTATTATTTCTGTGTTAACTCTTTCAGTGCCAAACACGACTAAAGTCGATCTATTTAAGTCAAACTAGTCTGAATTTTCATAAGGATCCCAGACTTGTATTCCTCTTAAAAAGACTTTTCATTAAAGTACCAGCATGTCTATAGTTCCAGAGAGAATATACCCAGGTGAACAGCTTTTCTAAGCACACTTTGGGCACAATGCACCAAATGTGCACTGAGGAAAGCTGTTGATGCAGTCCAAAATTTGGCACTGAAAGAGTTAAGGTTATATGACAAGTTAAAAGGTCACAAATTTCACCTTTTTGCGGTATTTTTGTAGATGCTAAAAACATAAAAGTTCCATGTGCAACATTTCAGTTTTCTGAAGTATGAATGAAAAGAGTCAATCATGGGAAAGGTTAGACTCTTTGTCTCAGTTGTTTTTCATTGATTCTTGTTGGCATCACTTAAAAGTCTAAGGCCTACACATGAAGGTCTCAATTACACCTCAGCAAGTGAGTTGCCAGTGTGATTGGCAGTCTATGCTTTTGTCTGCTACCCAGCCCCATTACCGAGGAACTGCTAGTCACAATTCCTTTTAACTAATCATAGTACAGTGCACTAGTAAACTGCTTATGGCGTCATATGGCCAGTTTTGTCGGCGGCCAGCGGCACACAGCAGGGGCGACGGCGGAGACGCTGGCCACCGCTGGCTGCTGCCGAAAGCCCATAGAAGGGTTTGGGGTTGACTGGAGGTCAACAGCAGCCAGGGGCAGGCAGTGACACATGGCGGTGGCCTGCAGCATGCCTTACTTAAATGCTGTCTGCAGCAGGCCACTGCTCCCTGCCGCTCTCTGCTGCTGGCCACCACTCCCTGCCGCTGGGCTCCACTCTGTATTGCATACTACATGGTGTATCATGTAAAATATGGATGCAAAGTTGGGGATGGAAGAGGTTCCAGTAAAGGTATTTATTTATTAGACTCTTTAACATGACTTGTACCTCCATCAACTTGGTACATGATGAATAACTTAATTTGTATTTCATTCAATCACACAAAAGTAACTAATTTGCTTAAAAATTAAATCTATTTTGGATTACATGTACTACTGTTATATTAAATCCTACACCTGCAATTTAAGACCACCCTTCCACCAGAATGGTAATTGTTTATTAAGTTACTAGCACATGTACATATCTGTGTAACACCAACTTCTCACACCATCGACAAATAACAATATTTAATAATGACACTAGTGGATACAGAGTGGGGTTGTACCCCAACATCTGACAGTCCTACATTTTTGTTGATAAAACCTATGCAGTTTGTCCAGATGTTTGTTTTGTAAAACATTAACACCAGTGTTTGCAAAGTACATAGAAAATACATGTAAAAAGTTTGCTCTTCAAAGGCTGCTCTAACAATTAGTATTGACTAAATAGAGCAGTGCTGTCGATTCAAAAATTTTAATGTCCCACAAGCAGGTGATCCTCTGGAAATACAGGTTCTGAATATACTTGTGCCTTTAAAAACCAAATATGTCCCTGTTCTATTGCATATGTCAACGAAGGTGAAGCAAATGATGCCGGGAAAAAATGTTTTTTCACACAAACATTGCCTGTTTTCGTGAAGAGTCTTTCATTGTTCTGCTCTTGGAAGGATTTGTGTCGGTAGCCAAACTGTAGGTGCCACATCTGTGACTTTGGTTATAAATACACAAGTATATCCGGAACCCATATTTGCAGAGGATCACCTGCTCGTGAGACATTTTTTAATATACATCACTGCTCTGGGTAATTAACATTAATATTGAGAGCAGCCTTTGAAGAGCAAACTTTTTACATTTGTTTTCAATGTACTTTGCAAACACTGGTGTTAATGTTTTTTTTTACAAAACAACCTCTGGACAAACTGCATAGGTTTTTATCAACAAAAATGGAGGACTGTCAGATGGTGGGGTGTGTCCCACTCTGGGCAGTAAGCAAAGACAGGGTTGAGATATGTAATTTTGGCCCAAAAGAGCTGTAAAAACACAAGAATTTTCTTAGTTTAAAATGAAAGACTAATCAGAATATTCAAATGGAAAAAGATGATCTGGATTAGCTTGGTCTCACCTGAGACAAAGGCTACACCAAATCCCCTGAAGGCGATATTTTCTTTGAATTAACTCTTTCAGTGCCAAATTTTGGACTGAGTCAACAGCTTTTCTCTGGAACTAGAGGCATGCTGGTACTTGAATGAAAGGTCTTTTTACGAGGAATATGAGTCTGAGATCCTAATGATAACTCAGCCTAGTTGGCTTTAGTAGATCAACTTCATGTGTGATTGGCATTGAAAGAGTTAAGGTCTTTCTTGACATCGATAGAGGGACTACACGTAAACACTGACTCACAACTAGTGTCTTCAAGGCTCATATCTTAAGAATGACATACACGGAAAATATAGTGATACCTGTTTTTGGATAAGTATATTTACTCAATATTTACCAAACAATTTTTCAAAGTGAGTCATAGATCAGAAAGTAGATGTTGATTTTGTCTGCAATTGAGAAGGCAGTTCTGTATTATAGTCATTTAAACACAAACGTCCACATATCATTGACAGTGCAAAATATGGAATCCTCAACTTGTTAGCTTTCAGAAAATATACACTTTGGAGCACTTTTCCTGATGATTCTTTGCATGCTTGGGTGATTTATGAATCTATAACACATCATATATCCTTAACTGTCCCTTGGTATTAGGAGTTTTTGCTGTCACACAGTCTACCCTACAGACCACATCATCAGTGTTATAATGAGGGTCCATTCAACCATATTGTATACACAAGTACAGACTGTCACAGTGCCAGCTTTTTTCCCCATTTCTTTTTCTTTTTTTTCAACAGACCATACCCATGGTGTACAAGGACATCCCAGCAACTGAGTGCAGCAGGGAAGAAAACAAAGAGAAAAACAGATACAATGTGATTAAAGTCTGTAAGTAGATACAATGTGATTAAAGTCTGTAAGTGTATCAGCATGAACTGAAATAGACTTAAAAGTAAGTCAGATTGTTTTTATCGTGAAACACTGAAGGTATCCTTTTATTGGAACAAGGTTTTTTAAATAAACAAACCTGTTGTCATGGTTGGAGGGGTGAGGGGTGAGGGGTGGTTAAGGGGCTTTCTGTACCAGCATACAGGGCATACTTATTCACTATGCTTTGTTGCTTGCCTATTGGAAGCTCCTTGATTTTATCAAGGCTGGGCATTCTGGATCATTGAAGCACTAAACTGCTACAGGAGTGCTCCATGCTGCAGGAAGACACATATTGTTCTGTTGTGAAGATACTCAAACTGCTTGTGGCATAGAAGTAAATTTTGATGCTACAAGCATTATATCAAGTGCTCAGTCCTGTTTTGTATTTTTAGTGTCTGACATTATTTCTAAGTTTTCTTTATTTCCGAACCTTGTACTGGACCATAGGACATGGTTATTACCTGTACCAGCTTACTGAGGACCCCCTTCATTCTTGTGCAAGTTGATTCATGAAAATTATTAACACAAACAGAGGCTCCAAGTCTTTTGCCTTGGTGGGAGATCTCCCAGTTTTTCTTACTTTTTTTTCACAAAAGTCTCCCATATTCTCTTGCATTTAGTAAAATGTCTCCCACTTTTTGTATAATTAAAAAGAAATAAGTATTATATCATTTTCATTTTGTTAGCCATTAGAACTGCACTGAGTGATTATTTTCATTAAGTGAGAATGTCTCTGCCTAAAATGGCTCTAAACACAACATATGAAGGGGCAAATTTCACAATTATCTCAGGAAAGCATAACCCTGGACCCCCCCCCCCCCCCACACACACACTATGAGCCGTCAGTTCTCACTCTCCCATGTTTCAATACCTGCATGGTAGAGATCTTCGGCTTTTAACAGGGCAAGCTGGGAACCTTGCATGTAGTATCACTGAAATGAATATAAATCTACATCGTAATCATGTTCGCATAAATTCCTTTGTCTGACAGGCAGGCCTGACATAATACCATCAAATTTTAGAGGATGAATTTGATGCCGTTACAGGAATTATTAGAGATGTTTTTGAATTTTACCACAGAAAATGATAGTTTATTCCTGAACATAGTGATGCTTTGTGTTGTGCATTCTTTTGATGTTACAAACTGCTCCTTTTTGAACACCAAACCATGCATTGCTTAACGTATCCATTTTAATTTCAGTTGACCATTCAAGGGTGACACTGTCTGATTGTCCCTCCAAGTCCTCGTACATCAACGCCAACTTCCTGCAGGTAACTTCATGTTATGGACTTCTTAAAACTTCTCAATTGTGGAGAAAATGAAGATATTGCTTGCAAGTTTAACCCTGTGGCTGTTGAATTAAGATGACTGAGTTTAAGCCAGAGTTAACAGCTCTCCTTGATGTGTGCTAAGCTTCCAATCAATGCTAAAGAAAGCTGTTGATATGGGCCATGTAATCTTAAAAGATGTGATCCACAATTCTCTCACAAATTGCTTTTCATTACTCTTGAAATTTATGATAAAAATCATTGAAGCTGAGGACTTTCAGTCAACAAATGAAGCTTCATGGAGCATTATGGCCAAATTTCCATCAACCAGGTTTTATGGAGCAACGTTATAAAATTTGAATGAACCAAGCTTTATGGGGCAACGTCCCTATTTCCAATCAATAAGCAGTGCTCAAAATACAGAAAATTTTTCACCTGTCCACAAAACAAGAGTGGAATCTTATTATGTTTGAATTGTATGTAAATTTTGGATAAGTGCATTAACAACTTTACTTGTTTCACTTGCTATTGACAAGTAAATGAGCTCTATTTCGAGTCCTGATAAATTAAGATTTACTGAACAACATCACAAATTTCAATCAATAGAGGGACTTTATAGTCCAACATCACAAATTTCAATCCATAAATTAAGCTTTATATCTATGGAGTAAAACATAGTCAGGGATCATGAAGAGTGATAGTCACATGCTTCAAATAGACACTGGTGTCCACATCCAAATGTTTTGAGTTCGGACATATGGCTGAAAGGTGCATGAAAACAAAGAAAATTTGGCCATTTTCCCTCAAATTAACCACATTTTAATAACTTTTAAAATCTCCAAATCGGGAGATTTTGGCAGTAATCTCATTTGGAGACTCCTGCTAAAATTGGGAGAGTTGACAGGTTTGGATATGATCCATGGAAAAAAAGCCTAAAAGGAGTCCAGCTATGCACATGCATCACCCAACCAAGGCCTGTAAATTGACTACACATGATTGGATTATACCATGCTCCTTTTAAAGTTGCCCTTTCCCTTGTTTGTCAAATTAAACAATTTTGTATAGAATTTTTGACCCATACAATATATATTTTTTTGCAATATATTTGTCTGACAGTGAAGGTAAAACTTCCATTTCTATATCTTTCATTCAGGGTTACAAGGATAACAAGGAATTCATAGCCACGCAAGGTATGTCACTTTAAATTGTGTTGGGTAAAACAGTGCACAGTGACAGTTTATAAGTTTGTCCCAAATTTAGAATTGCGTGGGTCCTTTTGAAATAGACCCAGCAGAGTATGACTGATTCTAACCCATTTTCCAGCAGTGCCCATGGATGCTCAAAGGCTGGACAGCAGGAGGCTGGGGGTGAGTCAACACATTTCCTAGGGGCAAGTTGGGCACTCAATGCCCAACTTGCCCCTGAGAAAAGTGGGCCACCTTCTGCTTCCTGAGTGGGCATGTTAGTTGTGATGTCGTTATAAAATGATCATGTGATTAAATAGCGTTTCTTTCAACTCTCATTGTGTCCCAGGCTGGGATGGTACCATTGGCCAAGGTGTAACTCCTTCAGTTGATAAGAGATTTTGTACTCTGTTCTGTCCTATGCATTATGATTAACATGTAATTAACCACTTGATAGAAGTGCTTCTTATTCCCATTAACTCTTTCAGTGCCAAATGTGACCAAAGTCAAACTACTTAACACAAACTGCTTCAATTAGAATAAGGATGCTAGATTCATCTTCCATGTGAAAAGACTTTTCATTCAATCACTAGCATGGCTAGAGTTCCAGAGAATAGAATGGTCCAAGTCAACAGCTTTCCTCAGCATGCTTTGGGCATATTGCACCCAAAGTGCATGGAGGAAAGCTGTTGACTCAGTCCTAAACTTGGCACTAAAAGAGTTAAATGGGATTGGGTTAAGGAGAGAGTAAAGTAAAAACATTGATAAAACAATATCTGACACCTCAATGCTCTTGATTGGTTGCTAATAGGGTTTAGATTGGGTTGTCACTTCATCATTTAAGTGTTTTTATGTAAAGCATCATTTGTAGCCATGTGTCATTAACCCTATGCTCCTGTCAAATTCTCCAAAGGTGCTTAGATGTAAATTATCTGCTTTACTGTTTTTACTTAAAGTTTATGTTAATGAAAAAAAATGCTGAAAATTGTGTCTAACCCCTTTTTATATTGGCATGCCCCAGGTAAATAGCTTTCCTTGGCATGGGTTGGGTGCATTGCATCCAACCTACACTGAGGACGGCTCTTGACTCAGTCTTATTCTGACCTGGAAAGAGATAAGTGTAAATTTTTCAGGTGTTGTAGTTTGCATGTGTGTCAGAATTTTAGTTTCTGTCAATTGTGGAAAGTGTGTCACACATTTAAGTGCACATTTTGAGTTAGAAGTGTTTTCAGTGGGACTTGAATGGTGAGCACTATGTTGTTCAGAGCACATAACCTTTTAGTTGGAGAAAGTAAAAAAATCCCCAACTTTTGAGAATGTAACCAGGTACACGAGTACATGCCCCAAATATTTACAAAGTATGTTGTCAGTAGCAAACAAAAATCCTAGATCCAGCAGCATGTTACACTGTAAAGAACTCATATAAAAGGGGAAATTGAAAAACCGTTGATGCCTCATTTAACTCATTGGGCACGGAGGGTTAAAGGCCTTGGTTCTTGCATTGCCTGACACCTCATGATGTAGCTGTAGCACAGCTTGCCAAGCAGTATAAAAACCATTGATTTTAGATCAGGCATGTTGATACTGAAATAAAAGCTTTTAATATGAAAATTTGAGTCGAGCCAATACAGACAACTTGGGCTGGGCTAGAATCATGTAAGTGTTGATGTGCAGAGCAGTTACTTATTAGAATGTCTGCACAGTGGCATACCAAAACAGAATTTGCATGGAGGTTGAACACTTCCTTCCTTCCTTCCTTCCTTCCTTCCTTCCTTCCTTCCTTCCTTCCTTCCTGTCTCTTTCTTGTAAATGCTACTGGATGATTTGCATGACATATGAAGGTTTTCCAACCTTTTTGAACCCAGATGAAAAGTTATATGTACTTTATAAAGTACTAATGTCCCTGATTAGCTCTGCTGAAGTGTCACCGGAGCTTATTAAATCAAATTGCATGTCACCTATCCATCCATTGATCCAACCTTCTGTCCATTTGACTTTTCACATTTTTAAGTTCTCAAAAATGGTTGCATGGAATTTTTTATTTTGAACTCTGGCGTTTCCCAGTTGATCCTCTTTCAACTTTGCAAAGGAGATGATGTAATAATTTTTCTATTTTTAATATAATTTTTTGATTCATTTTTTGGAAAAAATTCAAATTTTCTTCCCAAGAACTACATGGCCAATTGCTTTGATCATGCATGCAGGATCACATGCATGTAGAGTCACCTTGTTATGGCCACCAGGTGGCATGAATCTTTTTCCTGTTTTTTTGAGGATGATGAATTGGGCAGGATAATGTGGCCCATGAATTTTGTAGGGGTGGTGCTACTTGTTGATATCAAGTTCAAGCAATCAGGAGAAAAGATGTCCATGTCACATTTTGCTAGCATTACCTTGGAACATTTAAAAAGACTCAGTTTAATATTCATAGGATAGACATTCGCAGGCAACATATTTTCTCCCCAAGTGGACATCACCAAGTT
Organism: Hermodice carunculata; assembly: GCA_964020975.1. Lineage (NCBI taxonomy): Eukaryota > Metazoa > Annelida > Polychaeta > Eunicida > Amphinomidae > Hermodice > Hermodice carunculata. Next base: position 33,280,582 of record OZ026619.1, on the reverse strand, counting down.
TGATAAGGAGGTGATGATGCAATAATTATGCATCCTCTGACAGGGGGTGCATTTTTTTACTGAATCAACAAATCTGATATAGGGGCAGGTTGTAAGTGTTGCTCCTTCTCTCACCGAACTATTTAATCTTTCTCTTAATAATTGTAAGTTTCCATCAGAATAGAAAAAAAGCACATGTAACACCAATTCATAAACGTGGTGTGGCCAAATCGTGTAGTAATTACAGACCTATCTCCTTACTAAGTTGTGCAGGGAAGGTCTTTGAACGTGCTGTGTTTTCAGCATATCTTTAATTTTTTTGTGTGACAATTACACTCTCTCAGAAAATCAGTTTGGATTTATACCCCAGGTTGGGACAGTTTACCAGTTAGTTTTTCTTTGTCATGAATTCTCTAAAGCAGTTGAACTCCAGAAAGAAGTTTGAGTAGTATTTAGTGACACTACTAAGGCCTTTGAGTAGATCTATCATCCAGGGTTAGTACATAAGTTGAAAAATGCAGATATCCGAAGCCCACTTAATCTTTGGCTGGAAGATTAGCTCCATGCAAGAGCTCAAAGAGTGGTCATCCAAGGCCAGGCTTCTCCGGGGGGCATCAGGGCAGGGGTCCCACAAGGTGCAGTTTTGGGTCCACTGTTGTGTCTTGTGTATGATATTGTTGAGATTGTTAAATCTGAAATATGCCTTTTTGCTGATGATACGACTTTATATATTACAATCCAACCAAATATAAACAGTGATCTTGATTCAATGTCACAATGGTCAGACCAATGGCTTGTTTCCTTTAACCCTACCAAAACCAAATCAATGGTAATAAGTAAGAAAAATAACCCTGAGGACCATCCCAACCTGATATTCATTAATAATATTCTTGAAAATATTACTATGCACAAGCACTTAGGACTGGTTCTCGTTTGACCTCTTCTGGTCCTCTCATGTGGACCATATTGTTGCAAAATCAATAAAATTAGTCAGTGTCCATAAACGGCTACAATATAAATGGAGTAGAAAATCCCTTGAATGTCTTTACTTTTCCTTTGTACTTCCCTGCTTGGAGTATGCCAGTGTGGTCTGGGATGGATGTGCAAAAACTGACAAAGATCATTTGGAAGTGTCCAGCTGGATGCAGCTCGAGTCATGACAGGAGCATTTGCACAAACAAGTCTTGAAAAAATTTATACAGAAACAGGCTGGGAAAAACTAGCTGAGCGTAGGAGAAAACAAAAATTGGTAATTATGTTTAAAATTGTTAATGGAACAGCTCCATCATGCCTAAAATCAATTACAGGGGACAGTCTCAGGACGGACAAAGCAAATAAGAACTTTTGAAGCTAAGAAATCTACACTTTATAATTTCTTCTTTCCATCAGCTATCTGAGAATGGAATTTATTACCCCGACTTGTTAGGGACCTTGATCATCTAGACGAGTTTAAGTGGGAACTAAATCGAAACCAACCCAAAAGTAAAGAGTTGTTCCATACTGGACTAAGAAAAATGGCTATAATTCATGCTAGAATGCGAATGGGCTGCAGCCAGCTGAACAGTGATCTCTACAAAATCGGTGTTGTTGAGACTCCATCATGCTTTTGTGGAGCAGACTCCGAAAATGTTTATCTCTTCTCTTTTGACTACAATAGGTATGTTCTACTCAGGAACGAATTACAACTAAGAATTTTGCCCATTGGCAACTTTAACATGAAAACCTTATTGTTTGGCATTGAAAGAAGTGGGATTACAAAAAGACAGAATGAGGAAATCTTTGAGACCGTTCACAAATACATTGAGCTTTCTGGAAGGTTCAAATTATAATTCTGAACTATAACTTGGCAAAGTTTTTTTTGTTTGTTTGTTTGTTTTTTCTACTTCCTGCCCACAGACGGTCCTTCTCTATCTTATTTGTCCTTTTCTTCTTAATGGTGGTCCTATTCGATATCTATCTGTGAACTGGTGTTTTGAAATATTCATGTTGTCTTGTGTATATGTACAAGAGGCCTTCATATAGGCTAGCGAGCCTGTTGGCCAGTTGTTTTTCTTTTGAAATAAAATATGTTTAAACCAAATCTGATATATTGGCTTAATGTTTTTCTTGGTAATGGTGCATCCTTGGTCCATGGTTACTATATTTATATATACAGTAAAAACTGTCAAGCCGAACCCCTCCGATAGCTGAGCACCTCTGTTACCCAAACACCTTTTTGGGGTCCCAACTTTTTTGTATGGAATTTAATAGCAGAGCCAAGTGTTGGAACCTGCAATTCCTGAACATCCTCTCACTCTGAACACTGAACAGTTGAACAGGTGAGAGCAAGAACGTACTAAGTGACTTTGAACCCCAGTGCTAGAAAGTACCAATTTCCATATAATATCATGTAGCTTTGGTACTTTGTAGCACAGAGGTTCAAAGTTACTTAGTACATTCTTGCTACTACCCTTCACTTGATCTGGGTCCCAAAGCAACAGTTAACCTGTTCAGGCTGAACACTTACCCCCAGGAAGAAGGTATTTTCGGGAAAGTGATCAATATTTGATACAAAAACATCACAATTTTTTTATATTCGACACTTTCATAAAATTTGTGGTTAATGTATGCAAAGGGTGTTAATAGTGTGCAGCTTCCATGATCAGCCCTTCCACAGCTGTATGTACAATAAACTGGTTTAAACTGATCAAACTATAAGTAAGTGCATTCTGAAGTTTAGTGGTATGATAGAGGCTAATACATGTACACATATTGTGTGTTAATGTTGGACAATGAATTGATGTTTTATGTCATCAAATTATGTACATGCAAAGGTGCTGTCACAGGTAGGACAGATGTACATACTTCCAGTGCATGTACCAGTAACATTGATAATGAAGCGTAATGATATTGAAAAGAGCAAGTACTGTTAGCGTAAAGTTTATGAATCCTATAAACTTTTTTCCCAACTGGTCGGAATTTTTATAAAGTTCTTTCTCATCTCAGACTTTATTTTTCCTTCATGTTTTTGCAATTTATATACATATGTATATATACATAGAGTGATCAGTACACAAGCCGGGAGGACATATAATGACTCAAAGGGAGGATGCTGTGAGAGTTCTAATCTAGTATACCTTCTCACCTGTGTCACTTGCAACAAACAGTATGTGGGTCAAACCTTGCTATATACCCTTGAAAGATAGATTGCAAGAACACTTTCATTACATCAGTAACAAGGAAATCACACAACCCCTGTGCAGACATTTTGCCCATAGTGACCACCACGGGCTCACTCTAAAAGATCACATTTTAGAGTACATCTGAATCCCCCCTCGTCTAGAACGCACTAGATAGCTGTGACTGGACAAAGACACTGGATGCATTAAGTGCCTTCTATTGAACCATTCGGTCTCAACATCATGGGAAGTTGTGCTCATTTGCTCTGTCTTATGCTTAAGTTTTATGCTCGGAGCAATGATTTCTCTGCTTGGTTGGGAACTTTGCTTAACTCTTTGGTAACCGCACACACAGCTACTGTGTAGTTACACAGATTCAAGCTCCTGTCTTCAGGGCTTTGTTACACTGTTGTGCTGCTAATTCCAGCCTGAAATACACTCATTGACCCTGCAGTGTATATTCACAATAACCTTAACATTTTTTAGTCTACTGCAGTTCAAATTTGCTTTAAGCCATCTCTTACCATGGCAACACTTGTCCCAGTAAGACCGCACCTCTGTGCTACATTGGTTGTTTTGCATAACAACAGAAGTTTATAAACAGGCTACACGTTGGTTAACCAACAGTTCCTGACGAGTTGAGGAAAGCGACCAAACCAGTCGAACTTAGCGTTTGCCATTGAGACCTTTGCTCGGTCCTTTGCCAATATGTGTATATATATATATATATATATATATATATATATATATATATATATATATATATATATATATATATATATATATATATATATATATATAATGTATGTATCGGGGCTGGTAAATTCCCCAGTGTACAGCTCAATTCAAAGTTTACATGTGGAGGATGTAGCAACAAGCGCCGCCCCCCCCCCCCCCATTAGCTGAACACCTCCGACTGATACCCGAACACTTTGCTGGGTCAAGGGTGTTTCTGGACAGGTTTTACTCTCTTACTCTCTCTCTCTCTCTCTCTCTCTCTCTCTCTCCCTCGCTCTCTCTCTCTCTCTCTCTCTCGCTCTCTCTCTCTCTCTCTCTCTCACTCTCTCTCTCATTTATATATGTGTGTGTGAGTGTGTGTGTGTGTGTGTGTGTGTGTGTGTGTGTATTGAGTTTTTGGTGTCCTAAATTTTGACCATGAGTGACCTTGAGGGTCAAATTGACATATTGGTTTATATCTCGGTAATATCAAACATTTGTTCAACTATTGGTAAGCACTAATACAGAACTTGTAAAGACTAAAAAATTTGCACTTATAGATCAGCAGCATATTCTAGTAAGCAGAGCGCAGGGTGATAATGATCCTCTTGTTATTAAACTTGAGACCTAAATTATGCATATTGGATGCTGACTCACTCAGTGCAAGGAACAATCGAAGATCATTAAAATATCTAATATGGGTGGGCCCAGATGCTATCTACGCTTTTACTGTTCTCACTGAAACATTCTTGTCTAAAATGTACCTTTGGGTAAAAAAATATGCACCTTTTTTAACACTTGGCACATAAGTGCTAGAGGATCTTGTGGTTCTCAGCAGTCTCCATCTGTTTGTTCATCTGTCTGTCCGTCCATTATCCTAATGATGTTACCATGAAAGATCCCATTAAATATTGACCACAACTTCATTTACCAAATTTTTAACAAACCTGTTAGCCTAACTGATAAAGCACTAGATCCCTATTGAAACCAACAGCTTCTGATTTTTTTTTTACCTTTTTTGTGTTTTTTTTTGTTCATTTCTTGAAAAAATCAATGCTTCTGCAATATCTTGACAATTATTAACTGCAGCTTCACCAAACTTATTTTCAGAAATGTGTCTGAGAGTAAACCACTAGATTCCTATTGAAAACCAGCTCGCTCTTAACCTTTTTTGGTTGACATTTTGAAAAAAAAACTTGAACAAATCTTCTTCCCCCAAACCACTGGCAAGACTCTCTTCAAGCTTAGTGGCTCTGCCTTGGGTGGATCTCGACCAAGTGTATTCAATTGGTCATGATCCAGTGATTTTTTTATTTTTTTTGTTCATCTTTTAGAAAAATCTAAAAAAAAATTGCATCAAATAATTGTTACTAACATTGACTTACCATGCATGCTTGTATCTGGACAATGGTGCCTCTGAGGCCCATGGCTGCTATTGAACATGAAATAAGAAATTACCCTAGACACATAAGGTGCCCGAGGGTATTATTATACACTGCATCGTTGATCCATCTGTCTGTCAGTCACTCTGATGTCATTGCGGAAATATCTGAAAAAATATTGACTGCAGGTTCGCCCGTTGCCAAATTTTTGATGGACCAGGCTCCCATGGAAAACCTCCTGGCTATGAGCATTTGAAAAATTGTTAATAATTTTTGTTTTGCTTCTGTTTTTGTTTTTATTTTTTTTGATAGAATTGATGTAACTACAGTATTTTGGAAAATATTGACAGCAGCTTGACCAATTTGCTTTCAGAGATGTATCTGATAGTGGGCCAGATCCCAACTGGAATCCAGGTATCTCTGATCTTTATAATATGGGTCCACCCCAATTTGCCCACAACAAATCAAGCTGTTGTCACTCGTGACTTAAATACTGACTTGAATAAAGCCAAACTGACCCAGTTCTTTGAAAAATACACAAAGAAAATGATATGTCAGACAACTAGAAACTTAAACAGTACCATGAACCTTATATTTACAAAGTGACAAATGTTAAAAAATAGTGTTCTTGAAACGTGCTACTCATATCAGATGTATTTAAACTCTCTGTGCACTCAACATACATAATACATTGTGGACACTGCTTGTTTATGACAGGAGGGTGCATGAGCATAAAAATTTTTAAAGGTCTGTTGCTTATGTCTTTGTGAATTTTTGTATATCATACAATTCACCAGTGTCACTGTTGGATGAAGCAAAACTACCCACAAACCATAATTTTTATTGTAGTCTTGTTAACTCTTACAGAGCCAATTTAGAGACTGAGTCAACAGCTTTCCTTGGGGCACTTTCAGCGCGTTGCGCGGAAAGTGCCCCAAGGAAAGCTGTTGACCTGGACCAAATTTTTCACTGGGAACATGGGCATGCTGGTATTTGAATGAAAGATCTTTTAATGAGGAATATGAATCTGGAATCATTACAGTAATCCAGCTTCATCAGCACAGCTTGAGCCGTGACTGGCACTCAAAGGGTTAATACTTGACGCTTTTATGCTGTATATGTTGTCCATTGAACCATATATCTGTTGTACCAATTCAACATCACATTGTATTCTTGTGTTCTGCACCGTTTTTTTTTTTTTGACACGAAAAAAGTGTGACGGTTGTACTTGAGCATAGAAAAGAACTCTATAGAAAACTATGAATTATTCAGGAAGATTTCATGTGTGCTGAGGGTGATTGGTTCTTAGAATGCTGCTTTTTATTCCTTTCCTGGAACCTGAGCATAGAACAGAACTCTATTGAAAACTGTGTGAAATAAGAATTTTGTGGGTGGCTGAGGGTGATTGGTTGTTTGGATGTTGTTTTTAACACTATCTTGGCTGGAATACAGTTTTGCCAACCTAGTGGATGTATACTTTCAGGAGATTATGAAATGGCGAGTGCTAAAAGCCGCGAAGCCCTCCTAGGGGGGTGCAGGGACATGCTCCCCCGGAAAAAAAAAATAGACATCAAAAGATGCATTTTAGTGGCATTTGAGGGTAATTGTATTGAAGTTTGAATGGTGACGTGAGTGCTAAACACTCAGTGAGAAGCACAGCAGCTTGATTTGCTGTGAAGGTATCACTCTAAAAAGCAGATTTGTTAAAATTTACCACATTATTTTCTAGAATTACATATGTGGTAATTTTCTTCAGATTCTTGGGGTAATTTGGGAGTTGGGAGGGCAGACAGCACTTGCTTGAATTTTCGGGAGGGTTAGCAACACTGAGAATAAGACTGGAATTTATCATGCAACCCACCTTAAAGTAAGAGACAAGGGGCATGCTGCTCAGATGTGTTTCATCTATACAGTAAAACCTCTCTAATAGAACACCTTCATAAACTGAAGACCTCTCTATACTGAACACCATTTCATGGTCCCAAAAATATACTTCCAATGTAAACAAACCTCCCTATACCGAACACCTCAATATACCGAACACTTTTTTCTGGTCCCAAGGGTGTTCGGTATCGGGAGGTTTTACTGTAATTCTCTTTGGAAAGTTTTATTAAATAAAGCAGTTGGCAATGACATAGTATTTGTGCCTTTTTTGGTACTGTTTTGAGTGGACATTTTGTAACAATATAATGACCACTCCTCAAGGGGGAAATTCACTATGTTTTTGTAAAGTACATGTACATGAAGTAGCCATGCTGCCAAGTCCATTCACCATGTTTATTGCCATGGTATTTAGCCTAAGGATTGAGTGAATCTGTTCTATTTCTAGTATATATTATAGCCATGTACAGGATTGTTACAAATGTGTTAGTTGGAATGCTCAACACAGCCTTCTGGGTTCTGCCCTTTCTCATGCATTCACTATAATCTGAGGTCAACATTTTCCTCCTTCAACCTAGCACACAGAGTCTTTCATACCTGATACCATATGGCATGGAGAAGTAAAGCCCATCAAAATGAAACAAACTAGTTCACCGTACATATACTGACAACAGCAACAACAACAAAAAGGTTCCTACACTTATTAGTTTAAAGGCCACTGCCACTGAACTACTTGTAGAAAAGGGTACTGGGTGGCATTTGTTTAGGGGGATAATGCAATATAAATAGATGCTTCATGCATGAAGATAGTGGCCTATGCAGAGATGCCCTTTGGCAAGAGGATCTGATTACAGATGTAAGAAAATATGCATAAATCAAATGTTCATGGGAAGCATACATTGTATGATACAAAAAAAACTTTTGGCTGCTGTAAAGGGTAGCTTTCAGCATGTTAACCCTTTCCCATTCAAACTGTCCCAAAAAGTACTTGCATGTGAATTGTAGTCTGCTTTATTCTTCTTAATTTTGCCCTCATCCTGTCATAGGAACTAGGTCACTAAGTTAAGTATCTTGGTCGCAGTGATACAATCATATAAAACAACATTACACTTCATGCCTGGGCTGCATTCTGTTGTCCTTTGACTTAGAATCATGAAACTTTACACACCTGTGTATCTGGATACAAGAGTGTGTCATGCTTAATAATAATAATAATAATAGGTCACTAGGTCAAGTATCTGGGCCACAGTGACTTATCCTTGTAAATTCATGTCTGGGATGTTATTCCTTTAGCCTTTAACTCAGTTTCATGAAACTTCACACATGCATATATTTTGACCCAAAGATTGTCATGAAGTAAAACTAGGTCACTATGTCAAATATATGGGTCATTGGTATATCCTGGTAAAATCATGTCTGAACTGTAATTCTTTTACTCACTAAGTTAGTTTCATGAAATTTCACACACAAACATCTCTTGACCCAAAGGTGTTAAACGGAACAAAAGTAGGTCACTAGGTCAAGTATCTGGGTCACGGTTAGGCCTTTAAATATAACTGCAATACAGTTGTTCATGTCCAGGCTATAATTCACTTTTGTGTGTGTTCAGGCTATAATTCGCTGGTCCTTCCATGCAGATTAATGAAACTTTACACACAGATGCATCTGGACATAAGAGTTAGTCTTGCAAAAATGTAGGTCACTGGGTCACATATTTTTGGGTCACATTGATATTTCCTGGGAAAATCATGTCTGAACTGTAATTCTTTTACTCATTAAGTTAGTTTTATGAAACTTCATACACACACATCTTGACCCAAAGATTTGTGTTGTAAAAAAGTAGGTCAATAGGTCAAGTGTTATGTGTCCTTGCATCTGTCCATCCACTATTGGTGTCCGGGCTGTAATTCATTTGTCCTCCAACTTAGATTAATGAAACTTTACACACAGGTGTGTCATGTAACAAAAGTAAGTCACTGGATCAAGTATCTGGGTCATTTTCACATATCCTTATAAAATTCTGTCTGGGCTATAATTCCTTTACTATTTAACTTAGTCAAAAAGCCTCCACCAAGGAGGCTACTTGACATAGTTTTAAGAAAACTTCACACACATGTATATCTTGAACTTAAGTTGTGTCATGAAATAAAAGGAGGCCACTAGGTCATGTATCTAGGTCACAGTGATATCCTTTTTTATTGACTACAGTCATTCCAAAACAAGACTTGTGATTAGCAAGGTTATGGGGGGGGGGGGAGCATGGATCCAGCAATCTCTGATTGCATTTCAATTGCTCCAGATCTTGACAAATACCTCCTTAATGAATCAACAAAATAAAAACAACACAACAAAACCAATTTAAATTCAATATTTACTTTTGGCCAACCAAGAAAGAAGTGTTTGGTGTCACCATGACCTAATTTGAGCATATGGCAGCCTAATTACATGGCAAACCCGTCAGTCAATGCTTTGCATTGAAAGTGTGTCTAGTTTTGGCTTGAAACTTAGATTTCCAACATTTGAGTCTGGCTGGTTAGATCACAGACAGAAGGAGGACATTGCCACCAGGCAATCACTGCTTGGCAGTGAGCTGGAAGTGTTGATCCAGTGACCACTTCTCCTTCTATCTTGTTGGGAAAAGGTCAGAAGATGGATATATGGAACCGCTTCACGGCTGCCTAGGATGACCATAACCATTATTATGGTTGTTGCCAGCAGCTTGGCCACATGTGCTCTCGTGAGTGAATATTTTGGTTTTGTGCAGGTTGAGGAGAGGGCAAGTGGCTGCTCTTCGAGCAGGCTTGGAGAAAGAGCAAGAGAGCTGGGCGTAGGCGGCAGGTCATTGCAGCCAAATGCCGGGATTTAGACTCCGTCAGGTCTTCTCACGTGACTCCACTAGAGAACATAGACAATCCCACGTGGAACACTTGCAGGCTCAGGTGGCTGCCGTCTCTACACCTGAACCCTCCAAAGAGAGTAAGGAGAGGAGATGATGCAGGGCAGCAAGAGAACACCCCTTGGGGATCCTTAGTGCCCAGATAAACCAAAGGTGATGGCCGGTGCTCCCTTGGTCACTGACCCTAGGCTCTTTGCAGCCGTAGAGTCTATGGCTAGGACTGCACAGATGCAAGTGGATCTGTCCATGCAGGGCCCTCATATCTCCCTCTCAGACACTACTTTGGAGTCCCCTCCGAAGAGGCAAGCTAAACGCTTTGGATTTCTCAGGAGCTCAAACCTCTGGGTCCGTGGGCTGTGAGTCTAGACTGCATAAGTAGGTGAGCCAAGATGGAAACCTACAGGCTCTCATCTGGGCATTCTGGAACTCCGCTTGATATCCCGGGTGCTCAGGTCTGAGTGCTCGGATTATAAGTCCAGATGTCCTAGAATACCAAATTCCCAGACAAGTTCCTGAGGTCCTGGATCCAAGAGCTTGGTTCCTCAAAGTCCAGGCATGTCACAGCACAGGAGAAGGCACCCAATTCTGTGAGGGTGTTTTCTACCTGTAGTGAGCATTCGGTTCCTGTTGTAGGGGACCCTGTCCATGGCCCAAGTGCCTTCTAGGGTGCCTCCCACTGCTCTGCCAGCTTCACCACCTGCTCTCCCTCCCCAGATTGAGCAGCTGGCAATCCTGCTGATTTTACAATATATATGATCCTGTTTTCCGGACAAGTGGATATCTAGGTCAGAGAAGTGACTGTTAAACATCACATGTCCAGTGGACAACCAAATTTTTGATCATAAATAATAATTTATTAAAGCCCAATTTCCTGGGATACTGACTGAGCCAGTGGGAAACAGGAACAAGTTAGCTGGTCTGGCATGGGGCTGGGCTGAAGGTGTTGTGTGGGGACGTACTGATGGTGTTAACAAACATCAGCATGCTGTGGTTCTTTTCAAATAAATATATTTCTAGCTTCTAAAACTGTTTCCGGAAATATCTGCATATGGGACAGACAATTATTCAGTATTGTTTGAGACAATGGACAAGTCCTATGGACAAGTGATTCTGGAAATTTTTTTTAGAAGCCTGGGACTGCACTTAGTTCAAACATGAGTAACCTTGGCATAATTTTCAAGGTCACAAGTTTTTTGTTACATAACACTAGCTTGTACCTTGCTATGGCACCGAAGCAAAATAGAGGCTACATGGAATCAATTTATGATTTTTGCTCTGGTTACCTGAATGAATAGAACATGTAGGTATCTTTGATATTTTGTAACAAGTCATGATAAAAGTTATAAACATGAATTAAAAAGACAAAGACATTAAATGCAGCAGAAGGGGACTTATTGATTTGCACAGTATTTTTTACTACAGTTGACATTATATATAATTACTGCTGAAATTAGTGGAAAACACTGAAGCAGACGACATTTGACCACCAGCTGGTTTTTGCAGGTTAAGGGGGAAAGGGTTAACACCACCAGTTAATGGTCCTGTCTTTGTTCATCCTTAGATAAAATTATATCCTTATTAAGACCACATTTTATTTTTTTAGTCCCTTAGGTGGTCTAAATAGGGGGATTTCACCATACATGTACACTGTATATAGTGATTTAGAAAGAGGAATACTACACCACTGGACCTCAAATCAGTCATGCACCTACAATTATTGTCATTTTTTTTAGGGGGGGGGGGCACAGAAATTATTTCAAGGTACGCTTGTAGGATAATTGTATTTGTGTCTTTTTGCCCAGAACCACTTCCTAGTAGTCAATATCCTATTCCGCAGTTCGAACTCTTTACTCTCCATAAGCTAACCTGTCCCTGTCTAACCTGTATATATATGGAATTACTATTGTCTATATTGCACACGTTCCTCTGTAAAATTTTGACATAGGCTGTATCAGCCCAAATAAATTAAAGGGTCTTCAGCGGGTAACTACTCAACATGTTTCGGAGCCTTTTACCCGTACACGTCTCTCTGAGTAGCGGCTCCTTGCCTAAGCTAAATATTCAGCAAAGACAACCCACATAATAATGAATAAATATGAACGTGGCAATTGATGAATTAGCTAAATATGTGAAGTTTTGCTTTTAAAAATGCAGAGCTTCATATCAAAGAAGAATACCTGTCAAACAAACCATAATTACCAAATTTTCATAGTACAGGTTCAGATAAGAACAATTTGACTTACCCCTGAACCAATATGTACCCTTTCTAGCTGGACAGCTTTTCCTAGTTAAACCATCCGCCAATGTTTAACTGAAGTGGAAACAAGCTGGGGCATTTTATTCAGTCCCAGTGATTGTAAAATAAACAGTTGCAGCTAGACCACCTGTACAAACCAAGGAAAATCCTAACAAGGACTGCAACAATGTACATCCTGTACCAGAGATGTAAAACAAACTCCATGATGACACCTACTCCTCAAACAATTAAGCTCTATTTAACTGCCAACCCTGAGTCAATGTGTCAACTTAATGTGTCAGGTTTGTGACACTTGAGAAAATACTGTCAATTTTGAGTAATTTTTTAATAGTGAGTAAATGTGCATTTAGGCATGTCAGAAAAGAATGGAAGTCATTAGCATTTATGCCAAAAACATGCTATCAAAACATTTTTTCTTAACAGGATTTTAAGTACAATTAGGCAAACATGCAACTGTCGTAGGCCGCTTCTTGCTACCTGTAGCCCCTGGGGGTTTACCTAACAGAAAACATGTAAGCCTAAAATGTCTGATAGTGAATATTAAAACAGAAAGATGCCAAAAGATAAAGTTAAGTAGCAAAACAGACAAGTCTAAAAACTGTAGATTATTGCAGCCAGACTTTCTAATAATCTTTGGATGTTAACAGTAGAATTATAGGGCAAGTCAGAAAAGAATGGAAGTCTTTTGTATTTATGTCAAAAGAATGCAATGAAAATATTAACTAGATATCAAGTACAATTAGGCAAGCTTGTAACTGTCGTAGGCCGCTTCTTGCTACCTGTAGCCCCTGGGGGTTTACCTAACAGAAAACAAGCTAGCCTAAAATGTCCAAAAGGTGAACGTTTAAACATAATGGTGTCAAAAGATGAAATTAAGTAGCAAAACAGGCAAGTCTAAAATCTCTAAAATTATTGAAGCCAAACTTTCTAACCATCTCGGGATATTTACAGCAAAATTTGTAGAAATATTTGATCAAAAGTACACCTTTGAATCCTCTTGACTCAAGTTTATTGTAAATAAATTTGGTTCTTGATGCAAAGTCCTGAAATTTAGAACAAATACGACCAAATCTCAAAATTTGTGACAAAAATGTATTATATCCAATAGTATCGGAAATATTACTGTCCGGGAAAGGATAATTAACTACTTCAAAGTTAAACTCATCTATTTTGTGATAGACTTTAATACAAAACCTGTCATTAGTGACCTGAATATCCAAGTCCAAAAATACATCTCTGAAACCATCTGAATTGTTACCCTCCAAAGGGATATCTTTTGGGTAAATTTCTTTAGCAATTTCATTGAAATTTTGTACATTTACACAAGCAATGTCATCAATATATCTTGCGTTGTTTGATAATTTTGTAGCCATTTGAAAGTCCTTTTAACTAACTAATAACTAAAATTATGGGTCACTACTTTATAGAAACACCCTTTCCATCACAGGACAAGACAGTATTCTATCAGAACTACTATTTAAGGGCAAGTGATCATATAGTGGTCCCCGTTTTATAAGGCCACCCCATGAGCACGAGCTATGTGGACAGGCTAGCTAAAGTTCTGATAAAGGAGCAGATGTGGAAAAATTATTACCAACCAAAAGCTACCCAGAGGTACAGTTCTGTTTAGGGCAATTAAAGCAAATGATTTCTCACTGACTCATGTAGATTGTATATTTCCTAAGATGTATATTTCTCGAGGAGAAAGCATTGCTGAGAGTACAGGAAATGTCAGGTTTTTATTTTGCATCATTAATCTTGAACTGTCACCTGTTGCTCACATGTGACTGCCTCAGGGCATCATGGGAAAAAAGTCCTCTGAGATGATAGTGGCCTGCATGTCTTACTGTATGTTTACTTTCAGCACCAATGGACATCACAGTAGATGACTTCTGGCAGATGGTGTGGGAGCAGAACAGTACCACTATTAATATGCTGTGTAACCTACAGCGACGTGGCAAGGTAATATGCATGTACTTTATACTATGGCTCATTGTAACCAGTACCACCATCAATATGCTGTGTAACCTACAGCACCATGACAGGGTGACATACTTTACTGTGGCTCATTGTAACCAGTACCACCATTTATATGATATGTACCTTGCAGCGCCATGGCAGGGTAACATACTTTATACTCATTATGGCTCATTGTAACCAGTACTACCATCAATATGCTGTGTAACCTACAGCACCATGACAGGGTGACATACTTTACTGTGGCTCATTGTAACCAGTACTGCCATCAACATGCTGTGGAACCTACAGTGCCATGGCAGGGTAACATACTTTATACTCATTATGGCTCATTGTAACCAGTACCACCATCAATATTCTGTGTAACCTACAGCACCATGGCAGCTAGGGTAACATATTTTATACTATGGCTCGTTGTAACCAGTTACACCATCAATATGCTGTGTAACCTACAGTGCCATGGCATGGTAACATACTTTACTATGGCTCATTGTAACCAGTTACACCATCAATATGCTGTGTAACCTACAGTGCCATGTCAGCTGGAGTAACATACTTTATACTGTGGCACATTGTAACCAGTACTGCCATCAATATGCTGTGTAACCTACAGCACCATGGCAGCTAGGGTAACCTATTTTATACTATGGCTCATTGTAACCAGTTACACCATCAATATGCTGTGTAACCTACAGTGCCATGGCATGGTAACATACTTTACTATGGCTCATTGTAACCAGTTACACCATCAATATGCTGTGTAACCTACAGTGCCATGTCAGCTGGAGTAACATACTTTATACTGTGGCACATTGTAACCAGTACTGCCATCAATATGCTGTGTAACCTACAGCACCATGGCAGGGTAACATACTTTACTGTGGCTCATTGTAACCAGTACTGCCATCAACATGCTGTGTAACCTACAGTGCATTGGCAGGGTAACATACTTTATACTATGGCTTATTGTAACCAGTAACACCATTAATATGCTGTGTAACCTACAATGCCATGGCAGGGTAACAAACCTTACCATGGCTCATCGTAACCTTTCAAAGACAAGTCCTTTGGTTTTGGTTTGTTTAGCTGCATGCCTGTCTATCTGAAGACTCTATTGTTTATTTTAACTGGCCTCACCATATCTCAAAAATGGCTGGACAAGTGGGACTCAAATTTTACTCAAAGGTACCACTTAAGGCAAAGAATATTAGTAGCTGTAGACAAACTGCAAAGAAATTAAAACTGCAAAAATAAATCAATTTGTTCTGTGTTTTTGGCAATTTGCTGAAAACTTTAGCTGAGCAACTCCATGTACTCTCCTGAATGAAGGTTGGTCAATACAATATGTTATAGAAACAGGTGAAATTGTTGACAACAATGAATGGAGCACAACAATAAAGTGAAAAGCCAGTCCAACATGCTTTCTCCAAACCACACACACACACCAGCCACTTTTTTAACATTCAACTGTTTCTGCTTTGGAATGACCAAAACCAGTTTGTGTTGTCTGTCAAATGCCATCTATTCCATTTTTTTTTTTTACATGCGGTTGTCATTGATAAAAAACTGTTTGCTTGAATTTTTAGAGGAGTCCTATAGGTATATAGCATACTGTAAATAAGGGTCAACAGCAAATCTTGGAATGGATGTGGTGGTGGTGGTGATGGTGGTGGGGGAGGGGGGGGGCTGTTGTTCTACTGATCACGCAAATTAAATCTTGTGAGGACTGGGTTAAACTTTCAATTCCTTTGCCCTTTAGGAAACAGGCCAGAACTGGCTAGAGTTGAAACATTATGCGCTTCAATGGCTTTTCTAAAATTTCCATGTCAAGAGCCTTCCATAGGAGAAGTTTGGTGCAAATTGTCCAATTCACCCCAAAGAAAGTGGCTGAGTCAGTCTCAATTCAAGGGGAGAAAGGGTTAATATCTATAAGCATAGTTTTCTGCATTAAAAAATTAAATCTATGATTCAGAGAAGTTTATAGCAACTTATCAATATACCTTATATCTTCTATTTCTGTTATGGAGTTGGATAGATAATCTTAAACAATCTGATAAGTCTGTCCCTCCAATCCAACTTGAGATTCCTTGAATCTGGGATCAATTTGGAAACATTCATCACAGAAGGTTGTCACACATATATTTTCAGGACCAACTGACTCTATAGCAACCACCATGCAAATGTGCACCTAGAATTTCATCTAATTATCTTGAATTTGATTAATTCAAAAGTTTTCGAAATATCAAGACTGGTTCTAAAACTATGAGAAAATGCAGTTTTATGGGGATTTTCCAGTATATGTTAAAATAAAAAGCTATGACTTTGAATGACCAGAACTTCAGATGAACTGGCAAGATACCATAGAATTAACCTTTTCTCCCTCATACCGGCTGGTGGTCAAATGTCGTCTGCTTCAGTGTTTTCAACTAATTTCAACACTGATGAAGAACAATTTGACTGAGAAATGTATATGAGATTTATCTCGATCACATGCCTCAGGTCAACAGCTTTCCTTGGCATGGGCTCAGCACTAAGTGCCCAACCCATGCCAGGGAAAGCTGTTGACTCAGTCTTAATTCAAGGTGAAAGGGTTAAGCTACATGTACAAATGAAAGCTTATTGAGGCCACTGGTATACATGTACTTTGGTTACTGTGAGCAGTGTCATGTACATGTATCTTACTTTTTGTATTTATGTGGCATGAAAACTATGGGCACTTCAATCAAACTTTGACTGATGGGCCCATCTTTGCACATACATGGGTCCCATGACCTTGAAAATGAAGTCGAGGTCACCAAAATGTAATCAAGCCAAGAAATAGTAGCTTATGGTACAAATAAAGTAAATGTGAAGTTTACGTGGTTTATGTGGCCGGTAAGTTTTGAGATATCTTGCTGAAAAAAGGTGGGTGCTGGGACTTATCACTTGAGTGCACTTTGGGTTTGAGAATATAGCATAAAAAATAAGCTTCTTATGAGAACTTATTGCCAGAAGAGTCATAGTTTGTAAAAATGCACTGTAGGCAATTTTGGTAAAGATGCCAACTGTCAGTGATTTTATCTGATATAATATGCAAAATAAGTCGATAAACAGGACACATTTACTGTTGATCTGCAGGTGGGCAATCCTTTTTAAAAGGGATAATTTTCAACTTTGAATTAAAAAAAAAAAAAAATTGGCAGGTAGCGTGGCACCCACATATGGCTTTTAGTGTCACTATGACCAGGGGAAACTTGTAATGAACTTTGTACATTTGACCTTCAAGACAGGTACATGTAAATAGACCTGTTTGCTGTCTGACCTGAAGTGCCTTCAAATAAATACAGTTCTTCATTTTTATCTGTTTGGTGTGTGGATATGCCCCAATGCCAGACAAAATACATCAGTACGTCCTTTTAGAGATCCCTACACCGGGTGCATACAGCTGTGAGTAGTTACGTGGGGCAGGTGAGCTGTCAAGGAAGGTTGAATCATATGTCAAAGGGAACCAGCCTCTGACCTATTAACCCTTAAAGTGCTATAGATGTTTTCTCATTACTGTACTGTTAAACATATAGTGGTTAAAGGATTCAAATTCCGCATGAAGAGACCTTTCATTCAAATACCAACAAGCCTGGTTTAAAGCACAAAGTAGTCTTAGTCAACAGCTTTCCTCGGGATACTTTGTGCACATTCCACGCAAAGTGTCCCAAAGGAAAGCTGTTGACTCAGTCTTAAATCAGTGCTTTGAGGGTTAAATATGGGACTGAAAGTAAGGTGGTGTCTCAATGGAGGGATCATCTGAAAGAAGGAACTTACCCGAAAACATGCAACACTCAACTGTGTTATATGTATTCATCTGGAAAAAGCTTGGACATAACTCAAAATTTGTGTCGAAAAGATTGTTGTTTATGCTGTGGTTGACCTGTGAAAACATCAGACAGAATGTTCAAGTGAATGAGCACTGGTTCTCTTTATCTAACAGCCCAATTCCAGAAAAAGGGCAGACACCTGTATGGGCTACAAAGCAAAGTGGGTCATCCAATGGTCCATCAGTGAAGTGTGCCCATTTTCTGTAGTGCAACAATATAAGCGGTTGTCACAAGTGGATTTGGAAGTGTATTGACTTATCCCTGTCTGGCTGACATTAAGACTGAGTCAACAAGTTGGGCACTCAGTCATTAACTCAGACCAGCATATATGACAAGACTACTGCCTTGAAAGCTGGAGGACAGATTGCGACTGGTTTTGATCTAAATTGATCTCATCAGGCAATGAGGGAAACCGTTAAGTGGCTCACTATACATATGCACGCGTGTTTTTGCTGTTGTCACGTAATGCGTGTGGGTGTAATTACGTGAAATGGCTATGTGCATCACTGTGGCATTGTCACAGCGGAACGGGTTCCAAAGAATTTTTTGAATCTGTGATCCTTCCAAATATGAATAGTTAGTCCCTTAAGTCAGGGTTAGGCGGTGCAAATTATATTGGGATGAAAGATTCAGGTGAATGATTTTCACCTGGATGCCCTGTATGGGGTCAGAAGAAATGTGAAATTACAGTTTCAGGGTGTAACTCATGCCACCCTAATGACTCTTTTTCCCACTTATACCGAAATGTCATCTCCTAATTGTATTTTACTGATGTAGGGATTATTTTTCAAAATTTTGGATGAAACTTGCATGGAAGATCATTCCAAATTATATGCCCATGGTCAACAACTTTCCTTGGTGCGCTCTGGGTGCATTGCGGCCAGAGTGTGCCAAGGAAAGCTGTTGACTCAGTCTTGTATCAGGGTGGAATGAGTTAAAGAAAGCTGTTAACCTGGGCCATGTTATCTTGTTACATCTCATCTGCAGTGTCAATTGTAGAAATTAGGCAAAGACATGTAAGCAGATGACATTTGACCGCCAGGTGGTTGTGGCCAGTTTAAACAGGAAAGGATTGATTGTCGTACAATCAAGCGACTACGTTATTGGTGGAACCTAAGGCCCATGTAAATAGCAAGAAAGTGTACCCCTTTGTAATCATCTCATTTGTGGCTACCGAAACTTGTTTTCAGCTTAACACCAGCAATATTTGGAACTGGAGCACAGATTTTGTAGTTCAAATGTTAAAATGAGATTTTGTAGTAATGTATATATATATGAGAATTAATCATGAAACATGAAACATATTGAACAAACAAACAAACACAAACATAAATACGATAAATTTTATTTGGCCGTAACAGGAGTGTCTTGACAAACAAAACAAAAGGAAAGAAAAGAACAAAGGAAACCAAAAACACAAAACTGCAAAAGGAGAAAAAACTGTCAAGCACTCTCCTGCCTGAAAAAGAAGAAAATTATACAAAGCAAAAAAAAAACCAAAAAAAAACAAAAAAAAAACCTAAAAGGGAGGGAGGGAGAGACAAAAAAATTTGGATGAACTTTCATGATCCATCACCCAAAAATACGTTCGAACTCGGTGGAAAAAATGGCAGGAATGAGAAGACAAAGCTTCCCGCTGGAAATTAACAAAAGGGGGATAAAGGATGAGAAATCACTTCAAGAGAGAGAATGCCTGAAAAAGTTACATAATGCCTGGTACGTGACACCAATTAGTCACAGTAAAGTCTGACACCAGTGAAAAGTTTCATAATAACTAATACAAGACACTAATACGTCACAGACAAGACTTACACCAGTGTAACTCCTAGTACAATCATGGCATCCAGTATATGCTTTCGTAGTATCAGATAAATTATGTATTTTAATATGTATGAATAAAATTGTCAATTGAAGTTTTTTCAAAATTGATCTTAGTTGTCAAATTACATTTAACTCATTCCATACCAGTCCCTGATTTTTCCTTATATTTACCTAGATTTAAGACAACAATTGCATATTTAAATTCTTCATAAAGAGAGCTTTTGTTCAAGTACCAACATGCCTATAGTCTTAAGTCAGTGGTTCTGGCACTGCCTGGCAAGTCATGCTGCAGCTGCCGCAAGACCACTGACCAAGGCCTGTCACCATAGTATGGAATGAGTTAAAAAACCAAGCATAGCAAGATGAAGATTTTTTTTTCTACATTTTTGCTTCAACAGACAACCAAGCACAGCAAGCTGAGGATTTTTTTTCTACAATTTTGCTTCAACAGACAAACAGTGTTTTTTCCCAAATATTCTGTGAGCAAACTTTTTCCCAGTCAGTTGTACTTGGGGAATTTAAGTTTTGTTACATGTACAAGGGGGAAAATACTGTCTCATGTTGGTTATACTTATTTGATAATTCTACCAGTCTTACTAGGAGTATTTCAGGTGTAGGTAAGATCCCTGCTCTATTCCCTAAGGTTTTAATATGCCTATTAATCTGAGAAGTGTGGTCATTATTTTCTCTGGTGAAGACATCTTATGGGTTGTGGCCCATCTGGAACACAAAATGCCTTGTTCACATGGACTGAAGTACTCATATGCATTGTTAGTTTAACTGTGCACCATTAATATGTGGGTCCCATAGGGAAATATATAATGAGTATATATATTGCAATTTTCTTGTCCCTGCAGGAATGCCACCAGCATGTAAATGTTTTTTTTTTTTTTGCCAAGTGGTTGATATTCCTCAGTTCTCATGAATTTTTCTGGTTGAAAGTCCATGTCTAGCAGCATTTCGTACAGACTGAGTACCAGGCCAACTCATCTCTGATGTTTGTTGTGTGGTAGTGAGTCATGCATCAGTTGTCTGCAAATGCACACAATGCCAGCAACACTCATGATGGTTACAGCATGCTTAAATAGTCTACAGCTCTTGTCATACTTCAAAGGCCAGCTAGCATGCAGACAAAAAAAATTTACTCAGTTCTTTTGTGTTTTTTTATGCTTGTTTATCTGATAAGAAGTCATTCCCCCAAGGTGGGTGGGGGTGGGAGGCTCATGGTTTCTGGGACCCATCTGTTGCACTAAGTGTGGTGTTCAGAGGCAGATTCTGGTCATCCTATAGCTGATTAGATAATTATTTATAAGTGATAAAAGGGTCCCACCGTGAATCAGGTCTCCTGAAGTACACAGGGAGACAGTTACAAGCTTGCCTAATTGTACTTAAAATCCTGTTAAGAAAAATTGTTTTGATAACATGTTTTTGGCATAAATGCTAATGACTTTCATTCTTTTCTGACATGCCTAAATGCACATTTACTCAATTAAAAAAAAATACTCAAAATTGACAGTATTTTCTCAAATGTCACAAACCTGACACATTACGTTGATACATTGACTCAGGGTTGACAGTTAAATAGAGCTTAATTGTTTGAGGGGTAGGTGTCATCATAGAGTTTGTTTTACATTTCTATTGCAGTATGTCCATTTTTGCAGTCCTTGTTAGGATTTCCCTTGGTTTGTACAGTTGGTCTAGCTGCAACTGTTATTTTACTATCACTGGGACTGAGTATAATGCCCCAACTTGTTTCCACTTCAGTTATACACTGGCAGGTGGTTTAACTATGTTAAACTGTCCAGCTAGAAAGGGTACATATTGGTTCAGGGGTAAGTCAAACTATTCTTATCTGAACCTGTACCATACAAATTTAGTAATTATGGTTTGTTTGACAGGTATTCTTGTTTCATAGTGAAGCTCTGCATTTATAAGCAAAACTCCACATATTTAGCTAATTCATCATTTGCCACATTCATATTTATTCCTTATTATGTGGGTTGTCTGTGCTGAATATTTAGCTTAGACAAGGAGCCGCTACTCAGAGAGACTTGTATGGGTAAAAGGCTCTGAAACATGTTGAGTAGTTACCCACTGAAGACCCTTTAATTTATTTGGGATGATACAGCCTATGTCAAAGTTTTATAGAGGAAGGTGTGCAATATGGACAATAGTAATTCCATATGTATATAGGTTAGACAGGGACAGGTTAGCTTATGGAGAGTAAAGAGTTCGGACTGTGGAATAGGGTAATGACTACTAGGAAGTGGTTCTGGGCAAAAAGACACAAATACAATATTGTTTTTGTCCCGATTTCTTCCACTTTCTTATTCTTCTTCTTCTTCATCTTCTTCTTCTTCTTCTTCTTCTTCTTCTTCTTCTTCTTCTTCTTCTTCTTCTTCTTCTTCTTCTTCTTCTTCTTCTTCTTCTTCTTCTTCTTCTTCTTCTTCTTCTTCTTCCTCCTCCTCCTCCTCCTCCTCCTCCTCCTCCTCCTCCTCCTCCTCCTCCTCCTCCTCCTCCTCCTCCTCCTCCTCCTCCTCGTCCTCCTCCTCCTCCTCCTCCTCCTCTTCTTCTTCTTCTTCTTCTTCTTCTGCTTCTTCTTCTTTTTCTTCTTCTGCTTCTTCTTCTACGCTAGCAGGATCATGTAACTAGGTAAGGCCTAGCTTGGGACTTTACCTGGGGAGACATATTGTTTTTGTGCCCATTTCTTCCACTTCCTACTATGTGTTGTTGTTGTTGTTGTTGTTGTTGTTGTTCTCCTCCTCCTCCTCCTCCTCCTTCCTCTTCTTCTGCTTCTTCTTCTGTTTCTTCTTCTGCTTCTTCTTCTTTTTCTTCTTCTGCTTCTTCTTCTACGCTTTGGTTTCTGTGCTGTAAATCTTGAATGATTTTGTGACTGAAATTTAGCAGGATCATGTAACTAGGTAAGGCCTAGCTTGGGACTTTACCTGGGGAGACATATTGTTTTTGTGCCCATTTCTTCTGCTTCCTACTACTTGTTGTTGTTGTTGTTGTTCATCACTTTGGTTTCTGTGCGATAAATCTTGAAGAATTTCGCAAAACTTAAAACCTGGCAGGATTATGTAACATGGTAAGGTCTAGCTTGGGACTGTATTTGGGTGACCTTGATATAATTCTCAATGTCACAGACCCATGCATGGAAATTTTGTTGCTGTGTGATAGCTCTTGAAGGATTTCAAAAGACTTCATGAAATTTGGTATGATTATGTAACTAGGTACGACTTGGCTCAATATTGAAATCGTCATTGTATTGATTGGCTAAAATAAATGAGTTTTGAGTTTGACTTTGAGTAGGATTATGTATCTAGCTATTAAAGGCCTAGCTTGAGATTGTATTTGGGTGATAGACCTAATTCTCAGGGTCACATAACGGTGTAGGGTAATTTGGTTTCTATGTGATAACTATTGAAGAATTTGGCACAACTTAATCAAATGTGGTGTTATTGTGAACCTTAGTAAGATGTAGGTTGACATTCTATTTTGGTGACCTTGACATTTTTTTGCAATTTTACATTTTATGTTTCCATGTCCAAAACACCTGAAGTCCAGTGCCATATATTGATCATATTGCATGCGTACTGTTAAGGTGTACATGTATATAGGGAGACATATATCACAGATAGTGGAAACATATGTAATCCATAGTTCTTGGAAACATATGTAATACATAGTTCTTGGAGACATATAATACATAGCTCTGGGATACATATGTAATACAGTGAAACCTGTTTTGAAAGACCACTTTGATGAAAGACAACCTCCCTTTTTAGACCATGTATACCATGTCCCCTTTGCTATCTTTCCCATGTTATTGCACCTCTACTGAGAGATCACCTGTCTTGTGTGACCACTTTTGGCCTGCCCTCAGGGTGGTCTCGCAAAAGAGGTTTCGCTGTACATAGTTCTTGGAGACATAATACATAGATCTTGGATATGTATGTAATACATAGTTCTTGGAGACTTATGTAGTGCATAGTTCATGGACACATATATAATACATAGTTCTTGGAGACTTGTGTGATACACAGCTCATGTTCCAAATTTTTTAAGGAACATCACCATCATGCTGAATATAGTCTGGGAATTTTTTATGAGAATTTGAAAATGCAGTTCTTATAAAATCCATTTAATTGTACATTAGATTTGTCATTGGGATGAAAAGAATTAAACCCACATAATTTTTGCTGATCAAGGAATTGAAATAACTGATTGGTAATCCTGTAAGTGATTACTTGGGCTCAGAAAAGTCTTTGATTTAGAACTTAATATTTGAGAAGTTTCATGTGCAAACTTTAACAAAAAATCATTTCTGAGGCTCCCGTCCAGGGCAGTTGAAAGTTGTTCTAATCGTAGGTCTGACATGTACCAGTTGACCTCTGCTTTATCCTAAAGGTTGCTTTATTTTGAAATCAAAAGAGACTCTTTTGAAGAGAGTGTCACGTCAAACAAGGGTATTGACGTCAAGCCACTATGATATGTTAACAGGAGCAGGTGCTTAACATAACAATGGAGGCTACACGAATAGGCACACCCAGCTCTGCCAACAGTTTTTGTTCCTGAAGAGACGTAGTACATCAAAACTTATTTCTACAAGAGGTTATGTACACTGGCCTGTCCTATGCATATAATTAACATACAATTAGCCACCTGGTGGTAGCAGCACTTCTCAATCCCTTTAACATACATGAAATACAGGTAAAACCTAGAATAGCACTCCCCATGGCAAATATGCATTAGTGTGACATGACTCACAATAAATTATTCTGTTGTCCCAAGGTCCTGTATTGCGGCTAAAAATGATTGAATGAGTTCAAATATGCACATCACAAAATATGACTTTTGGACTTGTATTCTGTACCTCGGATGCCACTCCTGCTTGAAACTGAGCAGCTCCTTTAGGATACAACTAGCTGTACCATAAACTCATGGATGCCAGAGGCATATTCCTCATGGTCTCCTGCTGAACGTGATGATGGAATGATAGGGATGAGCACCGGTTCATCAGAGCCTCTTGTTGCTATTTTCAACTTGTCCAAACGTGATTGCAGTGGTAATTCACATTTTTGACTTCTCTAAAACCGTTGGCCAGATTCACTTGAAAAATGGAAAGGATGTACCTTGGTTGGGTCTCTGCCAAGTTTGTTCAAACGGTCAAGCTTCATTGATTTTTGGATTTTTTATGAATTTGTTTTTTCATTTTTTGGCAAAATCTTTAAAAAAGTCTTTTCTATGAAACCATAATGGCCAATTGCTTTGAAATTTCGTAGGGACAGCTCTGGGTATGAAAGTGAGACTTACACAGTGCATGGATGAACTTGATCACATTCCCAATGTCACAGGCCACTTAGTGAACTTAGTGTTCACTTGTTAACTTGAGAACAACTTCATCTAGGACTTCCATGCTGGTAGTCCTCTATATGGGCCAGATTTACACAGTACACGGGTGACCTTTAGTTCATTCCTAAGGTCACTTTAATGAATTTTACTGTTCACATGATAGCATGAAAAGTATTTGAGCTAAAATGACTTTGACTGTTGAAGAAGTACTTTGATATTTGTGCTGAGATGATGAATGATAATATTCAAGAAAAATGATCTAAACTTTATTTCAGAGGTCACAGAACCACTTCATTTTGTGCATGCATAATCAGCTGAGCACACAACTGTCACAGTCTGCTTGTATCTATGTTATGGGCTAATTTGGAGAGAGTACCTTGTTGTATGTGAAACAAAATTCTCAGACATATATTTTTCCTATTTATTTCATTTAAAATGTGGCAATTTAATGAAGGTTAAATTAATTATATGTAGTTTCTTACTGGCAGCTGACTTCTAATTCAAAGGAAACAAATGCATACTAGAGCATGACCATTTATAAATTATAACCGTTCAACTCTGACCAAATTTAGAACTTAGACATTTCATTTTGGGTTTTTATTTTTTGCCTAGCCTGTTGTTTTGCTAAATTGAAGTTTGTTTTAGTCTATTTACATAGACCAAATAGTGGTTTTTCTGTGCTGCAACATTGATGTCTGGTTATTTCAGATTACATACAGGAAGGATTATATAAATCTATGCCTTGCTATCAGTTTTATGATATGATCAATTTAAAAAGTTAATAATGATGTTAACAATGGACATTTCATATACTTTTTTTTATATTTTACACCATGTATATTAGGAAATGTGTCACAAGTACTGGCCAGACATACCACCAGATGACAGCATGGACAACACAACCATATACGGGAATATATCTGTTACACCAGTGACTGTGACAAATTATGCTGACTACATCATCAGGACTTTCCAAGTGAAAAGTGTAAGTTTAAACTTTTCTTCTTAAGCTGACGCAGGCTGGTGGACAAATGTTTTCTTCTTTGATGTTTTTAGCTCTGCTGACCACAGGTCAGAAAGCAAGCTTCCATGGCGTATGGGTTTTTTCCCTTTTTTTTTTATCCAATGTCTTCAACACCAACTTCAGAATATGCATCTGTAACAAACCTTGTTTGGCATAAACTTGAATTATGTGATACTTTACTGGTACTATGCTGGATATTCCTTCCCGTGGAAGACATGTGGAAACTCCTCTAATTTTTAACCATGTAATTTGCCACTTTGTATGTATTTGTGTAAATATCCCCATGCAAAAATCCAAATGTTTGTCCAAGGACAGGAGGTTAATATCAAACTAGAAATATGATACTGCTGTAATGGCAAGTCAACAAAATGGTAGCTGCTTTGTCCTGACTAACTGTTTTGCACACACACACACACAAAAAAAAAGCTTCATGTGGTTGCTGGCATTGCCCAAGAAACTTACCATTATTTTTCATAACCTAATACTTTCAGAATGTTTGTCTTCAAGAGCTACTTTTAGACTGAGTCAACACCTGTTCTCCACACACTGGCAGCGTATTAAACCCAAACTGAGCTGAAGTGTGCAACCACCAAAATTGACCCCTTCCTGGTCAGAGGATGACTGAGTCAATAGCTTTCCTTGTTGTGGGTTGGGCGCATTGAGCCCAACCCTTGCCAAGGAAAGCTTTTGACCAAGGACAGGGAATTACATACAAATCTGAGCAAAAGTGTTTTCTGGTAATGAGAAATTGAGTAAAAACATTAAGGCAGATGGTAATCTACATCCAGGTGTGTTTGAGTGCTACATACTATGGTGAGAGGCCTCGGTCAGTGGTTCTGGTACTGCCTGGCAAGTCATGCTGCAGCTGCCCTTGCGGAAGCTGCAGCATGACTTGCCAGACAGTGCCAGAACCACTGACTTAAGACTATAGGCATGTTGGTACTTGAACGAAAACTCTTTTCATGAAGAATTTAAATATGCAATTGTCGTCTTAAATCTAGGTAACTATACAGAAAATCAGGGACTGGTATGGAATGAGTTAAACAGTAAAGGGCTAAACCAGGCAAAGTGATACAGTGGTCTCTGTCTGGACCAACCACTCTGGCTGCCAGGACTGCCTTTTCATAATACGTTGTGTGGTATTTTTCATCTTTATCATACCTGCTATAAAAGATCACCATGCTTGAGAGAGCACAATTTGGTCATCCCAAAAGGTGGTCTTGTAAGAGGGGTTCTAGTCTACTTGTATATCAAAAGAGAGGCCCTTCCATGAGGATTTTGAAACTGGAATAATTGTAATAATTCAGATAAATAATTCGATGACTAGCATGCAAATGGTTCAAATACATGTACATGTATTACCACAAGTTAAATTCTTTCAGTGCCAATCACGACTAAAGTTGATCTACTTAAGTCAAACTGCTCAGAATTACCATTAGGATCGCAGATTCATATTCCTCGTAAAAAGACCTTTCATTCAAGTACCAGTATGTCTATAGTTTGAGAGATAATGTCCCAGGTCAACAGCTCTTCTGCGCCCAATGCATACTGAGAAAAGCTGTTGACTCAGTCCAAAAATTGGCACTGAAGTGACTTAACTTCATATTGTTCACCTTGGACAGTGTTCAGCCTATTCATTATTTAACTCTTTCACTGCCAAGTTTTCCAGGTCAACAGCTCTTGTTGATGCACTTTGGGTGCATTGCGCCCAAAGCATGCTGAGGAAGACTGTTGACCTGGACCATTATATTCTCAGAAACTATAGGTATGCTGGTGCTTGAATGAACAGTCTTTTCACAAGAAACATGAATCCAGCATCCTAACTATAATTGAGAGCAGTTCATTTGAAGTAGTCGCAGTTTTCCATTGAAAGAGTTAAAGTATAGGCCACAGTTTTCTTATGGTTTTCCAGCTGTCAGAGCCACTTGTGCAGCCTCGTACAGTGACACAGTTCCACTACACTAACTGGACCCTGGACGACTGCTTCATCCCTGCTACAGGACCTGCTTCCATTCTGAAGTTCCGCAGAAGCATTTGTAAATTGCGATCCAGTGGGTGCTCTGGTCCAATGGTGGTACATTGCAGGTATGTTGTGTCATGGGCACTGTACTTCTGGCTTGGGACTGGTACGGATTGTATGATTACAGTGAAGCACTGGGACTGCAGACACAAGTAGTTATTCACTATTTCAGGGTGGAATACAAGGAATATCTCCCCCAAAGACTGTATTAAGGTGATAGCCAGCAATAATACAACTGTCTTGGAGGATGTGCTTCCATCCTGTATTTCCACACTAAAACAGTGAATGATAATTTTATCCCATTTTTGATCAATCAATCAGTTCATGTAATGTATAACACTGCACTGGTCTGCCTCACTTGCTGCCATACTGTTTGCCATATATTCAAAACAAATACATGGACAAAGAAGTCTAGCAGCAGAGAGAAAACAGTCAACTCTGTATGGGTATGCAGTGCCATCTTGTGAGAATCTGCTGCATTAATTCCCCGGCCCATTATATGGTTCACTTTGTAACCCATTGGCTTAGTTCCAATGTGATGTGAATCCATTGGGAAATACATAAAGTATACCACTGGGATTAAGCGATCAGAAGCCAAGAAATGTATTGAAAATGAGTTAAAGTTTTTCACATGATTATATACAGTTGTGGTATAGTTCTGGCTGCAAAATTGCAGGGTTATACATAATAATAATTATAGTAACTCCGTGAAGGAGCCCATTTTACCGAAATATCCACCAGACTGAGTGTATTTTTCTGTAAACTGGTCTCCTTCACGGAGTAATAATTTTATCTTGTATTATTAAGGAACTGACAAAATTATATTTCCTCCCTTGATAATGAGGGAAAACAGCAGTTTGCAGCCACCATGGTCACTGTCGTCTACAAAGGGTAGAGTGGGGTGTCAAGGTTACAGATTGACGTTATCCAAAGATATGGAATCTTGCTGGGGATAGGGACTGGTACATCCAGTGTGTGTAGCATGTTTTAATCAGTTATGTTGCTTGTTAGTTTCCAAAATGAGATAATCATGTATACAGTGGGGGGCCACTGCAGCTTGAAATACAGGGCTTGACAAAATGATTGTATGTACAATGGGGGCATGTCATGGGGCTGCAGACACAGGGCATGATCAAATGATTATATACAGTGGGGGCATTGTTGCCATACAAATACAGAGTTTTACATAATGAGGGTACATACTGCAGTGGAGGCATATTGCAGAAATTGGACTGCACATTGCGATACATTGTATTACAATGGTAGCTGTTAGACCACAGTGATATTTGTCACACTGCAGATACAGTACAGTGGTACCTGCTGTTTAAGACCACCATTAATGCCATACAAAAGTGGCCTACCAATACTTCTCATGAATATGTTCTTCCTAGAATGTTGGAAAACGCCAAGGAATTCATGTCTTCAAACCGTACAGCAAAAATGCTGAGGAATGGTGAGATGCCCTTCACTCTAGCCATTACCTGGGCATTTCTCGGTGAAAATGCTGAGAAACGCAGAGCTAAGGAGTATAGGGTGAAAGGTACCTTGGCATTTCTTAATTGGCATTTTTGCCGAGAAACACTGAGGTAAGAATAAAGGGGAAAGGTACCCCGGTGTTTCTTGGCAAATGCCGAGGGGAGAGTAGCAACTAGCATTGTAGTAGACCTCTAAATTTCTCGGCAAAATTGCTGAGAAAAAGATTTCTGTACACATTTTCTCGGCAAAAAGGGCCAAGAGTGGCCTTCTCTCAGCATTTTGGCTCTCCTAGTGACAGGTACCTGGTACAGGGGGACATGACTGTATTGCAGTGGTGGTAGGTTGTTCAATTACAGTGGTGCCTCAGTGGAGACTATACATAATGACTGTGTTGCAGTGGTGGTACAGGGGAGACAGGACTGTATATAGTGATAGATGCCATGATAGAGAAGCTGAATGAGGAGAACTGTGTGGATGTCCCAGAATTCATCACTGCCATCAGAAGACAGAGAAGTCACATGGTCTCTACCCAGGTATGTGGTTTACAGTGTTTACATCTGTAGAGCAAATTTTCCAGACAGTTTTGATGATTTTTTGCTGCTTTCCCATACAATAAAAGTACAAACTTTAATTAAACCAATGAAAACATCATTTCAGTGATCAGTAATCAAGGTCAGGTATAAATGAGACAAAAAAGTATATACTTTTGAATATTCTGCAAATTATTTCTTCCCCTGGCTGGATCAGACTGTAGGAATTTTTGTTATGTGTACCTTACCTGACCAAAGACACTTTGGGGACAATTTTTTATCTGGTTTAGCAGTTTTATGTAATTACCAATTTGGTCGAGAAATTGATTCAGATATTTGAGTCTCTCATCTGCAAGAAACAATATTAGAATCCCCAACAGGAGACATATTGAGTGGGTGAAGGAATTCTGGGCCAGTAGACAGTCTGTCTCTTCACAGATTAAGTGAAAGCATTGGGTGATGACGTACATGTAAATTTGCATGTTGTGATTGCAGGCGGAGTATGTGTACATCTACAAGGCTCTGTGTGAATATCAAATGTGTGGCAACACGGAGCTGGATGTGTGTCAGGTTTTGTCTCATGCCCGGAAACTTCAGCTGGGTGACCCCCAACCAGTTGCTCAGGGCCTGCAACAAGAATATGAGGTAAAACATATAATATTTTTGCAATAACTAGACAACAAGCGGACTGAAAATAGTGAAAAAAGATCAGTGCATTTTTTCGTAAACCATCATTCTAAATGCTATGTGACATTTCTTGCAAAATATGGACATTGAAATTTGTCAAAAAAGTATAACTTATATGGTTAATGGTAAAATTATTTTCTTGAAAAATCTCATAATCTAGTTGTCCATTTGATGATTTAAAAGGAAGTTAGTGTTTAATACTTGCTGTCACAAGTAATCTCTGAAATTAATGATACACTGTAGATGGCATGGTATTAGCTAGCTAATATCCTTCTTTAAGATGTGCATGTAACCAAAGGACTGAAAAATAGGATTGCTTTGCCACATTGCTCATGATAATAAAATAAAAGTAATGAAGTAATGTGTTTTTTTCCCCTTTTTGGTAGAAACTGGAGCACCTGCCATCAGATGATCATGCTATAGAAAAAGGCAAGGAATTGATCCATCAACACGAAAACAGATATGATTTCATTATCCCATGTGAGTTGAAAGAGAGACATACAGTGCTGCCATCTGTTGTATATTTTATGATGACTTTTCTGGGTGTGGAGGTATCAGGCAAAATTTTAAAAAAAGAGACACAAAAACATGTTTTCTGAGCGATTGAAAAACTATGGTGTGTGGGTGGAAAATTAACTTTCTTTTAGTCTTTTTTTGTTGCAGCAAAAACATTAATTTTTTAAAATTTGGGAAATATGCAGGCTTAATGTTCTCCTGTAAATTAACCCTTTCAGTGCCAAATTTTGGACTGGGTCAACAGCTTTTCTTGGCATGCATTGGGTGCAATGCTCCCAATGCATTCCAAGAAAAGCTGTTGACCTGGGGTATATTCTCTGGAACTATAAGCATGCTGGTACTTGAATGAAAGGTCCTTTTACAAGGAATACGAATCTGGGATCCTAATGATAATTTAGACTAGTTTGATTTAAGTAGATTGACTTTAGATGTGATTGGCACTGATAGAGTTAACACTCTCTATTTGACACGTTGCATCCTTCACTGGACTCATCCGAGGCTAATGAGTAATAATTGCATGAACACAGGTTGAGCATAGCTATAATCTTATGAAAAGAGGTGCAGAGAGTTTAACTCTTACAATTCCACAATTATGTGGTTCAATCAAAACTGAAAGCTGTGTTGTGTGCATGGCCTCTATACGGGGCCATGTAATGTGTAAAAAAGTATGTGTGCAGTTTCCCAGCACACTGGACACGTGTATCGACCAAACGAGAAAAGCCATGAGGAAAGAGCTGTGAACATAAAATTTTATCATTAGAGTGAGCAGGAGAGCTCCATTTCCGTAGGCTGATAAGACTGAAGGCTGCAATGGAGCACAATTTAATAGCACATCCAATGTCTTTCCCTGTCTAGTTTCAGGTGTCCAGTGTATTCCAGATGACCGGGGCTTGGTTGTATTTTATATATTTAGCTTCATTGAAATCCATCATGCAGAACACTTTGTTGAGTGACGTGAGAACTGATCCTTGGGTGCCAACAACAACAGAGATGAAGCTTGTTTCAGGGCTTTACAATTTGCATGTCTGCTACCCTAGGAAAAGTCAAATTCCAATCAGGGCAAGTTCAAATTTCAAAGCACTGGCCCTGGGGGCAACCAGAAATTTTTATTTTCTAAATGATATTTTGGAAAGATGGACAAAAAAAGTTGGAATGAAGGGCTAGTAAAATGCCAAAACTACTAGCCCTGAGGACTAGCTAATGCCAAAAAAACTAGCCCTAAGGACTAGCCACAGCAGATAAACAGAATTGTAGAGCCCTATTGTAGGGTGACACATGCATCATGAATGAAACCAGCTATGTTTACTCTCTGAGAAAAACTAAGGAGTACAGACCTGTTAATGATTTCCCTTAATGTGCCAAATGAAAAATAAAAAATATGTATAACTGATATAAAATTATCTGGATGCTCTCAACATACAAAAAAAAAAAAAAAGGAAATACATGTATATGAGTGTGCAAACATTATGATTGGTCTCGGTCATTGGTAATAATTCATCTGGACAAAAATGAAGGTTGTTAGGAGCACTCCATAAGTGCTTCATAGTGTTTATGACGAAAGACCTAGAACGTGATCTACAAGGTCAGTGACCTACAGATTGTAATTACAAAATATTATTATCATATTTATATGGTGCCTCAAATTGTGATACTCTGATGTGCTTTACAGTGACTATATAAAGCATGATAAAAACTAATTTTACAATGTCTATTTAAAAAGATATTAAAGCATCAGGCATAGAAACTGATAAAATATGTAAAAAATACACGGTCAGTTTCAGACAATGATATGTTAAAAGCAGTCTTTTTTTTTTTTTGTAAAATGAATTTAAAGTGACAGAACAAGGTACAAGTGGACATATGCTGTTGGAAATAGAAAAAAAGGTATTTTGACCTTAAAGTTTCCCAAAACTAGTGGAGGACCAGAATTTCTAAAGGCAGACTGTTCCACAATGTTGGCACAGCTTTGCTGAAGGCTGTGTCTGGCAAGTGGATTTTTTACTGTAGGTGCAGTAACAGAAACAGCTTCATTGTCTTATTGAAGTGTGGTAGACTCTTTCAAGATTTGTACTTACTTGAGACCAGATCTTGATGCAATATTTAGAAATTACATGGTAATGTGATTTTGAATTTCAGTTGAAAAGAATAGAGTTGTCATTCCACAAATTGAAGGAATTCCGGACAGTGACTACATCAATGCATCATGGGTAAATGTAAGTGTACCATGAATAAAACACTATACTTAATGAATGAGGAATGTTTTACTGTAATATTTAGTGTAGATATAAGGATTGAGGTGACTTAAGTTGACTAGTACAGCTATTCAGTCTATGTCTTATTCACCACAGATGAAGACAATAATAAAACTACACGAGTGTGAGTGCCTGGCTGTACATTCTGCATGGCACAAGCGTACCGGTGGAGCGGAATGATACACGAGATACAGCCCCCTGCAGGCAGGCCATTGAGTGTATCTTTTTGCTCCACTGGTACGCGAGTGCCATGCAGAATTTATGGCCAGGTAATTGCAAGAGTGTTGTTTTAATCTTATCCCATTTATGCGTAGTCCAGAGTATTCTCTGCCATTTCAAAGAACAAAATTCACAATATTGTGTTGAAACAGCAATCAATGGCAAATATTGTAGCAGACGATAAATCAACCCCGTAGAAGTGCGCTCCTGCCAAAGTGGGCGAGGTTGGGCAGTGCGAAAGTTACTCTGGACTACACATACATGGTATAAAATAACATGATTCATGTTAGTTTTGTTAAGTTGTTATTATTTTCCTGTGCCATAGTAACATGTCACAATGTTCCTTTGCTCAGAGTTACAGGAAGAGAAAGGCTTTCATCATCACCCAAGATCCACTACATTACACAGTGCCACAGTTCTGGCAGATGATATGGACTCATCATATACCTGCGGTGGTCATGCTTACCCAGCCGGGCCCGGAACTGGTGGGTGTCCATATTAACCCTGTAATGCTTATTTGTGGACGAAACAATAAGGTTTCTCAACATACATTGTGTGCAATGTGCCCAAAGTGTCCCCAAGAAAGCTTTAGAGCTAGGTGATTTACTTTAGACCTACATCATTTACTTTGTCCAGCACCATTGAATTTAGAGTATGTGCATTCTGGTGCCTCGGCAAGAGGCGTTTGCACATTTGCAGATGGAATCATTATAGTAATTCAGATATGTGTGATTTGTGTGATAATAAGTACATTGTGTGGGACCAGCTTTCACATCAACATTGTCACTGATGTTTTTCTTGGGCAAAACCCTTGGTGCTTTAGCGGTTACTGATGGTACTAGCTAATTTGGACCTTAGGTATTGGTCAAGCTCCATTGATTTTTGGATTTTTTATGATTTTTTAAATTCTTTTTGGGGGAAAAGCTTAAAAAAATTTTCTCTGAAACCCTTCACCCAATTGCTTTGGTATTACACAGGAACACTCCTAGGGACTCCTAGTTCTGATTTTTTTCACCAGGTGGCGCTGCAATTTTTTGGCCAATTAAATTTTTTTTGTGTGTGTGTTATTGCATTTTTTGACTTCTTTTCCAGAGCTGTCACTTACATTAAGCTGAAACTTAGCAGATATGTTCCTTGTGGAAGGGTCAAACAAAGTTTTTCACTAGGAGGCAATGCGGCAGATTCCTGATTTTTAACAATTTTTTTTTTTCTATTCGGGTACTCTTCTGTAAATGCACCTTTCCTATTGATTACTATGTGAGTCAATGGGCATTCTAATGGCAATTCACATTCTTGACTTCTTCTACAAACCGCCATTTAGATTGACTTTAAACTTTGTGGTGATGTACCTTGGGTGGGTCTCTAGCAGATATGTTCAAACGGTCAAGCTCCATTAATTTTTGGATTTTTAAATGTTGTTTTCTTTTTTTTTCTGAAACCGCTCACCCGATTGCTTTGATATCACACAGGAACATTCCTAGGAACTAGTGGTTCTTAATTTGTACACCAGGTGGTGCTGCGATTTTTTCAAATTAAAAAAAAAAAATTGTGTGTTATTGCTATTTTCGACTTCTTCTCCAGAACCAGCATTCAGATTAAGCTGAAACTTGGCGGATATGTTCTTTGTGGAAGGGTCAAACAAAGTGATTTACTAGGTGGCGGAATCTTGATTTTTCACGATTTTTTCAATACGGGTACTCACCGGTTAATGCACCTTTCCTATTGATTGCAATCATGTAAGTCAGTGGCATTCTAATGCTAATTCACAGTTTTCACTTCTTCTCCAAAACCGTCAGTCAGATTGACTTTAAACTTGGTGGCAATGTACCTTTGGTGGGTCTCTAGCAGATTTCTTCAAATGGACATGCTCCATTGATTTTTGGATTTTTTATGAAATTCTTTGTTCTTTTTGGGGGCAAATCTTTAAAAATCACAAAGGTATATGTAAATGTCAGCTGAGCACAGGACTGTTACAGTCCTCTTGTTTCTTCTTGATTCATGAATGGACATGCTACCTCCTGGTTTCCCCCCACCCCCCACCCCAATATAAGATGAGATTTATTGGCATTGTGCTTAAAGTGCCTTATTGTTGTTGTAGATGGACTGTTACCAATACTGGCCTCAAGAACCCTATGTAACCTACACGTATGGACCAGTCACTGTCAGCATGCAGGAGGAAATGAACTTTTCTGTCTATTACCTGCGCAGATTTATTGTTAAACATACCAAGGTATTAGTGAAGTCTTAAGTGCAATACATTGTTCTTGATGAAATTTATTCGATATATAGAGTGGATTCAGTTGAGCCAGGCAAAGCCCAGCACTTCATAGAGAGTCATCATCAGATGGTTTTACTGCTTTGAGTTTTATTTTCTGACCCATAAAACAAAAAAATATTCTTGTTGGAATGGGCCTGCAGAGGAAATATGGATAAAAAAAAGAGAACATAGAGCATTTTTTTTTAATGGAAAATGGACCAGATGGGTGGGTAGGGTCTAGTTTGAACATTTTGCACATATATTATGTTTAATATTTGGTTTACAAGCATGAAAATTTGTTGAATAAAACTTCATAGTAAGGTCCAGAATCTTCACTTTTCCTGTGAACACAGTGGGTAGAGTTAAATCAAGGGGCACACGCAACTGCCATGAACACAGTCAGTATTTCATCTTTATACAGCACAAAAGCACACAATTAAACAATATATATGTATGGCAAAAATTTAAAAAAAAAACAAAAAAAGAAAAACTATTTAAGGTAGACTTGAAGTTCCACAGTCCATTTTATTTTTGAACATTAGTTCACATCTTTTTGAGAAAATGCTGATCAAAATTTGATGATTTTCTTAGCCAAATAGCTTTGCCTGGGCCATGTTAGGTTTGGTTAAGTAAGACTATCAAGTCAAAGTGGTACGTACATTATCAGGGTTGGTCAGATATTGTAGAACTCTTAAGCCAAATGTCATCAAGGTAATCAACATATATATACCGGGTATATATATATACACACACATATATACACACACACATATATATATATATATATATATATATATATATATATATATATACACACACATATATACACACACACACACACATATATATATATATATATATATATATATATATATATATATATACAAAGTGGTATATTATGAGGTTTGGTCAGATATGTCAGAACTCTGAAGCCAAATGTCATCAAGGTGATCAATATATATATATATATGTAATTCAGAGGCCAACTGTAATTTTGAAGGCCCAATTTACTTGGCAATATTCCTAAAGTATCCTGCATCAGCCTTTTGATACTTTTGTTATAATTTTCTAAGTGCTTGAGGCTTTAAGTGGGGATGTTATGGTAAAGGAAAGTATTTAGAATGGGATGCAGAAGAGGCCTACATCAATTAGTGACTCATGATGTTTAAAACGTGCACAATCCATATACATGTTGTGTTGTTTTGAACTGCAATGTACCCTTGTACATGTAGCAGTATTTTCTTGCTTGGAGGGTATGTCGAACCTACAGAGTGCATACAATATAATAGGTCCCAGTCTTGAGAGACTTGAGTCCAGTGAGAGACCACCTGTGTGGAAAGACCTCTTTTCAGAATACAATGTGAAGTACTTTAAATCATCTTATTTGTACGTCCAATCATAGGCCACCTGTCTTAAGGGACCACAATTTGGTCATCCAACAGGCTGGTCTTTGAAGACATGTTTTATTATACCCATTGTCCAGCAGTAATTTTTGCCTTGTAATTGACGACTTTAAGAATTTGTCATTATCTTCGATAATTTTATATTTTATAAATGGACTATTTTCAGGAGAATGAAGTGCGAGAGGTGCTACAATACCATTATTATGATTGGCCACAGGAGGGAGTGCCTAAATATGTGGGTGGCCTAATCAACATGATTGGCGAGGTGGATGAGATAGTTAAGAAAGAGGACGGAGGTCCAGTGGCTGTCCATTGCAGGTCAGTGAGTGTTACACGACCCTGTTGTGCAAATCGTTGAAGGGAGGAATATCTGTGGCAAGACTGTTTAACATTTAATCGGATATTTTTTATATCCTAAATTCAGTTTTGGATGTCAAAAATATTTTTCTAGAATAAAAGATAATCAAATAAATCAATTTTAGATATCAAATACACTTTGATATCACGAAATGACTTTTTGATGTCAAGAATTAGGTTTTGTTGCAGGCATTTTTAATATCAAAAATTTATTTCTAATATTAAAAATGATTTTTTGACATCCCCAAATAACTTTTTGATATCCCCAAATGATTCTTGATATCAAGGAAAGACTTTCTTATGTTAAAGAACATATTTTTAACATTGAAAGCTCAAATCCAAAGTCCAACAAGTACCAACGTTACCAGAGGAATCGCAAAAAATAAATCAATGATGTATGAAGTGTTTATAAAGGCCCCTTCCAACATTTCAAGACTGGTAGTCCCTTCCTCAGGGGAGGTGAGGCCTCAAAATTTTATTAAAATTGACAGTGTTTAAGTGTATCTAAGAGGACTCAATTTTTATACATGAATTATACATGTCGATTATGATGTCATAGGTCACCTGAGTGATAAGAGAATTATATGAAGTTATGTTAAACTTTGACATCCACGGATAATGTGATTCATGTTAAAAATTATATTATAATAATTGCTCATGTCATCTTTGTTATATATTAATGGTAATCAATTATGAAAATATTATGAGAAGCCATTAATTAATTGAACTGCTAAGTGAGAAAAAGTTCTTTGTACTGCAAAGTATGTCAAATCCTTGGATTCAGGAATTTACATATGATATTGTCTGTTCATAATATTGTCCATAAAGCATCACGTTGTATATAGTTCATTATCCGTGGTCTGTATGTCCCATTGACACAGTTAAAGAAGATGTAGGTCCACTTCAACGTCTTGTATAGTGGTTAGTCTTTGAAGATAAAATATATTATAATATAAATGTGTCGCAAATAAATGGTTTAAAGGCCTATGTCAGAGAAGGCCTACAAACAATTTAATCAGTAGTCCATATGTACATTCCTTATGGCGTGACGGGTCCCATTTCCTCATCATCTGATAAGTACAAGTCTCGTTTCAAAGTAGATTGTTATTTGAAACTCAATTTTGTTCATTCCATAAAAGTTAAAGTTGCCAAATTTAGTCCAGCCTTAGCTGGTAAAGTCACAACAAACTAAAAAAATTTTTTGTGTCGTATATTTTGTTCTCCACAAATAAATGAGTTAAGTGAGGTATAAGGTCATTTGTTGTAGTGGTGGGGGTGACCGTAGCAGTGTCTTCTGTGCAGTCAGCATGGCCATTGAGACTATAGAAGATGAGGGTACTGTGGATGTGTTCCAAACAACACGCACATTGCGGGAACAGCGACTGTACATGGTTCCAAGTATTGTAAGTATAAAGGCAGGAACTGTGTATATGTATACATATGGAGACCCTGCACATGTATACAGGCGGGGAACCTGCACATGTATGCAGGTGGGGACCCTGCACATGTATACAGGCGGGGAACCTGCACATGTATACAGGCAGGGACCCTGCACATGTATACAGGCGGGGAACCTGCACATGTGTACAGGTGTGGACCCTGCACATTCATACAGTCAAAGACCCTGCACATGTATACAGGCAGGGACCCTGCACATGTATACAGGCAGGGACCCTGCACATGTATACAGGCAGGGACCCTGCACATGTGTACAGGTGTGGACCCTGCACATTCATACAGTCAAAGACCCTGCACATGTATGCAGGCAGGGACCCTGCACATGTGTACAGGAGGACCATGCACATATGTATACAGGTGGGGAACCGGCATATGTATACAGGTGAGAGAGGACCCCTTATCTGCATACAGATTTTCGGTGTATATATGTATACAGGCAGGGACTCTATATACGTGTCGCGACCCTGCATATACATGTATGTACAGTTGGACAGCTGTATATGCATGCAGATGGGAGACCCTTTATGTGGACCCTGCATATCTGCACAGGTGTATACCATGAATATATATGAAGACAGGGACCCTGTGTAGGAATACAGATGGGAGGCCTGTATATGTACACAGGTGAGGACCCTGTACATGTGTATGTATGCAACCAGTACATGTAGATGCATAATACTAACAGAGACCCTTGTATAATATAGACAGCAAAACCTGTATTTGTAAACAGATGGGGAGCCTGTGTTTGCAGTGAGACTTGAATGGGTCCTGTAAATCTTATTTTTATCTTTTATGCATCTGAACTGTGAATGTACATGTGACTAGAGCCAGTGAATGTTTATAATCTTTTATCAAAGTGCAATGTACAAGCCTGGACTGGTGTTTGGCCTTTTTAGGTTTTAACTCATTCCATACCAGTCCCTGATTTTTCCGTATATTTACCTAGATTTAAAACAACAATTGCATATTTAAATTCTTCATGAAAAGAGCTTTCGTTCAAATACCAACATGCCTATAGTCCTAGGTCAGTGGTTCTGACACTGCCTGGCAAGTCATGCTGCAGCTGCCGCAAGAGCAGCTGCAGCATGACTTGCCAGGCAGTGCCAGAACCACTGACCAAGGCCTGCGACCATGTGAGTTAATAGGATAAATTTAAATTCCGAAGCAGCTGCTGTGTACCTGTCTATTATATTTGATGACTGTCAAAAGGTCTTTATACTGTTATAAATTAGATACATACGTTAACAACTATATGTTAGCCCTATTTTTGGAGCACTTCCGAATTGATATAATAGGATGTTAGTTTACACAGATAACTTAAACCATTTAAATTACATATGGGCTAAAGATCAATGTTCAAAATTTGGTAACAGGCCGGCTGGTGGAGCTACTTAATAGAACTATACATTAACATTTAATCACATTCACTGAATTTGCATCTCTAGAAGTAGGGGTGAGGAAATAGAAAGTGCTAATTTTTGAATTTATCGATTAATTTTTCCTGTGCATAGTGAATAGAATTAGGCATGGATAATAAAACAGGCTGATCTTTTGACAAGTAAAGCTTGCATTTTTATAGTTATAGTGTTGTAATATGTTAGGCTGGTGAAGGTTTAATTTTTTGATGGTCATGATAATAAATCTGTCATTTTCTGACAGACATCACCATAGCTGGTTGTCAAGTTGGACTCTTGAAGTTCTTTTATTTGTTAAATCATGATGTGACATCGGTATACTTTCAAAAGTATAGGCCCACTATTAGTTGCTAAGTGTTTGTGGTAAATACATTAGTCTATCATAGCTGTCAGGTTGGGTACTATCCAGCTTTTTGTGATTGTCAATGTACTAGGACTCAGTATGCAAAGCCTGTTCCAATACTGTATATATTCAGTTTTGATTTGTCACTATACTGATCATAGAGTGATCCCAGCCTTGAGAGATCTCTGCCATGAGAGACCACATGTCTTTAACCCTTTTCCCCTTGAATTAAGACTGAGTCAACAGCTTTCCTTGGCATGGGTTGGGCACTCAGTGCCCAACCCATGCCAAGGAAAGCTGTAGAATTGGGGCATGTAATCTTGATAAGTCTCATGTACATTTCTCAGTCAAATTGTTTTTCATAAATGTTAAAATTAGTTGAAAACACTGAAGCAGACGACATTTGACCACCAGCGGGTCTTGGCCGGTTTGAGGGGGAAAGGGCTAAAGTCCACTTTATTGTGGCAGTAGGGGTTTGTTGTTAACTCTTTCACGGGCACTTTGGACTAAAGTCAACATGTTCTGCCTTAAAGCGCTGATTTAAGAGTGAGTTAACAGCTTTCCTTGGGGCACTTCCGTGCAAAAAGCCGAAAGCTGTTGACGAAGACTACTTTTTGCTTTAGACTAGGCTTGCTGGTTTTTGAATGAAGGATGTCTTCATGAGGAATTTGAATCTTTTTGCCATTATATGTTTAACGGTAATGAGAAAACAACTACAGCCATAATTAGCACTTTAAGGGTTAACAATGCTACAGTCATACTGTTTGTGAATGGACATTGGATTCCAGTACCAGCATGGCTACAGTTACCATAAGCCTACCATAAGAGAGTCCAGACCATGAGCATGGTCCAAGTCAACAGCTTTCCTCCATGCTCTTTGGTTTGCACTGTACCTAAGCATGCTGATGAAAGCTGTTCACTCAACCAACACTTGACACTGAAAGAGTTAGCGCTTAACTCATTCCATACCAGTCCCTGATTTTTCCCTGTATTCACCTAGATTTAAGAGGAAAATTGCATATTTAAATTCTACATGAAAAGAGCTTTTGTTCAAGTACCAACATGCCTATGGTCTTAAGTCAGTGGTTCTGGCACTGCCTGGCAAGTCACCTTAGTATGGAATCAGTTGAAGTGCTGATTTAAGATTGAGTCAACAGCTTTCCTGGGGACACTTTGCATGCACTGCGCGCAAAGTGTCCCGAGGAAAGCTGTTGACCAAGACTACTTTTTGCCTCAGACTAGGCTTGCTGGTATTTGAGTGAAAGGTAATATCTTGAAGAATTTGAATCGTTATATGTTTAACAGTAATGAGAAAGCAACTATAGCAGTGATTAACACTTTAAGGGTTAAGATGGGGAAAACTGTTCATACAAGGAAGTTTGATTCAAAGTGCTGTTAATGTTCCCATGATAAATACAGTAAAGCAGTGTGAAGCCCTCAGTATGGTACAACCAGAGCCACGGTGCTGTGCTGCCTTTCAAGTGGGTTGCGGTCATACGATGGTGGAAGCCATGTACATGTAGCTTACCAATGCTGATATGATATTTTTGTTGTCATTTATTCTTTGCAGATGCATTATGAATTTATCTACCGGGCCATACTGGAGTATCTGAAACAGTACAAGGGAATAACGTAATGTTGAAACAACTATGGCAGAACTGTCAACATGCAGACTTGTGTCCACTGGAGTGCAGCACCCTCTGTAGTAGGACACAGTGCTGCCTAGTGTATACATGTGGCAATGGCTATACAGTCAAACCAGTCTTGAAAGACCACTCCAAAGGGTGACAATCCTGCAGTCTCTTAAGACTGGTGGTTATTCATAGGAGGTATTAAGATGGAAAGTACGTAGCAAGGTATCCAGGAAGGTGGTCTTTCAAGACAGGTGGTCTCTGATTGGAGTGCTGTCTGTAGGCATGGACCACTGTACTGATATGTAGAAAAACAAGTTAATGAAGTCCATTTCCAGGCCTCCTGCAGGCTGGCATAATGATGGCCGACATGACCATTCATATAGTTATACCATGGCACTTGCTACCTGGCAGGTCATCCTAACCTGATCTCCAGGCCCAAGATCAACATCTGAGGTCTTGGTGCAGGGCCACAGTTCACCCACTCAAGCTTTTCTCTATTGCTAATGTCTTTCTTGCGGGGAAAGCTGGGGAACTCCGAACTGTATTTATTTGACAATATGTACACCAAGTAAGTAACAAAAGAAAAAAACACAAATATCCAAATTCAACAGATTCATACGCAAAGTATCCCGAGGAAAGCTGTTGACTAAGACTACTTTTTGCTTCAGTTCAAAAATTGCTCTTTGCTATACATACATGATATTGATGATATGCAATATGAACTTTTTTTAACCTGTCATAAATTTTGCAACCTTGTTTATTCATTTTGATAAGGAAAGTCATTTTCTCAGCTAGTCGAGGGGGGGCCTCAAGGTCGCTGTGACACGTTTGGTGCAAGTTAAATGTATTGTTGGCTTTTGATAAACCATGAATGACAAATGAACAATGTGATACACC
The DNA here is from genome assembly GCA_964020975.1 of Hermodice carunculata. Lineage (NCBI taxonomy): Eukaryota > Metazoa > Annelida > Polychaeta > Eunicida > Amphinomidae > Hermodice > Hermodice carunculata. The sequence continues at coordinate 33,236,820 of OZ026619.1, read as the reverse complement.
CCATGTAATTCACCATGGTCTTCATGGGAAGAATATCTCATTGAGAATTTCCTCTTATGGGGATCGATACCAACAACAAATACCTCAGCTTTCCCTAATAACAATCAATTTACATTTAGAATTACATATATGTGGAGTCTTCACATGAATCTGTCCCCACAGTTCAACATGCCAAACCTGGCAGTTGGAGATTATGACATGAAGACAACTATTCAGCGTCAGGCTTCATACGTAACGTATGTTAGAAGGCCAGTCATACCCTATGGTATATAAAGGCACACCCAATCCGTTACAGATCAGCCCCTGGTCAAATCTGTTAAGGTCGAAACCAGTCTGGTGATTTTTCTGGTCAGTGTGATAAAACAGGTATTTCAGCTTGTGACCACACTTGCCCAGTCAACCTAAATGTGTTGTTCAGCTGGATTTTGTAATTATATGGCTTGTTAATTTCAATGATTATTATCAGTGATATTAGGATAGGGTCCCACTGGGAATTGAAAAAATTGCATACAAAAATGTGTTTTTTGTTTAGAGGTTTGAAGTGATGTCACCATGATGCATAGTTTGTTGTCACAGACACAGACTATGCGTGGGGTACTCTGCAAGGAGCATATGGCCTTTTGCCTCTACATGTATTTACATTTACAATTTTAAAGGTCAACAGGAAGGAAATAGTGGCAATCAGTCTATTACATTGTACCAAGGAGGGTAGAGAGCTCTCTCTACCCTCCTTGATTGTACTGAAACAAACTACTACTTCTTTCCAGATTCAATGTTTTTTTTTCTGGATTTATTTGTATAAGGTATTCCTTTAGAGCAGCTAAATACTGAGATTTTCATGTTGGTCTAACATGATATCTGTTTATTTTACATCATCACACTGGTGTTGACAATATGCTCTTATATAATACTGATAACCATTTTGGTAACAATCATGCTGTCCTGTTTTTTATGTACATGATTTGTATGTGTATCCATCTTCTGGAAAACCCAACTTAGTCGTCGTTTTGATTTACTATAGGGTGATCCAGATGGTGTAAACACGTTTAACCCATTCCCCCCTTAAAAAACCAAAACTAGCTGGTGGTAAAATGTCGTCTGCTTCAGTGTTTTCAGCTAATTTCAACAGTAATGAAAAAGAAGTTGACTGTTAATTGTACATGAGACCTATCAAGATCACATGCCCCAGGTCAATAGTTTTCATTGGCATGGGTTGGGCACTTAGTGCCCAACCCATGCCAAGGAAAGCTGTTGACTCAGTCTTAATTCAAGTGGGAATGGGTTAAACTGTCTGTGCAGACATTTTGTCTATGGTACTTACCTATCTGAAATTGTTATGGCAGATACGCTGGCTGTACTACGGGTGCGTGCCTTTGAATGATTTTTTGTGTCTGTCTTACTTAATTCAGTCATAAGCAACATTTGTTAACACCCTTAGATCTTCAGGGAGATAGCTCTTGGTATGATAAGTGCACTGAACCATTATTTCATATGAATATTTATCTGCATCCTCTCCAACTGCTGTCCTTTTGAAACTTGTTGCCTGAAAGTGGTCTGCTTTAAACCAAGACTAAGAAATGCATCCACTTTAGTGTCCCCTTTATGAGATGATAGTGTCGTGTAAACCACGACAGCTTACACGATTTACTCCCAGGGGGCCCAGCAAACAATGGAATGTCCAGAGAGTGTGTTGTGTCTTTTTACATATGTACAAAGTAATTAGCACCTACGCATGGTGTTAATTCATCTTATCTGATCAATTAGCATATACAAACACCAAGGACTATATCAACCCATAATTGTCAACCCAGGGTTTTCCTTAAAATCTCAGGTTAAAAGCCAATACTGGCCACATGCAGAGTGAATAAATGTATGGCTTAACTTAGTGGCAACATGTTTACCCTTTCCCCCCTTGAATTTAGACCACAGTCAGTAGCTTTCCTTGGTGTGGGTGGGGCCCCCCGGGCACTCAGTGCTTGGCTAAGATCAGCGGTATAGGAAAGCTGTTGACCTGAAAAATAATCCCTAAATTAGTGAAATATAATTAGCAGAGGACATTAAGATATTGGCAGGAAAAAGTTATGTTAAAAGGTTTCATGTACAATTCTCCTTCAAATTGGTTTTCACTACTGTTGAAATATATGTAAGTTAAAGACATTGAAGCAGATGGCAATTAACCACCAGCTGATTTTGGCCAGTTTCAGGGGGGAAGGGTGAATACCATTATAATCCTATGCTCCACATTAGGCCTTGAAGCAGGATTTGGGTGTCTTTGCATGACAACAATGGTAAAATTGAAATAGTGTGGTATGCGTTAACTTATTCCACCCTGCTAGAAGACTGAGTCAACAGCTTTCCTTGGCGTGTTCTGGGCACAATGCACCCAAAATCATGCCAAGGAAAGCTGTTGACCACGGGCATATAATTTGGAATGGTTTTCCATGCAAGTTTCATCAAAAATTTTGAAAAATAATCTCTAAATTAGTGAAATACAATTAGCAGATGACATTTAGATATTGGCGGGAAAAAGCGTCATTAGGATGGAATGAGTTAATGCAGCCACTGCTCTTTGTGGCCGCATTGTTCTGGCCACAAATCTCTGTCTATTTTAAATTTGCCTGCAGTGACAGGTCATCTGCTGTATGTGGCCATTTTTGTTGCAGACAGGGTGGCCACATACAGGTGGCACCACTGTACTATATAGGTAGTTTAGGGGGCCCCCATATTGTGATGCCTCCACTAATGTGTGGGCATAAAACTGTTATAGCAGTCTGTTCATGGACTGTGCAGGTATGCATGGTCTCTACAGTGCATGAGAATGTGTGTCTTATTTGCTAGTCTTTCTGTTATATAAGGTATGAATGTATTCATAAAATTATAAAGATTAATCTTTGTTAAAAATCTAGAAGGTATATTATTCTCATGTCAACATACAGAGATCGGAAGTGGAAAGACACAACTGACAGTGTGAGACCAGAGCTTAAAATTGTCTTTTCAATGCTATTCTGCATTGGAGAATATAGTGCATGTTCTTAGTTTCGGTATATTGACGGTTACATATGTGTTCGCTGCTCTTAAATAATATATATTGAAGTACGTTGAAAACTCGTTATAATGACACTATCTGGTCACTAAGAAATGTGTCAGATAATTGAATATGTCAGATAAATGAATCAAATAACAAAGAAATGGACTTTTTCCCATGAAAATTTGTGTCATTATATTGAACATGTCTGATATGTGAGTATTGTCATAATGAAGTTTCACTGTATAAACATGCATATGTATACAGTGGTACCTGCTCTAAAGACCACCTCCAATTTAAGACCACATGTCTTTTTAAGACCACTCTTTCAAGACCGTCTGCTGTATTTACATGTTAAATATACCTTCAATTTAAGACCACCTACAGTATGAGACCACTTTTTGTTGGCTGTAGGGGTGGTCTTAAATAGCAGGTACCACTGTATATGGAAAATTGCCGTAGCTCTTGCTGAGGCAACTTCCTAAACTAAAACCTCATTCGCATTCATGGTTTTGATGTATTCAGATGAACTCTGTCCTCATCAGGAGCATCACAGAATGCAGGAAGTATTCACAGTCATTTTAAAATTTTTCCCTTCAATTGCATTTGAAATATGAAAAATCCAGCAATTCCAACCTTCTGTAATTTTGTGAGGGTACTCTTAATACATGTACTGAAAATGCTATGGGCTATGAAAGTGAGCCAACCGGTTTACCTAACTGAAGGAGGGAGTTTCACTGACCCCTTTGCAAGTGACTTATTAGGTCACCGAGCATGTCCAGGCCTGTTTGGACAGGAGTACATTTTGATAGAAGTGCCATCTGTCAAGTGGTGTGGAAGCTATGACTTGTCAGAATGACTCCATCCTTTAGGGGAGGTAAGGAGAAACCTGGTACAATGTACACAGGTACAGGAAACAAAATGCTTCAGTATAGAGTCCAAAAATGAATTACCTCTGGTACACAGTACAGCAAATAGGGTACAACTTGTACAAATAATAATTTTAGAAAATCAGAAGGTTTCAGCGTTGGATAAAATGATTACATTCATCCAACAGTATAAAATTTATTGATGCAATTTCATGTTATTGTACAGGTACCGATGTTAACTGTGTATGGTAGGCATAAAGGACATTATTTTTGTAATTACTGCTGATGCTATTTGCTTTCAGTACACTATATGGAGAATAATTTTCTCCACAGAGTTTGAAAAAGGAAGAAAGAATGAGAAAGAAAAAAAGGAAAGAAAAAAACGAGAAAGGAGAAAGAAAGAAAAAGAAAGAAAAGAAAGAGGGATGGAGGGAGGGAGGAAAAAGAAAGAAAGAAACAAATAAAGAAAGAAAAAGAAAGAGGGATGGAGGGAGGGAGGAAAAGAAAGACAGAAAGAAAGAAAAGGAAAGAAAGAAAGAAAAGAAAGAAAGAAAGAAAGAAAGAAAGAAAGAAAGAAAGAAAGAAAGAAAGAAAGAAAGAAAGAAAGAAAGAAAGAAAGAAAGAAGTCCACACATATACTTTGCTCTAGGAAATGCTGTTGACAAAGTCCAAAATTTGGCACTTAAAGAGTTAATAGTTTTATGGCCACATTTATAGCAAATACGTTTTAATAAGTTCCTACAGTATGTGTAGGTATTCAATTTTGCATGTCTTTTGTACTTAACATTGTAAAATTATGCATTTGGCAGTCAAGCTGTGGCTGAAGGTAAGACTCCAGTTACAAAGGAGTCAAAAGTTTTATCAGGGAGAGCATCTTGTGTATGGGCAATCTAAACAGGAACATAGCCCTGATATTGCAAACTGCAGGGAATGGAGCAGTGTGCAGTCCACATCAAATGTATTGATTGGTATGTCAAAGTGGTTGGAGTAAGCAACATTGGTTTCGTGATCAGCCGCGGCAACTCTTTATGTCCACTTTGAAGTATTGGCCATGATCACACGGACTAGCGTCCCAAAATGTCAAGGGGAATTTGTGGCCGAGAATTTTCGCTTTGTTGCTCTCTATTCATCATCCCGTTTGACACATTAGAGAATAAATCAAGGTTGAATGTGGACCATGCCTTTGGAGGTAGAAGTCAAGGCTGTTCATAATCTCAACTTAACCATTCATGCTTGAGAAAACAGCCCTCATCATTAAACTGTTATAACAACGAAACCAACCAGCCATTTTGAAGAAATATTAATAATTAAGATTGTCTTCCGTTTCATTCAACTGTTATAACAACGAAACCAACCAGCCATTTTGAAGAAATATTACTAATTAAGATTGTCTTCCGTTTAAGTTACGTGAGGGTTTTCAATCCTTCTACAGATTATTTTAACTTTCATTTAGAACTGGCGCTGGTACTTAAGGAACGTGTGATCTAATCCTCACTGCATGTGTGAAGAAACGGTAAATAGATCATGTTTTGCCATTTTACGTATGTTATCAGTGCTGGTTTACTGATTTACGTCAACTTAATAAAATATCCCCAAATTGAGTGTGTGTATTGAGTGAAGTTATTTGCATCCTTTGCATGATGATTTATCACGGTGACATTCTTATGTACGAGCAGCATCGTGTTGACAGTTTATTATTATTATTATTATTATTATTATTATTATTATTATTATTATTATTATTATTATTATTATTATTATTATTATTATTATTATTATTATTATTAATGTAAATAGTTTTAGTACCACATTGGGAGATGGGTTTGTGGTCTCCAATAGCTGCCAAACGGATGTTTAATGGACGTCTGTTGACTGGGTGAGGTGTGGTGAGGTGTGTTTGTGAACATTTCTTGATAAGTGATGCTGTCCCTGTGAGAGCTGGAGGAGGGGTACGACTTGCCAAGCAAATAAAAAACCAGAAAAATTGACGTAAAACATGACGAGTACTTAAATTACAATTCCAACTGCAGCTAATATTAATATGCATTTTTTACGAAATTCTGGACCAACGGACACAAATCTGGTTGAAGATGTGGAAAAATATAACGCGAGTTTCCGCAATTATGCAAATTTCGATTACGTCGGCAACTTTCCTGGGATAGCTCTGGACTTCTAAATACTCTTAACTTTTCAAAACAAGTTAAATCACCGCTTTTCTACACACAACGACAAATTTTCCTTTCAATGCAATCTTATCTACAATAAAGAGAGTAGTTATGGATAATATTTTATACATCATCCAGGGGAGCTTTGGGAGATCAAGCAATGCTGATAGACGTGAGTTTCTCGTCAGCATAGAAATTTCCAGATTTTCTTCATGCATCGTCTGTTGTGTACTTCTATGTTTATACAAGGTATAACTTCCACCTATACCTACTATACCTTTTCATTTTATGATTGTAAATTCCAGGAAGTAAAACAATCATTAGGAAATGCTGCAAATACTGCCATAAAATGGTTATGATAATGAAATCAAAGTAAATCCGGACAAGTTCCACGCTATGCTCCTGTGTGCAATCCAGGCAATGGCAATTTATGTTTTGAAGTCGCTGGCATTACCATAAACCACAAGAACATGCAGTTACTGGGGGTGTATAGACCATCTGTATACACACGACAATCTAAAATTTCAGAATCGTCTTTTTCATATCTGTCACCAGGCAGCAAAATAAATCCGTGTTTAGAGGTGATTCTCTTTACTATTAAGCGAATCTTAATAGCTACAAATACTTAACGTCTTTATTGTCTATCTTTAACTACTGCCATCTATCATGGAGCTTTGTGGTCTTGCCGGTACCGCTAAAATAGAAAAGACACAGCAAGGAGTTCTTTGCTTTATTTACATGCATAATGACCTGGTATATTCTTTTGCTCAATTGATAAAAGAGGCAATGAAGCCAACTTCATATTCATGACAATTACGGAACTGGTCTATGGAAGTTTATAATATTGTTTCATTGGGTGTCCTGAATTCCTTAATGATATGTTCATGAAAAATGAAGTATTTATATTTTAGAGATGACCAGAAAGTGCACCAACCTCCTCATGACACTTCGACTTATGGGTGCAACTCACTTACATATCAAGGGGGCAAGCTATGGAATCTTTTAGACTCGTAGTTGAAGTAATATACTGATGTAACGGCATTCAAAGGTCTTATTAAATCATGGCTTGGTCCTTCCTGTTCTTGATCTGTCTATACTTTGTGTAAATCCAGAGCTTCATCGTTATCTGTTTTGAAGAAAATTATAGCAGCTGTATACATATTCATTTGTTTTTATTGTGCATAGGTATTATTTTCTATCTAGTTGTACCACAATCGTATATGTCGAACAATTGTGCTTCGGGGCTAATGCTTCAATTTCCATATAAATTCAGCTTGACATAACAGTATTACATTATTTCTGTCATTCAGTTTTGGTTTAAATTGAAAAACGTGCGATGACTGTGCACTACAAATCCTAAACAATCGCATGTTTAATTGGCAAGATAAGACGGGTATTAGAATGAGAAACCATATTTATACAAATTACAATCATGTTGGTGTTGAAAGTATATATGAAAACTAAGGGATGTTGATCTGGGTGAGAAATTAATTAAGGTAGGCCTTCAAATAGGAAGATAAGATTTGTCAGAATTTGTCATGTGTTAGGGACAGGTTTTCAAACGTCCTTGTCCACCACTTGCAGTACAGGCATGAGTGGAGGAGGAAAGAGAAACATTTATGTGCACGTGTGTGTATACACAATTTACATGTTTCACTACATACATACATAGATCATTCAGACATATTCCATTATCCATATTTATGCAAAGTAAAACGTCATATTTTGATAACAATGTTACATGAAATGGGAAGAAATGTTGTTGAAAAGGGACACAGAATCACCTAATTCTCTTTGTCTAGTTGATTTACCCATGGACAGATCTTGTTGTTTTACCCCTCAGTCACTCTTCTGAGGACACAGATAAGTCCAATCAAATCACAAATGAAACAATGTCATATATATGAAGCTGACGCCATTGAATCTTTTAGTCATGACATAGATTTTGTCAAAGTCAGTCATTACAAGATGGTCTGATACGCTACACCAAAACACAAGACCAACAAAGATGCTGAAATGACAAGGAATGCAGGCACGCTTGGAATCAAGATCTCGATCCACGGGACTGGCAGATAAGGAATGTCCTGGTTTTTCTCAATCAACTCCTTTGCACCAGTGTGACCAAACTGTTGAAGAACCTGAAAACACGAGAATCGTGAAACAGGTCAACCACTCGATCGTTTATGCAATCAAATTTGAAGGATCTACGTAGTAACAATTTCGATTGCCTCATAAATCTACAGACTCGTGCGCTTATTAACTATTTCACTGCATACAACACTTAAGATGAACTTCTCTGAATTATGAAATGGCTACTATATTTATATTCTTTGTAAAAAGGCCTTTCGCTCAAGTATCCTCATGCCTATATTCCCATAGAGTATAATGTACAGGGCATCAGCTTTTCTCAGCGCCCCTGACGCATTGTACGCAAAACGCACCGAGGAAAGCTGTTGACTCAGTCCTAAACTTGGCACTGAAAGAGTTGCACACAATGTTGCCTCCTATCCTTGGTTATAGACTGAAATCAACCAGTTCATTTGACGTAGCCTGGCGCTAGAGGAATTGGCTGGCCTTTGATATCATATTGACCTTCTTCTGGTTCATATCTTAATTTCACATTTAAATACTTGTCATTTGCGAGAAGCTTTATACATATAACACTTTAATTTGACAAGTATACATAAGTAAACTACATATCCAATCGCTTTTGACTGGTTTCCACGGCAGATCCGGAAGAGTGTACCAAGTCGCAATCCGGCCAACAATTTTGCACAAATCGAAAATATCAAATTTGAATCAGGCGTACTATGTTTCACTGAACGATAAAAGTTTTCCGGTTTGCCATATCATACCTCAGCTGCCGCCCTCTGTCCCGCTTGCAGCGCTCCGTCCATGTACCCAAAAAACTCTGTAGCTGTCTCTGTCCCAGCGAAATGCACAAGTCCGTGTCGACGAAATATGTTGCTGTATTGGAAGATCACAAAAGGGACCTTTAGAAAATTACTTAGTGATCACTGGCTGGCAAAACTTTCATCAACGTCATCGGACAGCTTAACAAAGTGGCTAAATTTTGTTTTTAATATCTGGGAATTGAACAATTACAGCATTATAAACACAAAGAGTGATACTATGAAAACGGATTTGAGAATTAAACAGTTTTAAATCAAGTGCAATAAATTATTATAATTCTTTATTATTTTATCTTTCTTGAAATTCATGAATTCTTTATTTCCTTTCAGAAGGACTATGAGGATATACGGCCATGTTCGAAACGGGGAAACACCTCATCCATAATTAGCCTACACAGTCGTTACAGGCTTCCAGTTCTGTACCTAAAATAATGAGAATGCTTAATTCTACGAGTGTCGGCCAGTATTTTTTAAGACAGTCACTCCAAATCTCCGATGGTTATGGTGGCTCAATGGCATTTTTTTTTATCTCGTAATTACGGGTTTATAATCTCGTGATTACGAGATAAAAAAAAACCCCCAAAAACCCCACAAAAAAAAAAAAATCAAAAACCAAAAGCAAAAAAAACAAAACAAAACAAAACAAAAACAAACCCCCAACCCCCCAAAAATTACCAAAAAACAAAAAAAAAAACAAAAAAAAAAACAAAAAAAAAACAAAAAAAACAAACAAACAAACAAACAAAAAAAACCAAAAACTAAAACAAAAAAACACCCCCCCCCAAAAAAGAAAGAAATTTTCAGTAAAATTTGTGAATTTCGTCTTTTACTGGCGCTTACAACTTCAAGCCAAACTCCAAAACCATGCAGCATAGACGGTAGGATCACATGCTTGTATAATGTGTTCCCTATTAAACACTGTGTCTACATCTTCATGCTTAGTCAAAATCCGGTTAAAAATCTAGTGGTGAAGAAGGAAAACAGTTCCTGACACACATGTATGAATGTATGTACCTTTGGTGTGCCGACATTATGCCAGGTGGCGTACTGTACACACAACAACCTTGTCCAGATGTCATTTCCTCTTCATCAGCCCAATCTTTTTCTATGTAGGCGACTGGCTCTAGAAATTCATCCATGCCAAATCCTCTAGCATACTGTTCACACACCAAATTTTGTCTGAGAAAACAAAGAGTAAAAAATAAAAAAACCCGCACTTGATGTTGCTTTATTAAAAACAAATAGTCTAGTCATAAACTGGAGTGATAAGTTGAACAGGGGATATCCCGAAGCAAGTCAAGATCAGTAATCCATAACACTGTTGATGATAAGATCGATTTTACAAGGACCTATTGTAAAACACCTCTAATATACTTCTGGTAACTCACGATGATTTGATCTATGGCACAGGGTGATGTGGTCGAAAACCTCAAATTTGTGACCTCATTGTAGAACTCCGTGTGCTCACACGTTGGGCAACGATATATTTACCTTCACTGAGTCATAAATCATTTTTCCATGATAAATACCAAACATAAAATGGCTTCCCCAACTGGCCATTGCCTCACATAAAATGACATTTCAATCTTTTTGTGACTACTATACAAAATCTATTCAACACGAAAACTTTCTATCGTAAGCGAAAATATTTTTTCCATTATTAGCGTAACAAGTAGTCATAATGATGGCATCTCTGTACCCAAAAATTTTAGCCCTACCAATTTTCTGAAAAAGGAGGCGGGCTGGGAAAGAGGGAATGAAACATTGCGTTTTCTCTTCCCTGCCATTGCATTTTGATATTGATTCCCAAGCTCCATGCTGATCTGATACCTACCTTCGCCACTTTTGATGACAATCTACTTCTACAATCCTTTGGAAAATGAAAATATATCAATGGCACTGGTTCCCCCAGGGATACAGTTAAACCAAAACCGAATTCTCCAATTGATGCAAGCTCATCGATCATACCTAAGTGTGGTAAGCGATTCTTCGTGCCCCATGGATCTTCATACAATGTGCCCCAATGTTAGTTTGTCAGGTATAAAATTTATTCACTGTACCCCTTACCCGGCCACATATTTTCGAAATCCTTTACGAGTACATATGGAGTTATAGCGTGAAGCTGGTGCTTGGCTTTCCCGAAACTTTAACAAGACATTGCATTACACAGAAAACAGAATAATTATGATCTTGGCGTTTTAAAGATTTTGCATACCACGGTAACTCAATCACACACAGTAGTTTAACTTTACAGGCCCAAAATTAAGCTTTCTCTCTGCTCTCTTTTTAACTCACTCATGAATTTCTTCACTATTAAAGACACTGCCTAAATCGGTTATTTTGATGAAAGCTTAGTAAATAATTAGAAGGCCGTGGAAAAATGAACAATTACTTGATTAACACTGTAAACTATGTTCTATGCTTGATCTGGAAGCCAAATAGTTATGTTTATATTTTGCACAATAATGTCACATATGTGGTGATCGTACTTACGTGAATGTATGCTTTACCGTTCACATTCAATTGTCAGAGTGGCACTTCGCCGGGACTTTTTTGCTAACACCGATAATCAAATATTTCTGGACACAATTGAAGTATCTGCCGGCCTTTGTCTTATATCTATTTATCTCTTTTAAATTGAAAGTTAACAAAATATTTTTTATACTGACCTATTGATCAGTTATCTTCAATTCATTGATAAGTTGTAAATGTTTCATTTCAAACGCACTTTTTTTGCATAATATAGAACATCAATGTCACAGGTAACAAACGAGTTCATTACAAAAGCAATGCCTTATATTGTCTTCGGTATTGAATGTAGAAATGCAATTCTATATTTTCATATTAACTCACCTCTCTTTCTTTGTGAGCTTGCCATATTTGTCTGCCTCGTCACCATTTATAAACCTATGGACAAAACTATCTGTGTTTATTATTTTTCTTTTATAAAAAGCAATGTTGTTCAGAAATTAACATCTTTGGAAAAGTGAATCCCTCTGTCCATCTCGAACTTCAACAGGTTATCGCATAAGCTTGTATGGCTGCGTGTACAGCCGCCTCATGAATAACGTTCCGAAATCTACATTAAAATGTTTTGTAAATAGCAAATAGTAGGCAAAATATAAAAACCTTATGGAATTTGATAATACCAGTACGACTCCCCTGCTTGATTGCAAATCTTTGAAGCCAGGAGAAAAAAAAAGCTCTCGGTGACAAGTATGTAAGCCCTTCTCATCGGGACAATTCTGATATCCATATTACAAACACTAAAACCAATTGCTTTCTATTTGATTCACATATTGATACAACATTAACTCATTCCATACCAGTCCCTGATATTTCCGTATATTTACCTAGATTTAAGACGACAATTGCATATTAATATTCTTTATGAAAAGAGCATTTGTTCAAGTACCAATATGCCTATAGTCTTATATCAGTGGTTCTGGCACAGCCTGGCAAGTCATGCTGCAGCTGCCGCAAGGGCAGCAGCAGCATGACTTGCCAGGCAGTGCCAGAACCACTGACCAAGGCCTGTGACCATAGTACGGAATGAGTTAACCGGTTATTTGATTTATTTTCTGGCACAAGTCTTCCAGCAAATATCCTTAAATCTTGGCAGCAGTAAGATAAAAGTAATGTTATAACTTTTATTCTCGCCAAAGGTCCATAAATATCTATCTGTGGCTGTCTATCCATTCAATCATTAATCACGATTTAGTATGCTCTCACTTCAAAAATACATTCTTTCAATTTCAGGTTTTGGACTGAGTCAACATCGTTTTAGGTGCGCCTTGGGCGCAATTAACCAAATCGCGCGGAGAAAAGCTTTTGAACTGAACAATTTTTTCTCTAGAGAAATATAAGCATGCTGGTGCTGGAATAAAAGATCTTTGTTTCTTAACAGAAATTCGAATAACATGAGCGCCAATTTTGTTGTGATAAGCACTGAAAGAGTTAAAGGCATTGCGGGTTCACGTTCCTTCTTACCCCATAATTGCGGGATAGGTACCGTCGGGCTTGGTATCGTCTACACAGTAAACAATGGGACCATCGTCTGTCAACATCTCCCCACTGTAACCTGAAATACAAGTTAAAAATAAAAACATTATCTTATTTTTCGGTATTTCTAGATTTACCAAACTGGGCGTCAAAGACAACCCAACAAGATCGCTTCATGTAATGTTTTAGCTGCTAAGACACATCACCGATTTTACAATAATGGTTTCTACTATTGTAATGACAATCGGGGTGGGGGGGGGGAGAGATATTTCTATGAGCATAATTGCAACTGCTGAGTTTCTTGTTACTTGCAGTAGTAATTGTGACTCATTGTCATGACGTACGATCCCAGCTAGCATTAAAGGTTGGCCCAACATTGGCACCACGTTGGCATGGTAGGCCCAGCATTGAGCCAATGTTGGGCCAACTCCCATTGTTAACTGCGGTGGCTCTTGTTCTTTGGCAGAGTTATATGATTCGCTTTTGTATCGAGTTTGTAGAGCAGCAAACTCAACAACCTCGTGAAAGACGCGTGTTACAATAGTTTCAAAATTGTTACCTCTTGGTCTTTCGGCACATAGTCACTTTTTGAACCAAATTATTCGTGCATTGGAATTTAAATATCATTGCAGTTGTAATGATGCGTTTCGTTGATATTTCATCGAAACTTCCAGGTATCAAGTGTGTGAGTGGCAATGTTGGACTCTCCACGAGGTGAAAATTGCAGTCAAACACAGTGTTGGCCAGTAACCATTGAGACGTGCAAAGAAATCCCTTCAAAAATTGATGTTAGATAACAGTAAATGGATTTTAATTTTTGGACAGGAAATATATATTTGATTTTAATCTTTCCACATTACAGAACCAAATCAATATTTGCGAAAAAAGCGACATACTATTTTTTATATTGTGATGTAACGCACACATATTTGCCAAAATATGCTGGACACGTTTCGCGTCAAACCAGTGGATAGTAACAAGTATTTTCATGCCATACTTTCCTTAAGAATTTTGAGTAGGGGTACGTGAGATGAATCCCACCTGCTTGGGCTGCAACCAGCTGACTGCTTTAGTCGGCGCACTCTGGGCCAGCAAAGTCGACAACGCAGCCTTTTAACATGATCGGATAAGATTCAACTTCGTAACTGATGCGTCTAAAAAGTTCGCTGAACTTCTAGTCCAATGCAAAGTGAATGTCTCTAGTAATTACTGCAGCCAACTTTACCTTTTGTTCGCCAGAAGGTGTCTTTGTAATATGCCACTGTCTTTATGCAGTGACACTCTGGTGCAAATGAAGCAACCTAAAAATCAAAGGCACAGCATCATGCATGATCACGAGATGCAGTGCATCCTGGTGTTATACATGCCTGTGAGACACTGCAGCATCACAAACATAGCTCATGTTGTAGACGCAGGTAAAATATCTGATGTAACCTTCATTATAAGTAAGTTTATGTAACAGCTTTATCGACTTTGTCATTCTTTTACTTCGATTGCATATATATATATATACATGTATATATATATATATATATATATATGTGTGTGTGTGTGTGTATGTGTGTGTGCGCGCGTGTGCTTGTGTATATAAGCTATATATGACAGCAAAATAGGTATTAAAACATGACCTTTCACCATTTTTTGGAACCAACCTCTCAAAGTTAGAAAGGCTGCAGACTTGGATATGGTATTGTTAAAGCACATCTCAGGAACACCAACACATTGGGCAAAGCAACACATTTCTGTTTGTATATTCTTGAGTTTGCAACAAGTATGAGACCTTATGTGTTGCAAGGATGGCCTGCGTCCACACTTAAGCAGATATCGAAAGATCCTTTATATGTACAGAATACACTTTGGTAGTTGTGCTATTCAGATGCAATAATATAGTACCATCAAATAAAATTAAACCTCGCTGTCAAATATGGCTAGTACAATCTCAAAATGTAGTCTGAGGGTAAGCATCAAAACTGCATCACAATATGGTAGCTTGCCTGCTTTTTTACTGCTCTCCCGATCAAGATGGTTCTTGAGAGAGGGACAAACAAGAATAACGATTTTACCTTAAGCAGTTGATCTGGTAAAGGTGGCTGAAAGGTCAGTTGTTGCAATATGGGCAATGGCACAGCTACAATGACTCTCTTCCCCTGGAAATATAACACAGATTAAAAAAAATCATCTTTTAGTCCCAACTATTTTGCAAATAATATTGCAGGATAACAGCATCTGATGTATGTAGTTTTATCTAATAAATATGTGGACAGAAATGACGTGTAAAAGATGCTAAAAGTGTTAAGTTGCGTCTTGGCTTGATACCTGCAGTAGCCAAGTATTGCAAACGACTAGGTTTCCTCGAAATTATATCCAGGTTTTTAAAAAAACTTAATTTCACTTATGAAATAAGACTATTAAAATATTTGTGGTGAAATGGATATTGAGTATTGAAAAAAAACCTGTTACATGTGCATGAAGTACAGCCTATCTTTGACAGAGTATAGTTTGCTGGTTCAAAATGTTACTGAAAAGCGTCTGTATGTTGCCAGTGTTTCACTTCTGGTTCCATGTAAATGTATGGCCATACTGTTTCCATAAATTTTCTTGACATGTTTCACAAGAACGGGGATAAAGTATGCATAGTTCTATGAAAATGCTTACTGGACCTGATGATATGTAATCTCAGAGCAAACAACGTAATCTCATTGAGAGTATGAATAGGTAACGAGATAAGGATTCTTAATGAAGATAGTATTTGAAGATTAAACTGTTGATTTTCCCCTTCTTGCATGAGAGTAAACACAAGAGATAGACTTTGTCAAAAAACCAAAGAGCAAAAAGACACTGAAAGGACCACAAATGAAAAATTGATTACATGGAATTGTCGACCATCCTTTGTATTCAGCTGCGCTACGTCTGTGAGCTGTCGTATCTCAGTTACGTGGCAGTTTAAAAGAACTCGATCTGGAAAAAGGTAATCGACATTCATTTGAAGGATTCGAGCAGGTCTCTCCCATAGTTAGATATCTTAGAAAGGCAACAGTCAGACTGAAGTGTATACACTTACAGTGCTGAACTCAGAAAATATCCATGAGACATTAATACATAGTACACAGTATGCAATAATAAAACATGGGAATAAACTGAAGATCATAGGTTTAAGAAATGGTCAATATGACTCATGTATATATATATATATATATATATATATATATATATATATATATATATATATATATATATATATATATATATATATATATATATATATATATTAATTTATATAAATATAAAATTACCATTTTGCGACACTATGCCAAAGACAATCAGTGTAGGCATGATATAGGATGTATACACACTCATATTCTCTCCTCTTTAATTATAACGCTTGCAATCAATTGTATCCGTATACGGTGAAAAATACAGTGTTTGATAAGTTTTTTTATCACAACGTTCTGAGCATAGAGGGACAAAGCATAGTTTACCAGAGATATTGTCTGAATATTGATCAGGCCAAATTGACACGTATTTCTACTTTGCTTTACCTCTGTAACATTAAACCGCGCCCCGTTTTTTCTTGAGGAAACTGTTAAAGTGATATTTCAGCAAAATATGAATTTCTTGAAACGTATTTTTACTCACTTCTGTAAAATATTGTCATCTGTGGTAATTCTGTTTATATTTCTTTTCTCAATAACAATAAAGCCATTTCCATGTAAACCTTCGTTCAAACATTTTGCCGAATGTATCTCACATCTGGGTTATGGTAGCTGCTTTTTCACAAAAGGCACTCCAAACATGGATCCTTTTTCCATCTAAGATAAGTTAAAAGCACTCGCAGTTTTCAACCGGAGGATATAGCAAAGCTTTCAACTGAGCACATAGTTTCCTTAGTGAAACAACACATGCAGACGGTATCGGATGCTTGCAGGTAATGTTTAAAAGGAGAAAGTTGAGTTACCATACATCAGCGTTGGATCCCTCAGGAGTAAACATGAAAGAACGCGATGCCCAACAGGACACCACAGGGGAGACGTACATGACCAAAGATCTGGTGAAGAGCACAGTCTTCTGTTTACTATTTTCAGGGCTTACTTACCTGTGATACTGTTTGCTAAGCCCTCACTCAAACTAGCCGAACCACCCTTGATCTTCATTTCCTGGGAAGTGTCGAAAAGTACAATATTATTACTGTATCATGAATACACACAGCTCGCGCGGTCAGGTGCCAACAGCACGACGGAATTCTGAATAGCACAGACGAGGTATTGCATACATGCATCTTGGAACGCCATTCCTGGTTTTAATCAGTATGACATTTTATTGCATGAATGTCAATTTTGTCATATCATTAAATGCATATAATGACATGTTTAATAATATTCATGACATGTTGAAATATTCTGTATTTGATTATGCCATCAAATGCATTTGCACCATGTGAGAATATTATTGATTACTTCTGGGGCTAACAAAATGACGCTTCCTGTCACCGGAAGTATTTGAAGTATGCTATATTCAATGATATGACTAAATGTTTAATGATATATGATTAAATCGGACTGTACCTTATTTGACGACATGATCAATGATTTGATCATCTGCTGAAACATTGCTTGTAGTAAGAAGCATAAATTTCACAGTAATGACAGTTTGCAATTGAGTTAATCATATGATCCAAAGCATTGAGGTAGTAGACTACAGTTATAAATCCTTCTTTTCTACATAGTAGCCTTTTTGAGTCTAAAAAATCAGCAAATTCAAATGTTAAAATTTGGTGTACAGCATTTGACACATACATATGTCACAAAAACACAGGTGAATTTATTCTATATAAATCCCAGTTCAACAATTTATTATAATTGAAATACGAAGCAAAACTTGGATGCTTGCTTTACACAGTGTATGAACTGTGCTCTGTCCAGGGTCATATTGGTGTACTTCCTCAACCCTGTCCCTTCAGACAGTGCATCTGCATTGAATACCAATGCAGTAACTGTGCGCTGCAGAAAACTTGAACCAGTCACCTTTTTTCAAAAAGAAGCCATAGCATGATGAAAATGCAATATTTTCACAATCATGGACTATCTTTGTTGGGATGCGCAACCAGTCCATCACAACTGTGGTCTACAATCTCAAGGCAGGGTGATGCTAACACAGTACACTAGCAAGAAACAACCTTGCACCTTGAGCACTACTTTTGAAAATGAAAAGTATTTGCCTAGTTCTATGCGGTTCTCAATCCTTGCCATGAATTGTATAGCTCTGTAATCTGGAATTAGAACTCCTTGCACACTAAGCTCCCTGACATAGTGCTCACGGATAGCACTAAGAGGCAGGACCTGTTGGTTGTCCATGACCTAGGTCTTCAACAGCGTCTTTACAACATTGTACGCCGCATTGTGGACAGCAGCCTTCCGAGCTTGCTCTGTGTCTGGATCATTTTTCGTTCCAGTTTTTCTTTGTGATTGTCACACGCAGGAAAGAAGTGGTGGTAGCAACAGTCATGGTGGCAAGCTTTAGCTACAAATAAATCAACACCATTGACTTTATGGAACCCACGGCTTTTTCCAAGTGTCTCTACCAAAGGTTTAATTTTCTTCCATCCAGGCTCCTTCATATACCAAGTTCTAAAGCTGTGAGATAGCCTTTGAGTTTTGCTACCCACTTTGACTTTATTTTTCTCACAAAAATACACTTATCAGGAGGAAGTCCGAGATCCACTGCAGATTTCTGGTTGCGTGGAGAATGGTGCATCTGCGATGTTGATGGAAAAAGTGAAGCACAAATTGATTCTGCAGTCGATCCAAGTGTGTTGTAAATAGTTGATAACAACACGTATGGCAGAAAATGAAGATACAGTTTAACAACTTTTTACCTTATTCAACACATAAAGTTAAAGTTGAAAGGCAAGTACGATGCAATCAGTCAAAGCAAAATCTGTGTATTTAGCAGTGGGGTCCAATATCTTCGTTTTAGTTAAGTTGAAATAAAGTTTGTAATTATCTGTTATTCTATTTTGTAAACACTCAATGTACATGGGAGAACAAATACAAACAAGAGGGCTGTGTGAACAGCCCATGCTCAGCTGACCTAGAGATTCATCACACTTGTGGCTCTGTGCCCTTGGATAGGATCAAGGTCACCCATGTACTGAGTAAATCTGAACTTTATGAAAGAACACTAACATGTGCAGCTTCAAGGTCCCAGTTCAAGTTATTGTGCAATATAAAATTGATGTATGTTGCACTGTGACCCCATAAATGAAGCCAAAGTTACTCGTGTACTGTTTAAGCAACATTTAAATAGAGAAACATTAATATATGCAACGTCAAGGTCGTGACCACAAATGGATCTCAAGTTATGAAGTGAACAGTAAAATTCATGTCAGTTGTTCTGTGAGCTTGCAAATGAGGTCAAGGTCCAAAAAATCAGTAGAGCATAACCACTTGCCCAGAATAAGTAGACACTTATCAAACATACATCCGTACCAAGTTTAACACAAATCTGGCCAAAATTATTTAAGTTATAACCAATAAAAGAAATTCCCGATTTTCCTGAAAAAAGACATAAAATCCAAAATATTCACTTCAGTGTGACCCCACAAATAAGCTTGGTAGAGACTCACCCATACATTGTAACCAAGTTTGAACTCAATCTGATGGACAGTTTCTTCCAAGAAGTCCAAAATGTGAATTAGTATTGACCTCCATAATAATCAATAGGAAAGGTGCATTTATCAAAAAGTACCCGAATTGAAAAAGTCATTAAAATCAGCAATCCCCAGCAGTGCCACCTAGCAAACAACTTTGTTTGACCCTTCCACAAAGAACATATCCACCAAGTTTCAGCTTAATCTGAGTGAAGGTTCTGGGGAAGAAGTCAAAAATAGTGGAAAAACACAAAAAAATCATAAAAAAGGAAAAAAGTACAGTTCCATCTGGTGAACAAATTATAAACTAGGGGTCTTTGGGGATGTCCCTGTGTGATATCAAAAGCAATCAAGTGAGCCGTTTTGAAGAAAAAGATCTTTCCAGATTTGCCCAACAAAAAAATTCATATAAATTCCAAAAATCAATAGAGCATGACCATTTGAACAAACCTTGGAGAGACCCAACCAAGGTACATTGCCACCAAGTTTGAAGTCATATTGGATGACGGTTTTGGAGAAGTCAAAATGTGAATTACCATTAGAATGCCCATTGATGTACATAGTTATCAATGGGAAAGATGTATTTACGGATAAGTACCTGAAATGAAAGAAATCGTTAAAAATCAGGAATCAACAGCAGTGATACCTAGCGAACAACTTTGTTTGACCCCTGCACAAGGAGCATATCCACCAAGTTTCAGCTTAATCTAGAGAAGAAGTTGAAATAGGCAAACACACAAAAACTAATAAAAAAATTTAGAAAAAAATTGCAGCGCCACCTGGTGAACAAATTAAGAACTGGGAGTTCCTAAAAGTGTTCCTATGTGATATCAAAGCAGTTGGGTGAGCGGTTTCAAAGAAGATTTTCTTAGATTTGCCCCCCAAAAAACAAAAAAAGTTCATGAAAAGTACAAAAATCATGGAGCATGACCATTTGAACAAACTT
Source organism: Hermodice carunculata (assembly GCA_964020975.1). Lineage (NCBI taxonomy): Eukaryota > Metazoa > Annelida > Polychaeta > Eunicida > Amphinomidae > Hermodice > Hermodice carunculata. The sequence goes on along the minus strand of OZ026619.1, from coordinate 33,216,255 downwards.
TGCAGAGACCCACCCAAGGTACATTCCCACCAAGTTTGAAGTAAATCTGGCTGACGCTTTTGGCGAAGAAGTAAAAAATTTGTGAATTGTGGATGGACAGATGGATGATGGAAGGATGGATGATAAATGGAGGACAGACAAAGCACTATCCTTCAAGCTCAGCTGACTGACAACTTAGCTGAGCTAAAAATGTAACACCCAAAAAATTATAAAACTGATATGAAGATCATAAAAATAAACCAATCAGTTACGTGCATAAAATAATAATGAACTTTCAGAGAAACTGACCATGACCTGTGCAAGAATAATGTGACCTTGACATTGAATCATGTTAAAACTTTTTTAATCAATTTAGCTCCCCAGAAAAATTAAAAAGAACACCCAAATTATCAAAATAGGCCAATCAGTTAAGCACATGATGCATTTTTGAAGAAAGTGACGATGGATGACCTGTGCAGGAATCACATCACTTTGACATCCAATCATGTTGGACACTTTTGAAATCAATTCAGCACCCCAGAAAAGCCATAAAATTGATACCAAGATCATCAGCATAGGCCGATTAGTTACTCAAATATGAGACTTAGCAATCTAAATGGTGTTGATGGCTGCCATTTAAAAATATGCTAATTAGAACCCCATGGGATATTTTTTCCGATTGCAACATCATTTCTGGAAGAGTACATGTCTTAGGAATGTTAAATATATATTGTTCGGGGGTGGATGGGGGTGGGGATGGGGGTGGAAACATAGTTTTCCTGCCAGACTAAAGTCCACTCCCATACTTATCCCTGGTGCTTCTCCTTCATCTCCCAAACCTGTCAGATTAAAGTCCACTCTCATACTGGTCCCTGGTGCTTCCTCTTTCATCTTCCAAACCTATGCTAACATGTCAGTCTCAGTCATCTCCCAAAGCTATTCTAAATTCCTACTCGTGCCATCCCTCTCCAACCATCCCTCAAAACGCTGATCCCTCTCTTCTAGATATGCTGCACATCAAGTGACCAAACGATCAATTGTCTCATCTTCACCCTCATTACAGACTGAGTCAACATTTCCAATCACTTCCATTTGTCTAGTTTCGCCTCCTGTTCTTGAGATTTATAACACCTGTCCTGCCTTGGAACAACACTCTAGACCCCTTTACTATCATCCCAAAATTAGATTTCACTGGCGTCTCTAACTTCCTGTGTGCTTTCAATGTATTCTTCTTTTCAACGCCTCTTTTCCATTGCTGCTTATGATTCTCCAAGATTACTTTCCCTACATATGACTACCACGATATCTTAATATCAGCCGGCCCTTTAAATCATGCCTCTGTGCTAACCTATATCGGCCCATAACCCATTTTGACTGTTCCTTCAATGCCTCCATATAAACTTTACGACACCACCTATCCTCACCTATCTCTCGCAAATAACCCCAGTAATTCAGTTTAGACTTAAGTATTCTGTCCCTCACCAGGGGTAGAAACTAACGTTTCTTCTCAAGTTGCCCCTGGGCAACCACAGCATGTTTACAAGTTACCCAAGACTCCAGAATGTTGCCCAGTTTCACACCATATTAGAATTGTAAATACCATGTTAAAAGACAGTGGCATTTATAATGTTGCAATTATAAATGGAGAATAAAGTCTTGTGCATATTGTGAAATCACCACGGAAACTCTTTTTACGATGACTTTTAAGATTTTCAGTAGAATTGGTGCCCTTTTGTTTCTTCAGCTCTTGCAGTTTGCTTCCATCTTTGGTTACTGGGTCCAAAGATGCCAGGAACTGTATTTAATGTTGGCACTATTAGTGGAAATTACATGTTCTGCTGAAAATGAAGTTGCCCAACACGAATGAAAGTTACACAGGCACCTACACACCCGCTAATTTCGAACACTGCTTACTGTTATCCAACCAAGCTGCCCCAAGACTGCAGTTGTTGTGACCCATTGGAAAACACCCAACAACTATTTTTCCATCTGAATCTGGGCTTTCTCTGTCCAGCTCATATCCTACCCCCTATCTGACAAAACATCCAATTTATACAACATACCTGGAACCACATTACGCTTCTACAAAACTCTTGCTATTATGCATTATTTGAAACTGTTTGCTGCTGATAATTTAAACATGCCCTTGGACCTGTTTACTCTCTGTCTGATCTGATTGATAGAGATTCTTAACACCTCGGGACCCAAAGCCTTAATACTCACACCCAAATACGCGTAGTCATCAACTTCATCATGAATTTTTCTTGTCACTCTAGGATCTTCAAGTTTATCAGCCTCCCATTTTACCCAGACTTTGTGTTTCTCACCTAACCATAACCTGAAACCTCCTTTTTTGACTGAAATCCCAGTACCATTACTTGCTGTTATTCCCTGTAATCTTCAGCAAGTCCTTCAACTCCCCTCTTGTACTTGCCATCAGCATAAAATCACTTGTAGAAAGCAAACGTGGATTTGTCTGTTCACCTACCCAACCTTTTTGTCCATGTTATAACAACTTTTTTCTCTCAACTTACACTTGTAAATGTACAGAGCAAGTAATGTGGAGGCAACACAGACTGTTGCCATACTCCACTGCTTAATTCTGCTCCCCCTGCCTCAACCTCTCCCAACTTCAGCACACATTCCATCAGGCTGCAGTGCCCTAAAAATGTCCAAAAAATCCCTCAAAGCTCAACCATCTATTTTTATTCATACCATATCCCCGCAAACCCTTTCATGTGCCTTTCTTACATTCATAAATGCCACAAAGAATTTCTCTTCTTTGCAATTTTCAATACCTGTGGCGAGGTCTTCTGCAAATGACATGAGAATTAGTTTCCCAGTGTTCGTATTTGATATAATCCCTGACTCGGTGTCTGGATTCACTTGTATCTTGGCCTATTGGGGGTCTGCATCTCTTGTAAGTTGTACAAATTTATTGTCCTTCTAGGTGTAACCTGTCTTACCTAACATCAATGTATCATGCTGCAGAAATACGGTACCAGCCTTCTCTGGATTCTACTTTCTGAACTGTATCAAATACAGAATCACACTGGTGCGACTCTTTGCACTTCCTGTTAAAAGTCCTCAGAGATCTTTTAGTCGATCTGCCTTAAAGTACATGTACTTCTCACCTTTTGACCTATCTTTTCTGCAACTTTTCATCAAGAAAAACGTAAAATTACAGGCCTCAGTCTCAACAAATTCCCTGGACCAGCTCGGTTTTCACCACCATTAGCGCTATGTTGGTCATAATCTCGAGCCTCTTGCGTCACGAGACTTTGTCATATCCGCAATTTTTCCCACTCTAAGAGCGCACTATATCACAAATTCTTACGGTGCACTCGCCTTGTGTCGGGAATAAAGGCTTTTACCTTCCCCGTTCACTCTCACTCAAACCATGTAATATCCAAATCTCTGTCCTAGTGTTATCTTCAAGCTCTCTGACTTTCTTTTTTGTACATTCTTCTTAGTAAGTTCGTAAATCTGTCTTTCAATGCCTTTATTTTCGTTTTGCAGTGCGTGTTTGACACATCTATTGCACTTTTCCAGTTCCCATAAGGACTACCTGTACTGAGTTTGGTAGTACATGTATATTGTGTTTCCAAGAAGTTCAATGGAATGCCATCTTCAAGGCCCGAAAAAGTTTGTTCACTGTGTCATGCAGACTTCTTGGGAAGCAAGTCTTGATCTATCTTGCTGTGTCTAGTGATGCGTTTTTCTGTGTCCTTGGCCGTGCATTTTGGTTTCGGCATACTGTATGCGGACAACCTTGTTTAAGATGCAGGGTTTTTTTTTTTTTTTTGTAGGACTACGACGACAATTCAACTTGATTTTGGCCTCCTCGACCGCGTCCGCTGGGCCCCGGATTCGTCACCACGCCTCCCGCCAATATAATACATGTACGAGTAATAGTGCCACTAGTAGCACTGGCTGCAGTGACCTCTCACACCCTGATGACCAGTCTCTGGGCTTTTCAGCAACTATGTTGAACGTGCCAAGCTTGGCTCTCTAGCTTTTGAGCTAACCCCCATTTTTTACGCATCTATCGGTTCTCTGCACTACCACAAGTAGCACAGGCATTTTTGAGAGCGTAACTCCGTTTATCCATTAAAAGGTGCATCAAAGTGAGAGGTCTTATCCATTAAAAGGTGCATCAAAGTGAGAGGTCGTATGCCAACTCCCTGTTAACTTGCCGCCAGGCGTCACTATCTATCTAATGAAATGTAAAAATGAATAAAACGAGAAATGGCGTTCCATAGCATCTGCATGTGTGTATGTATGGTGTCGTGTACAGACACACACACACACACACACACACACACACACACACACATACACACACATATATATATTGGTTAAATCCTTGGCCTTGAAGCTTCCATGCAAATTACCATCCTCACTTCTGAAGCCCACGTTTGCTTCATTTTCCCCACCATATTTCAAACCAAATTATATTACTTCCATTTCAAGGGCCATCAAATTGTAACCAAAATGGTTCTGGTATGTGCATTACTTTTTATTTATAAAAATAATAAAACTCTAAAACGCTGTGTCAGCAATGCATGGAAATAAATTGATATGAAAATGTGTGTCGTTATCCACCATATGTTTTTCCGTCCTGCACGAAGTAGCCCGATATAAAGAATAAGTTTTCGCCTTAAATCCTGAGTGATTATATGTTTTATGTGTCCCACTGCCAACACTGAACGAACATAGACATGACATTAATCGTTGTATGTTGTCTGACATTGACTTACTTGCAGCCCATTCTCAATAGATATCAAAGCACGGAAGCCACCACACCGGCGAATAGTTCTAAGCAAATGCAAGAGCGATATATTGCGAGGTTCAGCGACAAAAACACACTTCACTGCACTTGAAATCATACAATGTCCCAACCTGTAGCAAAAGTAACGTGAAAATAAGAGTGGGATTCTAATAATAACACGTTGGTACTTATCCTAGTTGCAAGAGGAATTATGTCAAGGTCTGTACGATGTAATTCGGGTAAGATCTAATGGGCAGACTATGATAGGAAACTTTTACAAGAAAGAACAATAAATAAACTATTGTGTAAACAGCGTAGTCTCCTGACAAGAGTTTCACAAATATGAAATCTCTTGATCATGCTATAAGTACAGAGGCTTTAGTGCTTTTAATGGAAAACGATACAGAAAAACTGTGCCTGTAAGTGCGAAATCAACAAACGCACACGTCTTGCTTCTCCCCACTCGAGTACACTGGCAACCTGTTTCCTAAGCCTACATAATAACTTTGTTCTTGCACTTGTAGTACAGTGGGATTGAACTGTCAAATAAATAGTTATGTACGTGTATCTGTAGTACAAGTTAATACAGCTGCATTCATAGTAAGCAGCTTAGAGGAGTAATGTAACACTTAGTAACCATGCCCGTGCATTGTTAATACAATATATTACAATATATTACATTATATTTTCGTATTGGCAGCAAAATGTGATGCATTGTCGAATGGTGACTTGCCTTGTCCATGCATTCTCATCCAAAAAGTCTGTGACGGTCATGTGGTCCAATTTTCTCGAAAGCGGGTTATACACTTGGTCATCCCTTGGAATCTTGACACAACCAGATAAAAAGGCATCTTAAGTGAAAAATATATATATCTCAATGTTTTGACTTTTCAAAAAGTTTTTTTCCTCACTTCAGGCTTGACAGATGAAAACGAGACTCATTTAAATATACTGGAATTTTCAACAGCACCACGCCAAAATTTTGCACTTCGTGTGTAGTAGTTTTAATGCAAATTACTCAAGGATTCACAATTAGTCTGGATATTTTTATTTTACAATATGTACGGAACGCATTGTAATCGGCAGACAAGAATCAAACAGCCCAAAGGTTATTTCAGACATCAACAAAATGAACTTAAATTTAAATGCTGCGACTTTAGTTCAATATGCATTAGGTACACTAAGGTACATTATATATATACACAGGCACGCATGATTGTCCATGTTCGGAAACAGCACCGATTGGCAAGACAAAAATAAGAAGAAAAGCAATAATTCATTAAAACAAATACGGTATAGTCAATATCACCTGCATACTGAGTTTATCCAGGGATCTACTCAAATGATTCACGTCCAAAAATACCAATGGGTTGTAATGTAAGGGAACCCCGTTAACGAGACAGAACTTTGTTCCCTGCAAATATAGAAAAGACGACTACGTGACAGTATGCATTTGAAATGATTTTCTTACATAAGACAAACCAGTCATCAAATTTGGCTCACCATTTACACCCACTTTCAGCAAATAAAAGTTGCTCCACATTTGTAAATAATAATAATTATACTTTATTGAACACGCTTTGTCTGGTAAATGCACATACAGAAGGATAATGGACCGTAATAAAGATCACATTACACTTGGCCATATTCATGAAAACAGTCACGTTACAATTCATCCCATAATACAAATTATATACTCCCAGATGCCTTTCCTGAGAATCAAACTCAGTGGCAAAGATGTTTTTGTTTGCCGCATTTCCAGCGAGCAGTTGTATCTTGCTCAAAAGAAAAAGAAAAGGAAATCAATCACATTCCAAGTAAAACACAATGTGAAAGAGAGGAGGGTAGACAGTATAGCGAGGTGGCCCAAATTGAGGAGACTGGGAAAAGAGGCCCATCTGAAAAAAAAGGCCAGCTGCAAAAGCTTTCCTCAGCGTCGGATGGACGCACCACAACCGACTTACGCATGGGAAAATTTGTTTTTTGGCTCGGTGTTAACGACACAAGATACACCAAAACCTTTTTGACATTCAATTTTAGGATTTTTGCTGATGTTAATAGATGTACATCGTACCTATCGACTGGCGAACTTTTAATTCCACATGGGTCTTTTGGTTTCCCTAATTATACAAAAAGACAATAACACCCGTCAATCATACAACCTGTGAACCACGTGATGGCCATTAGCGAAAGGTCGCTGATGCCTGAAGCTTTGTCAGATCACTGCTGCGGAGAGAACTGCATTGTGTTGGTAGCCTATCGTTTGGTCTGACCAAGGAGACCACACGAATGACCATGGTCTGACGATTTGAGAGTGTTCGCCAATTTCCCGGGCCAATTTGGATTATGAACTGGTCATTTTTTGGTTTTTGTTTTGAAGAAGACATTGAAAGAGTGTGGTCATTTATTTATGCTTTGATTTTTCCGAATTAACTAAGTGACTGTAAAGTCGTGCGAAGAAAACGCGTCACCAAAAGCGTTTTGTTTCCATTTATGACTGAAACCATTACTCACAGTTGTCCGTAAGTTAGAAGTCCTATCGATTGATGGGGACTAACTTCCCATAAAGTTTGGGTTCAAATGTCTTAGAAATAATATCCGGTGATTTTACACATATATCATAATTCATGATGATTTTAATAGCCTCCTTGGCAAGCCAAAAGCGCGATCGTGGTCACTGGCGCGAAACTGTTCCGGACGCCACAAACGCAAGCTTTCTGTCAGCCAGCGTGCATAGCCAACAGAACTGCATCAGTGCTAAACATAGAAAGACAGGAGAACGGCAGCAGTGATAGTAAGCATCATGATGATAATGGCAAACTGAATTTATTCTTCACATTGACTGACGCAGATGAACAAGATTGAATAGACAGGGCAATTGCGGCAGAAGAGCAGGCAATTACGCGGTACCAACAAACGACCATTCGTTTGACACACACACACACAAAAAGGCATATTGAAAGTAAATAGAAATGCTACTGGGCCGTTATTTGGCCCTGTATTTTGCAGCAAAGTCAACTCAAGCACCGTATTATTCATTTTCGTAATTTTCACATTTATTCGTTAAATTCCAGGTGTCCGTTCTCCGACTTACCCGGGCAAACGGTCGTTGAAATATTTTGAATACAAGACTTGCTATCTTCACTTTAGTCTGCCCGGTCGATTATGTCTGAAGCAATTATCATCTTCAGCTACGAATCCAAAATGCGATAATACCCAATCTGGCGAGACACACACGTGTTGGTGAGCTCCATTTTGAACATGACGTAGGCCTACCGCACTGTGAGATAGTGGCAGAAAGCCAAAGTAACATTTGATTTCGATATCAAAGTGAATCGCGGCCACGTTTTCAGCACCGTAAATGTGCACGGATGAAAATAACTAAGTGGGCTGAACATGATCAAATATACTCAAGTTTGCACACAATCGTATTAAATCTCAAAATGCTTGGCACGCAGTCTCACGCTGTTTGTTGGCTATCGTTCTTTACTCATAGTCCGGCCAGGGAGGTGTATGAGAAGGAGAGGGCACGTGCGGCCGTCCTTTCAAGCTATGTGTGTCTCGGTGTTGTTACTGCACTTTCTGAGCACCCTGTGTTTATTTTGCCGTCGAGGGCGAAAAGGGTCACACTGCGCATGCTCATTCTCCAAGCGGAACATGCACGACCACGGTAAAAGGTAAACATTGGTGACCTAGATTCGCCCAGCGCTGCACCAGCGGCACATGCAAAATCACACTCAGGGAAATAAACAAAAGTGCTTGACAAATAAACAAATTCAGCGGCCAGAAGTGGCAAAATTTAACACTCTGGTTACTTTTTCTTCGGCCATTGCCACACATTAACTATAGTCTGTCAACCCTGAGTTACGGAAGGGAATTTTTCTAATATTTCGTAAACAGCGGGCAAAATGACCATGTATTTCATACATAACCAAATCTGAGCAGTTTACCAAACTCTTGAAAGAAATTTGTTTGCAGTGTGGTTTGTATTTATTTCTGCAACCAGCAATTTTAGCGTTTTTGCGGTCTTCTCACGGACGGTGCCGGCAGTTTAAAAGGATCTGTTAATCACATGTGCGCATGCGCACTTATCATTTCTCGGACGATATGGATTGCGCTAACTTTTGCTTGCGACCGAAGAAATGCCCCAAAATGCGGCTGAAAAGAAATACAAAGTGCATATAGCTACCACATATGCCTCAAAAGTAGGGTATATTGATGAAAAAGGTTATGCATTAGATATGTCGGCAAGTAATAATCCATTGTTGTTATATTCACAAAATACGTTTCCGTAGAGCAAGGTTGATAGACTATACTACTGTACCCGACCATCATTACCAGATACATGTGCACCGGCTCAATAAGGAGCCTTTGCTGATTATTTACAGTGATGTTTGCATGTTTATTTCATTAATACCTAGCAAATCCTAAAATTGGTGGAGTTTGCACGTTAGATAGACAATTTCGCGTACTTCATCAAGACAAATCAAAAGTGCCAATCCAATGACCAAGCTTCGTACTTAGCAACTATACAACTTGTTTCCGTGCCTAAATCGCCCTCAGCTAGTTTTTAGAATGAAAAGTCGGCTACTTTCAACAGTTTCGTCGCATTTTGTGGATTTTGTTTACCCGCGACAAGCAAACACAAACAAATCGTAGCGCCCAAACTGAATCGTCATTTTCTACACAACAGCGTACATCGAACCACCGCAAAATCACACATACACCTCCCTGGTCCGGCTTACGCAGACATCGTAAAGTCTTGAGTAAATTGAAATTTCGTTGGCTTTTTTTTTTTTTTTTCGCTTTCTGAGAAAACGTTATTTTAAAAAGTGTATTCGGGTATGGTAACTATTGAAAACAGGACCGAAAGGTTTTATTTTACAGAAATGTATGTTTCCGTTTTATTTTGCCGATTCCGTGATCCCATCCACGATCACGGAATTTGGACATCTCCATTCGGTTTAACATCGGCAAGTCCCACAAGTCGCAGGATCCTGCAAAGTTTTCCATTTTGCAGATTGGGATTGTACACTTCAGTTTATTATTTTTTATTGAAGCAGTTTGTACCTCCCTCTTTGTGCATATGTTTAGGCTACCGACGGCCAGGTCGCAACGGAAGTCCCAGGCAGCGCGAAGGCTCCCCCTCCCCCCCACATGACGTCAGAGGGCGAAACCAGTTGTCCACGTTAAGTGGTTTCTGATGCCTCATACGACTATGATATCGCTACTTCAAAGGCTATAATACGATCTCATCTCAATACGATTGTTTGAGTCACAACTTGTGAAAATGTTAAGACTCATGTAATCCTTCAAGTACAATAAGACTTAACCTAATCCGGCCAAGCTACAAAGCTCCACAGCTTATTTGTTGTCTTCATAACTCGGCTTTGAAGCTCGATTTATCTCTTTGATGAAACGAACAAGACAGGTAACTTTACACGGTTATTCCGGGACAACGGCTGAGCGAAGAAGAATGGAATAAGGATTACGTTTGTAAAGGTCTTAACTAACAAAACAAACAAACACCCCCCCCAAAAAAAAACAAAAAAAAAAAAAACAAAACAAAACAAAACAAAACAAAACAAAAACAAAAACAAAAACAAAAAACAACCCTCCCCCCAAACCCCTATCCAGTGATTTCTATTTGCTTGCCCCGTTTTTATTTTGGCGGGGGGGGGGGGGGGGGCGAAGAAATTGAACAGATCAAAGAGCAAAGGAAAAAGTGACATGTCAAACTTTAGGGTCTTCTGGAGGCAAAAGTAATCGGGATACAAAAAATCGTAGAATCCTTCTTTTCCCCCTTAGATATATTAGGTACAGAATGCACAATTTTTTTTTTATAAATTTATATAAAGCACGCAATGAGTTATTGCGATGTTTTCAACATCATCCACTGGTGACATACTAGTCAATTAAAGAGATTAAACTCCGATCACAATGCGTACATCATCTTTGGATCATGACGAACACACACACACATATATGGTTTGAGTGTAGTACAGAAAATACTTTTGGTGATATAAGTCGCAAATAGTTTTGGTGTAGCTTGTGTCGTGAATCACGTTCTTGATTTAAGAAGGGGGGAGGGGGAGGTTAATAGGCTTACCAGGTTATGATGCAGATTCGATAGTAATGTGGCTTGGTGTATGTCAGTTCATTTGTCTGTTTCTACACCAGGTAATTGGCTGCAATATATTTTAAATTTTCGTACCAATTCATTTTTTTCCATAACACGTTTAAGAGATGCTTTTTGAGAAAACTCACATCAGCCTGTAAGAATAGAAGGTGGGCTTTACACTCGCTTCAAAGTAAATCAAGTACAAGCCAAAGGATTTTCTCATGGCGAGACACGCCTTTTCATGCAATCTCACGACACTTAAGAAGTTTTTATGAAGAAAATTAATTTGTAAGGTTCGAGAGTAACAAACAAATCTCATGCACCACACAGTTTTGAATTCACTTCATGGGCTGAAAACATTCGGGTAGACTGAAGGGGAGGGTGGGGGAATCACACATTCAAACACGCCATCATTAAAGCGCAACGAAAGGACAGGAAGGTAGGTAGAGCATGGAGCAACAATTCCCGGCTCGAGCTGACACACAAAATGTGGAGGCTGGGAAAGAGTTTTATCTGGGAAACGTACACCACGTCAACAGTTTTTCCTAGCGTCGGATGGGTGCTCGACGTCCAACCGTCGCCAAGGAAAGGTTGCTTTTGACTCCGTCATAAACTTAGTCTCGGTTCAAGGACGCGGAAGGAAGGGGAGGTTAACAGGCTTTGGTTAATAAAGTTACCTGGTGACGACACAAGTTCGGTAGCAATGTAGCGTGGTTTATATTTGTCTTCTCTGCTAGGTAATTGGCAACAGGGAACTGGGAACAAAGCTCCCTGTTGGCAGTTACATAATTTTTTATTTTAACCTTCATCTCATTTAAAAAAAAAAAACACGTTTAACAAAAATCTTTTCTTTGAAAAATGCTACATTAGCGTGAAGGAATAGAATGTGGTCTTTACACTCGCCAACCATGTTAGGATTACACTCCAAACGCTTGAAGCCAGTTTCCAATTGTTCTATCATTGACATACCTGTAGGTAAAATACGTTTTTCAGATTGCTGGCTATTTTAAAGAACTCGAGACCAAGTTTACTGGCAACCTCTAGCACCTTGGTCTGTCGTTGTCCAATATAAGCTCCTCCAAGGTCCACGTAGCTGACAAACGATTGGCTCTGCAAATAACAGATTACTAAAGCCATTCAGTTGACACTGCAACGGCACAACGTTGCTTTCATGTTATTAAGTATTTGTTTGGCAACACATCGTATTACGTTTCAAAATCCTGTCATATTACATTCGAAACTCCTGAATACAAAGATGTTTTGCAGAACGGCTGTTCAGCAGCCAAAACAGTACAGCATGCTTACATTCTACTGACAAACGATTCCAAACCACAGATTATTAAAACCAACCAGTTGACACTGCAACGACACGATGTTGGTTTCATGTTATAGAGTGTTTATTTGGCAATACAACGTATTACGTTTCAAAATCCTGAATGCATAAATATCTTGCATAACACTTGTTGAACAACCAAAAAACGTACAGCATGTTTACGATCGTGAAACAGTAAACATCCCAAAGGCCGTACTAATAATGCATTCATCGCTGATTGTAATACGCCGTATGGCCATTAATTTCCCGCCACAAAGCACGGATTTGACGCTTGGCGATAGCGAGCGACTTTTTTTTTTTTAATACAAAATTAGCATTTTTTGAGAAATTTAAGTTCACAAATGCCAAACTGGTATTCATAAAGTACTTTCAGAGCCATATATTAAGAAAAATTTTCATCTCAATATTTTTTATTTCCAAAATATTAGTAATATCAAACTTGTCCCTACAGGTACCCGTATCTCGCCATATCCCGCGAAGCGAGACGAGGCAATCAGGTATGCAGTTCTGGCGGGAAATTAATATGCATATTTCCTATTATGTCCAAACCTTTGAAGAAGACATGAAATTTACATTGGATGAAAAAAAGAGTTTCTTCATAAGTCTGTTACAAAGGGGTTCTGAATACTGAAAGTGTCCCCACATCCACCGCTCTTGTAGCTGTTTCAAACCTCCCATACCTCTGCTTATCATTTTTAACACTGAAACAGTCGTTGGTGTTCTTGCGACCCTCCTACAGAGTCCACGTGAATATGATATGCATACATGTCACCACAAGGGTCTTCTGTCCAGTTTCTATCAAATCAATTAGTTTACACGCTTTTCAACTTTCACTGCACCACGTATATTTGAAAAATACATATTAGATAAACATAAAGATAAATGGCCTAGAAAGCAAGTCTCACCCTGTCCGTCCACTGCCGTCCAGCAATCCTATTCCGGCTTTCCAGCACCAGAACATCTTCACCACGCTCATGTAGCAAGCTGGCCGCGTACAAACCTTCACAAAATTATAATCAAATTAAGTTTTTGAAGCTAAAATAATAATAATAATAATAATAATAATAATAATAATAATAATAATAATAATAATAATAATAATAATAATAATAACAACAACAACAATAATAATAGTACTACTACTACTACTACTACTACTACTACTACTACTACTACTAATCACAGTTGAATATTACTGATTTCTCATTGAATAGTTAACAGGAATTAAGCCATCCAATTGGACCATACCACAATAGCCTATATTTAGACAATATGGTTTACTACAACTGTTTATGACAAGATTCACAGGTAATTGTAAAAATAGGAATTATATTTCCAAATGTGGAAATCTTTCTCACTTCGTTAATTATGCTTTTCCTTTTCATGAATTTTCTTAACATAGTATCATTAGAATAAACCTTAACTTACTTACATGTGGCCCCAAGGATCCCAGCACCGATACATCGGCATACAATATTTTGCCGTTAGATTTATAAGAAATGGTCCAGTGCCGTAACTTTCGCCTGTTTTGTTTGCTACCGATAATGATACATAGGGTTTTTCAAGGACAAACGAAAAAAAAAAAAACCCTTCCAAAGTAAACTTTCACGGCATTTCTTGATTTCCTGACGGTACTAGACTTTCACAGTGACTCTTGATATGTTAAAAATTCTTATAGCACTTTTTTCTTACAGAAACATGTGTATGCATGTACTTACACACGTATTTGATTTGCTTATGTATAAGAGACATGTTTGTCTGTCTTTATGTATGTGTATCTGTTTATCCATCTAAAATATGTGGAATATTTGTACTTACCGCTTAACCCCCCACCAACCACAATTACGTCATGGATACTTTCCATTATTGACAGCAGTTCTTAAAAAAATACGAAATAGATATCACTATAGAAATTATAACGAGATATATTTTCAGTTTTCTCTCAGTTACCCAATTGTATGCATAAAATATTTATTCATATGGCAACACAAAGATGAACCATGTCGAAACTACCTGGGGTGCCTATCACCTTGCAACCCTCAGATTTTCCATACACAAAACTGTTTCAAACATCACTGATCCTGAACCGTTCAGCTTTTCTGTAGAAAGTTTAAGTTTTTAAGTTTCATCAGATAAATAATGCGATAATTAATTTTTGTGCTCTTTACCCATTAATCCTCATTTAAAGGCACAGAATTCTATTAAATACTAACAAGTTCCAAACGATGATTTAAAGGAAGGAGAATTTCATAGACATCGCGAAGTTTAACAGTCCAGAGCGTGGCAAGTAATCCAATTCTACCACTGACACAGCATGGTCGGTAGGAAGTCACGTGAGATTGTAACATATTCCAAAACAGTGCAACTCTGTTCCCTGTATCAGTCGGACGTGTTCTACAACAGTGAGCCAAAAAAATGGAGTCTTCTATGGAGTCTCAAGACAAAGCTTCCGATGGATGTCAAGTTTTACGGAAAGAATAATTACAATCAGGAGCTCCTGCTGATGCCTTAGTGACTCTCACCATGGTAATAAATCCCTTAAATGAGAGACTTGAGGGAAACCCATCCATGCTGGGCCCTTCAGTGGTGGAATCTCCACTTGTAAAAGAAGCCAGGCCAGGCCAGCTATGACTGCCAAGAAGGCTAAATATGCCGATCACTTCACGAGTGACTGTGATAATGTGATATTAATGATGATGGGAAAGAGGACAGTGTGTCCGACCTCATGAACATGGTTTTGAGAGATGAGGACAGTGTTTCTCAGCCTGCCATACCATCAAAAAGTGATGATGATGATGATGATGATGATGATGATGATGATGATGATGATGATGATGATGATGATGATGATGAGGCATAAGCAGATCTTCTAAAGCAGTATGGTGCAGAGAATATAGCAGGTGATAAATTGAATAATGAAATGCTTGCAAAACTGATAAACAAAATGTACTGCACCAGGCTGGGTGACACAGCAGCTAAAGAAAAAATGGATGCAATCAAAAGACCTGCAAACTGTGAGAAGCTGGTTGCAACAAACTGAACCCAGGAGTTGGGATCCGAGAACACGCATGGCCGCAAAGTCAGCCAAAACCAAGGAAATTATAATAAATACAACCATGCCTACAGCATCTACAATCAGAATGCTTGGAAGTGACAGTCAATAATCTTCTGAGGCAGGAGGAAACACAACTCCTGAAGAGGCAGAGGCAAGAGATTCAACCGCCCCAAAGAACAGAGCAACAATTAAGTCAAGTAAGTAGATATTTCTTACCAAGCTATTTAATTCAAAGCTGGAATAATTGCTGATCATATAGATGAATGGCAGAAATTAACTTCTGATGCAACTATTTGACCACTGTGGGTGGTTGCCAGATTGATTTTGAACAGACCCCATTTCAATTAAGACCACCAAGAGAAGTAGTTTTTGACAGGTAACACAAACAATTTGTGAAATCAGAATTGAACAAACTTCCGGTTACAGGGACCATTGAACAAGTAGAGCACTGCGTAGGAGAATTCATTTCAAAAATATTTACTTGACCCAAAAAATCTGGTGGTTATAGAGTGATACTGAAGTTGAAAGGCCATGATCAATTGATCTAATACAGGCATTTCAAAATGGAAAGTTTCCAGTCAGCTGCTAGTTAATTAACAATAGGAGCATATATTGGAGTTTGTGATTTGCTTGATGCTTACTATTCTGTGAAAGTGGCAAAACAATTTAGAAAATATTTGCACTTTGAGTTTGATGGGAAACTGTATGAGTATACTTCATTGCCAAATGGCTTGGCTTGTGGACTTCGCATCTTTATAAAATTCAAACAGAATTCAACAAGCTCGTAAAACAACGGGGTACACCTGACATTGATTTGTTTGGATTCGTCTAAATAACAAAATTGATAAATATGTATCTTGGCAAACTGATCCAGGAGCACCCTTTATAGATGCATTTACTATTCCATGGTGTAATTTTGAATGCCTTTACTGTTTCCCTTTATTCAGCATTATTGGAAGAGTGCCGCAAAGGATACAAGCAGACAAGGTCCTGATTGCATTTTGGCTAAGTCAGCAGTGGTCGCCTCAACTACAGGAACCTCAGACAGCACAAGCAATGGAAATTCGATACCACAAAAGAATGCTGACTCTCCCTTACAATCAAGACGTAGTGTGCCTGTTATACTCCAATGTGAGACTGCAATGTCATCTATGGTCAGGCAGACCCTAATGAGTCAAGGTATTACAGAAGAACTGCTGGATATAATTATGGACTTTTGGAGATCAAGTACCAAAATGCAATATATCACATATTTAAGACACTGGTTATCTTTTTGTGATGCAAACAGGATTAGCACTGCACAGCCCACTGTACAACACGTATTAGCTTTCCTGATGGCAAAATCAAAACATTTCAGCTATTGTGCAGTGGGTACACACAGGAGTGCCTTATCATCCTTCATTACAGTGAATGGCCTTGGGCACAAAATTGGGGAACACCCCATTGTGTCAAGATTCATGATTGGAAGCGGCTGTTTAATTGCAAACCTGCTTTGCCCAATTATGTACATACCTAGGATCCACAAGTGGTGCTACATTACCTCAGTGAACTTCCTGCATTGCATGATATCATTCTGGAACTTTTAACGATAAAGCTGCCTATGTCTATGGCTACTGTCAGCACAAAGGACACAAACTCTATTGAGTCTGAAGGACGTAATTAAAACTGATGATATGTATACTTTTCATATTGTGCCATTGTTAAAACAAACAGCAAGAAAGGGGTGGAAGTGCTCTCATTTAGGCCCAGTTGTGTTTTGTAGATATACGATAGATAGTACCTTGGGTGGAAATAGTCATATTGAGACACACATAGAGATGACTTTAGAATTTCGTAAATCAGATCAGGTACTGTTATGTCATGCAACCCCTCATGCACCAGCTTCTTGAAACACAATATCCAGATGGATTAAAGAGGTGATGCATGAGGCAGGTATTGGCACTTCTATTTTCAAATCACACAACACTCGAGCTGCAGCAACTTCTGCAGCTAATGTGGCACATGTCCTAGTGAATCAAATGGTGCCCACAGAGGGCTGGAGTTCAGACTCTGTATTTGCAAAATTTTACACAAACATGTCTTGCCACAAATCCAGTTTGCCAGAGTTTTACAAAGAAAGTTACATATGTCAAAGTGATTGTCAAGAAGCTCTTGGTACAAATATGCATAATCATACTCTCTGTATCTTAGTTCTGCATGTTAGCTAAAATTTGACCCATCACGAGCTCTGCAGTTTCACGTGACTTCCTAATGACGATGCAGTGGCAGTGGTAGAATAGATACATTAAACGAGATTTACCTGTCAAAGTTTGATGGAGATTCTACTACTGCACTGCAACCTGTAGAAAATTACTACTTCCCACCCTGTTGTCACCCTACCCTGTTTGGTATTTGGTTTTGACCAATATAACCAACTCTCTAGTGCTCCTTTCTGTCATGATGTTTCAAATTGGCTCTAAACACTGATTTGGGAACATCATGTTGCAATCTCACGTAACTTCCTAATGACTACAGTGCTGTGGTAGAATCTCCATCAAACTTTGACAGGTAAGTCTCGTTTAATGTATCTAAAATGTACCTATCGGCTAAAAACAACATAAGAAAACTACATCTGCTGACAGCATACAGAATTTATGTGTATGATTATTCATTTGGAAGGAGACTGATAAAAATTACTTGTTCATGCTCACCCATGAACACACACCAGGTGATCCTGGATCTAGAGGTGCCACGTCATAAGCTGGCTGAGTGAATTGCTTGGTGCTATTTTGCTAATAGGACTATGTTAATGAAGGCGACAGTTTATAGGTAGTTGACTGTCTCTTCTTACAGCAAGGTGGAATTGTATTTATCTAAACATGCAATCAATTGCAATGCTCTATTTTCCTGAATCAGTATGCAGTATGTGTGGCATACTTTACAAGCCTTGTGCATATCATACACTTAGTTTATAGTTCATGGTTCGTTTATTGGTTTTGGTAAATTATGCCTAGTATACAGAAGTCCACCTCATGGCATGATTACATAATGTGCGACGGGGGGGGGGCTAAAGAAATATTTGAAGGTTTTAGACACTTTCAGCTTAGCCCAACACGTGAATATGCCTACACATCTTCATGACCATACCCTAGACCTTGTCACAAACAATCGGACAAAGTTTCAGTGAATAACTTGACCTTTAGTGACTCTGGTCCATAGGACTGCTCGGCCCTTGTGTTCGAAACACCCTTCACCAAACTAATTTTATCATACAAAATGATTAGTTATCGGAGGTGGCGCAGTATAAACAGACAGACTTTCCAAGATAACATCAGAGCATCAACCCTTTACACAGAGCCCAAGTCAAATACTTTTGAGGCTTTTGAGAAGTACAAATACAGTTTCAGCAGAGCTTTTAGACAAATACACCCCAAAGCAAGAGAAAATGATAGTCGTACGTCCAAATACGCTATGGTACAATGCCAAAATCTCTGCTGAAAAATATGAGTGGCGACAACTTAGCGCACATGGAGAAAGGGAGGTTCTTAAGATGACTGTGAAGGTTTCCCCACTCAGTGCCAAAAAGCAAAAGGACTGATCGTTAAAACAAGACAATCATTTTATAAAGGTAAAATTGCTGCTTGCAAAAACAAAAAAAAGACCTTTTTTCGTATCACCAACAGCCTCATGCAACGTCAAAATTGTACACCTCTGCCATCTCACAAAACAAAAACTAGCCTAGCTAACAGATTTGTGGATTTCTTTACTCAGGAAATTGTAAAACTACGCAACAATCTAACTGTTGACTACACAGTGTTTCAGGAACATTCTGATTGCTTTGAGTCACTAGTCTGCGAGTTTGACTCACAATTATCAAGATTCAAAGTAGTTTCAGAAGAGGAAATTTTTCAACTCGTCACAGGTGCACCCACTAAATGTTGTTCACTTGATCCAGTTCCTACATGGTTTCTAAAAGAATGCCTGTCGTCACTTGAGCCTGTTATCACCCGATTGACAAACACATCTGTTCTGAATAGTGAGATGCCAGCCAAATTGAAAGAAGCGATTATCTCTTCTCTATTAAAGAAACCAACACTTGACCCAGAAATTCCGAGAAACTTTCGTCCCATTTCAAATCTCACATTCATGATTATCAAACTTGATTGGGCGTGTTCTTGCAAGACAGTTAACACGCCATATCCAAGCAACTGGTTCGCGTGACAAGTTTGAGCCAGCTAATATACTTGGATACAATACGGAAACAGCACTATTGACCTGTTGCAAAGTGTAGACTCAAAAGGCAGGGCCATACTCGTGCTACTGGATTTGTCAGCTGCCTTTGACACTATAAACCATACGATCTTACTCCAGACCCTTGAAGAACGGATCGGGGTCCGCAGCAGTGCACTGGAGTGGATAAAATCCTAAGTGAGAAATGTCAGGCAGTTGACATTGAGGGCTCAAGATCTGAGAAGCACCAGCTAAACTATGGTGTACCATTAGGCTCGGTCCTTGGCCCAATTTTGTTCAGTATTTACACAAAGGCTGTGGGAAGGTTATTGGAAAAATTGGGCCTCCGATACCATATATATGTATAAATATATGTGTTTTTCAAACCATCTTCAATGTTATCCCTTCACAAAATCATTCTCTCATTGAAGCGTGCTTCTGTTATCATTAAGGCCTGGATGCAGCAGAATTATCTATGCCTAAATGAGGACAAAACAGAGATTTTAGTCATCACCACCAAGCGTCAACTAACCGATTTAAGTGAACTATGCATCCAGGTGGCTGATGCAGGTTATTCCTCACTGCAGTGCCCACAACCTTGGAGTGACATTTAACGCAACTTTTTAATGGAAAAACCTGTGAACAATGTACGCAATCTTGCTTATCACCAGCTATGCAACATCAGAATTATCAGGCGATGCCTCGATTTTAAGTCAGCAGAAACACTTATACATGGTTGGTTTCGTCTCCTCCCGGTTAGACTATTTTAACTCTCTTTTAAGTGGTTTACCTCAGTATCAAATACAAAAGCTTCAGAGGGTTAAAAACACCACTGCATCGATACTTACAGGTTCTAAATGGGGGGGGGGGAGGGGGAAGCATATTACACCTGTGCCTGCTAGTCTTCACTGGCTACCAATCCCACATAGGATTCATTTTAAGATTCTTGTTCTGACTTACAAATGTCTTAATGGCACCGCACCAAGATATTTAACTGAACTCCTTCAACCATATGTTCCCACACGTTTCTTGTGGTCAGTCGACAGACTTCTTTTGACTGTCCCAAGGAACAGATTGATAACATTCGGGCACAGATCTTTCAGTAAAGCTGCCCCTTCTCTCTGGAATACCCTCCCTATGTACATTCGTTGTGCTGGTGTTTTACAGGAGTTAAAGTTAGACTAAAAACCCAATTGTACAGGAATGCTTTTCAATTATATTAAGTGTACTATTGATCAAGTGACTTTGACATTCTATGTTTTACCTGTGATTTTTACCTGATTCAACTTATTCACTTTTAATGTTCACAACTTATTCTCTGATACTGTGTACACCTGTGCAAAGTGGCCTCGTGGCTAGATACTGGCGCTGTATAAGTCATTAAAATTAAAATTAAAAATTAAATCACAAATGGCTCTGCCAGGCTAAGTAACTTGACATACCTATTTGTCTTATAAAATATACAGAGGTATGCCAAAATATATCATATATATTATGGAATGGTATGTTGCAAAATTATCATATAGATTGTATAGATGAATGACAAAATATATCATGTATATATATATATATATATATATGACATAAACCAAATATATAGTACATCAAAGAGAGTTACACACCAACAACATGATGTAAACCAATATACATGTATATTGTATACAGGTACAAGTGAGTGAGTAAGTACTTATTAACAGAATAGGACTCAAAATTGACTTATCCACCTTACATGAAAACATAGGTACTAAATGATACATATCATTACAAATAGCATGTAAAGGCAGTGAGTGTACACTACATATTGTAACAGCCAGACACTGTCTGTTAGGTGTGACACGAAAGAGTTAAAATATAAATATGATTTGTGAATAGTTTTCAAATACAATCTGTTATCTAGAAATGGAAATTGACATGAAGCAGTTAATAATATGAATTCAAATTGTAAAGGAACAGTTCAAACCAGTAGAAAAGTCAGGGTAAACTGAGGTAGCCAAGATGGCAGACACAATGGTATTTTATTTGGGAAAATTATAAGTTGGATTTTAAGCGGCCAGAGAAGGCTGCAAACATGCCCCAAATATTCATTAAAACAGTGCGGGTTGAAATGCAAGAAGGATGTTTGTGTGCTCCTGGTCAGTGTTGGATGTGGGTCACCGCATCTCCACTGAAAAACAACAGTATAAGGTTCCGGTGTCGGCCTGCTGTGTGTGCACAGGTCTCATGTAACTTTTAAGCAGACGTGTATGTGAATCCTAAAGCAGGACGACAAAGTAACTTTCGGGAAAATGAGTTTTTAAAGCCCAGACATGAAAAGAAATGGGATTTTATTCTGTATGCGGCTAGTGAGTGTGAGTTTCCATTGGTTTTGCATGTCGCTTGCATTTTATGTGTAATTTCAATGGAGAGGGTTTGTATAAGCTGCATTTCTAACTGGTTAATGGAATAGCCCCCCCCCTCGTAGTACTCCGCAATTATCATTGTGGAGGCTCCCTATTTTGTCTTTATGAGTTAATCCGCATTATTTATTTGATGAAAACTGTGTGTAAAGAAAAGTTTGGTTTTATTATCTGGGACGAAAGTTGATTAGGTCGTGACCTTGGAGCATCAATACCAGGACCTGCGTGATCAGGGTGTGACACTTATGCAAGCCCCTCGTGGCGAAGGGAGTAAATATCCGTCTTCTATTTCACAAAATTAATTGCCACTTTGTTTTCGGGGTATGAACTTTCAAGACTTATACAACTTGTTGGCTGGGTGCTGCGTCACCCAGCCGGTTTGAACTGGTCAATGTTGGAACAGATAAAACTTATTGTATTGTCGAAATAAAGTATTCCCTGCACAGAACTTGTCGTGAGTGGTTGTATGTAGAGAGAGAGAGAGCAGCGGGCAGCACACACGCTCCCCAGACACTTATGAACACCAATCTTCTGCGCATGTTAGCCGCGTACCTACAAGCCCAGCATTAATTCTGAAACCTCAAGTCGGAGGTTTACTCCATGTTGGGGTGAGCCGAGGACATAGAAGTTGCTGTAGGAGGTTTCAATATGATCAGAGATCAAGTACATGATTCAGCTTGAGTCATTTCATCCACAATTTGCAGTTACATATATATATATATATATATATATATATATATATATATATATATATATATATATATATATATATATATATATATATATATATATATATGTATGTATGTATGTATGTATATATACATATATGTATGTATGTATGTATGTATATATAAGTGTGTGTGTGTGTGTGTGTGTGTGTGTGTGTGTGTTGTCACCATTAAGGGCCAACTGTACATGCTGTGAAGTGGGTCGAGCACTATTTGAAAACATATTTGGGTTACTTGAAACGCCGACTATGGAACAGTGCGGTCGCACAACCTACCGTATCAGTTCTTGGTTTCTGGTACACAGTTTTTAACATAACATGAGTGGTATCATCCGTCCTAAATAACAGCCCGTGCTTTAAGTCGCCTACGTGTGGGTACTTTATCAGAATCAAATGGTCTGTTTACCCTACTATCATCATGTGGAGAAGGACCCCACACTGACCTAGTTAAAACCGAAAAAAGGGATATCGTGTCTGCTGTGATGTCTTTGCGTACGTCTGTGTCAATAACCCATATGCGAGTATACGAGAGCAATGGTTTAATTGGCCTGTTAATAACCGAATACACAAGTCACGCTCAGTAGTCTTGCCTGATGCCCTGCAATGGTGTGGATATTTTACAAAGAAATACTCTAGGAAGATCTTCATTTTTCCTAAAAACTGCCCACAGATACCAGGAATATATTTTGTATCAAAAATGTCGAAAAGAAGGTTTTTCATTCACACTTAGTGCTTTACATACTTTAATGCTGAAATACTCAGCCAATGCTGGAATGTACACTTTATTCAAATTTATCAAAGTTTGCCAGACCTTCTATTGTTCTACGTATTCACTAATGCATTTCACGCGCATACACTGGTCAATGTTGGAACAGATAAATCTTATTGTATTGTCGAAATAAAGTATTCCCTGCACAGAACTTGTCGTAATATATCTATGTGAGCATTGCGTTGGAACAAGGGGACTGCTTGGACATTGAAAGTGACTTTTAACCTTACAGGTAAGATCAAGAATTTACTTTTATTTTTGAACTTTGATGGCGTTTATAACCATCACACATTTTGGAAAAGTAGCCAAAGTTGAAGACTCTGATTTTATTTGCCCACGCTGTGCTTATTCAACCGTCGACTCTATAGATTTCCAGCGCCACCTGTGGATCGAGCTTAGTACCTTAAACCATACTGTGAACTGCTTAAATTCATCATTTTGCGCGTGGCAGAATTGTCCTGTTATGTTAGGCCTAAAGAGTGGGCTTCGCCAACAAATGGAAAACCAGCATTAATAGTACATTTGCGAACATTGGAACTGTTTTGAGAAATTATGCGCTATTTGTGTAGCCCTTGTGGTGAACTCTTTGGCACCTTTGATGAATTGAATCTACACATCCGATCCCAACATTGCGGACAGTTTTATATTTATATTGCGAAGTGCTCCCATTGCGCCTTTGAGACTGGGCAGGCGAGCCGAAATCAGGACATTACTAGAATCACACATCTAATCAGAACGCATTTGTCGATAACCAGACACCCAGGTCTGAAACACTACACCATCCGCAGAAGCAGGCTGAGAGCTGTACGTTCAAGAGCACCATCATCGCGTTTGGCGCAATATTACTGCTGGTGATTTGAGTGACTGAGCCCCTTGATTATTTTGTGGACCTATAGTAGAGAAACTGTGACCATGGACCCAAACCAGTTAGCTGGCCTAATGCAGGGCATCAGTGACCTAGTCACTGGCCTGGATGCCCACCAAGTTCAACACTACACTGCCCAACAAAACCGGTGGCAGGATGAAAAGCGCAAGGACAAACTGAAGGGACTGAGTAAGCAAATAACCCCTTGTGACGGAGAAGTCAGTGCACAGACCCGCAATTATTTGTATGACATTGAATTACTTCGCCCTCAGTTACAGGGTGACAATGGGGCTATGATTTATATAGTGGGCCGCACGGCTTGTGGTGCTCTGAGGAGGGAAATAGAGCGTTAAATAGCAACCCAACAAGTCCCGAGGGATCAAGTTCCATGGAACCAACTTAAGGCTCATATAGAGCGCTCTTTCCTTTCGGCAGATGAGCAGGAGAAGCTCCGAGTGAATGTGGAGCAATTGAATCAGCGGGAGGGCGAAACACTGGCGTCCTACAACAGACGGTTTAGGGAGGCGGTGGAGCGGGCCTATCCGGCCCCAAGGTCAGCCGACGCCGACCGTATAGTCCTGCGAAACTACTTAAAGGGTTTAAGGAGCTCTGACTTGGCAAAAAAGGCTAGCCTAGAGCTGCCACAGCAAACCTTAGATGCAGCGCTCACCTTCACCGAAGGTATAGAGGCTGGTTTAGAATGCTACCTTGGGCTACAGAGGGATGAACCTATGGATACATCCTCCTTACAGAATGAGCCCTCACCCAACCAGGACGTCGTACAGGAGGTCCTCCAGACGTTAAAGACAGTAAAGAAGGGCCAGGACAGCTTGGCAACGCGGATCAACAAGCTGGAGAGAGGAGGGCGTCGCCAGGGCGACAGCTTTAACCAATCCACTGGACCGCGACCCCAGCATCCCCGATCCCACCCTTTGGAACCGCAGCGGCAACCAGGACGAGTGCCCCGAGGCCCCATAGAATGCTACACCTGCGGAGGCCCACACTACGCTGTTGGCTGCCCCCAGCGTCCACCCAGAGGCCCCCGCCGGATTCAACGACCTCGGGCTGAGGACAGACCACAACAGGACCAGGGAAACTAGACCGGGCAGGTGGAGATGTGTCAGGTTCCAGGTGGGGCTTGTCGATTAATATTGGTGGGAGAAAGGTAAGATGTTTAATCGACACTGGAGCCTGCGTGTCCCTCCTGCACAACTGTGTATTCAAAAGACTCTGTAGAGAGACTGGTAGATCAAGACTTTTGAAACCAGCTCCCCCATTATTTAATGTATCTGGTAGTCCAATTAAGGTGTTTGGGGGGACTGAGGTAAATTTTGGGCAACTCGGTAACTTACCTGTATTAATCGTGGAGGGTATCATTCACCATTGTATTTTAGGTGACGATGCCCTGCTTGCAGGAAAGGCTGTTTTAGACTATGACCGGGCGACGCTGCTGTGGAAGGGCCAGCGATTGAGATTGCAGCCTTATGGGAGACCGCCCGTGGTGTCTGGAGTTGAAGATCCTGAGGTGTGTAAGTATCCACCAGAGTTGCATCTTTGCAAGGACTCTACCCCAAGGGGACTGGAGTTCTTTAGTGGTACGGTTAGTCCCGGATATCTAGATGTTATCAGGGACAACCGGGATGTATTTTATGAAGCGGGAAAGCCCTTTGGGCAATGCCCTCTGACAGAAGTGATGATTGATACCGGTGGCCATGCACCGATCAGGCAGCGACCGTATAGGACCCCTTTGGCAAAACGCCAGATTGTGGATGAATGTATTGATGAAATGCTGGAAGACGGAGTTATTGTCCCCAGCAATTCACCTTGGGCATCCCCTATCTGTTTGGTCCCCAAGAAAGATGGGACAACTCGGTTTTGCGTAGATTATCGCAAATTAAATGAGATCACAGTAAAGGACCGATATCCCCTTCCCCTTATTCAGGACTTTTTAGACCAACTAGGTGGGAAAACGGTATTTAGTATCTGCGATCTTAAAGCCGCGTACAATCAATTGCCCATCGCTGAGCCTGATCGGGACAAGACTGCCTTCATCTGCCATAGGGGATTATATAATTTCACTACAGGGTGCTTTGGTCTCGCTAATATGCCGAGTATTTTCCAGAGGACCATGGAAATGGCCCTGTCAGACTTGCTTGGAAAATGCGTTTGGGTGTTCATAGATGACCTTGTAGTGGCCTCAAAAGATCCTGCGGAACATGCCCGAGATCTAGCGGCCGTGTTCCAAAGGCTCCGAGAGGCTAAACTGCAGCTTAAGGCTTCCAAGTGCCATTTTGGGCGAAATGAGATTAAGTTGCTAGGGTACATTATAACCCCGGAGGGAATCCACAGCGACCCAGAAAAAGTGAGGGCCATTATGGAAATGCCACCACCAACCAATGTGAGACAGGTAAGGTCATTTGTGGGAATGGTAAATTACTATTCCAAGACCATCCCTGGGTACAGCAAGGTCAGTGAGCCCTTAGTGAAGTTGACCCGGAAATATCAAACTTTTGAGTGGGGACCTGAACAGCAGCAAGCCTTCGACACCCTCAAGAACCTGCTTATGTCAGGCGAGGTCATGGCCTACCCACAAACCAACAAGCCTTATAAGTTGTTTACAGACGCGTCAGACACGTGCATAGGTGGAATTTTGGTACAGGATGACAGTAAGGGTGTGGAAAGGGTCATCCAGTACATTTCCCATCAGCTCTCTAGTACCCAGCGCAGGTGGTCCACCATTGAGAAGGAGGCGTATGCTGTGGTTTACTGCATTGATAAACTCCGTGCCTATCAGTACGGTACTGAGTTTACAGTGTACACTGACCACAAGCCCCTGCGTTCTCTCTTCACTAAGGAAATGAGGAATACTAAAATTCAACGCTGGGGAGTGTTTTTGGCAGAATTTGGGGCTAAAATTAAATATATCGAGGGAAAAAGGAATGTCCGGGCTGACATGCTCAGTCGAGTCCCTGCCCCTGTAGAGGTATCCATCATGGACACTGCGGAATGGATTGACCCAGATTCTGTAGGAGGTTCAGCAGCAGGTGAGCGAATTCCCCTAGAAGCCGACCTACTAGAGGCTGAGAAGGTCCGCAAGGCACAGCAGGTGGAGTTAACCCCCTTATTCAATGATGCAAAGGCCATGGACTCTGATTATGAGGTCCACGATGGGCTGTTGTACTCCATCAAGCGCCCGACCAACACATCCCCATGGTACCCACGTCTAGTATTACCTACTGAGTTCCGACCTCGGGTCATGGACCGGTGTCACCGAGATGTGGGCCACATGTCTGTAGGAAAAACCATGAGTAGGGTCAGGGAGGCTTATATATGGCCTGGAATGCGAGAGGACATCGCCCAGTTCATCAAGCGCTGTCCTACCTGTGCAATTACCCAAAAACGGATGGAAAGGCCCCCCATGAGTGAGATGCCTCTCCCTGCATACCCAATGCAAGTGGTAGGCATGGACCTCATTGGCCCCTTCTTCCCTACTGAGCAAGGCAACAGATATGCCTTAGTGTTAGTCGACCATTTGAGTGGTTGGGCAGAGGCCATCCCCATACCCAATAAAACTTCACAGGCCGTTGAAGATGCTATAGCCACAGAATTCTTCCCTAGGCACGCTGCTTGTGAGACTATGATTTGCGACAGAGGATTGGAGTTCTCATCCGGTCATTTTAGGTCCTATCTCAAGGACATGGGTGTGGAATTACGTCAGTCTACCCCATATAATCCCGAGACTAATGGCAAGGTTGAGCGATTCAATCGCACCTTGAAGGAGATGATCACCAAGTTGGTGAATAATGATGCCCGTGAGTGGCAGAACCAGCTAGCCGATGCCTTAATGGCTTATCGGCATAGCGTGCATGAATCTACAGGGTACACCCCTTTTTACTTGTTATATGGTAGACGTGGCCGTCTGCCTCTGACGAAGTGCCTGAATGCCAGGTCCGACGGCGTTAACTTGTCTGGTCGTTTGAGCGATCTGTCTGATGCCCTGACCACAGCACGCCAAAACTTGGCAGCCTCTCGTCAGCATAACCGAGATAGGATTAATGCCCGAGCAAATGCGGGTGAACTAAAGCCAGGTGACACAGTAGTCGTGAAGGCCCAAGAGAAAATGACCTTCATGACAGATTGGGACCCCCAGTTTGAGATAACCAGGGTAAGAGGTCCTGTGTGCTGGATCTGACACCAGCAAACAGGCAAGGTGCGGACGGTCAACAGGTCCAAGTTACTGCTGGTAGACCCCAATATCAAGTGGGATAAGGTCAACCCACGGCCAGTACGGAATGCCCGTCAGAGTACCCGAATACCCCCAGCTACCCTGCCCCCGAGAACTACCAGTGGGACCCCTGCAGCTCAGGGCCCAATGGGCCCGCCCCCAACAGGCCCACCAGAGGGCCGTTTCCCGATGCATGACCCTCCCATGGACCTTGAAGGTGCAGTTGGGGGAGAACCCCAACGGGCCCAGGATAGGGTTAATCAACATGCCGAGGTTCCAGTTCCCCTGACCACCCCATCAGATACAGATCGTGGCCAAAACTCTAACATGACTCCCTTGGAGCCTCGAGTGCCACGGTCCAACCATAAATATGGGACACGTTCAAATACCCACCGATCTACCCTTCCCGATGACCCCAATATTGCCCCTGACCCCTTTAGTTGTGGAACCAGATTTGAACATGTAGCCAGTGGGCCATACCACCTTGACCATAGGCCTTCCCCAGGAGAGCGATTAGCGAGGAGTGCAAACCAGGTACCCCTCGCCCCAGTGGGTCCAGCCGGAGACCCAGTAGTAACTGGTATGATCCAGCTCAGACCAGATGGGACAGTTCCCATTGGCGCCGGATCTGACCAACCAAGGCCAGTGCCCAGCCATAGATATTACACAAGATCCAGGGGCCCGTTGCCTATAAGCTCACCTTCCGCCTCCTCTCCCCCAGTTGTTGTGAAACGCCCAGCGACAGAATGTCCAGATACCGACGAGGCCTCCAAGCGCCAGCGGCTAGCAGCCCTGGAGCTGGATACTACTGTGGCTGTTTCCTTTTATTAATCCTAGTACGCTCTGCCGTGCCAATGGTGAAACCTCTCAAGGATGGCTTGTTAATCACTAAAGTGGACCAGCTGCAGGTCCAGTCGGCCGAATGGACTATATTAGTAGTGATCGAACCGCCCACCGAGGCACCACTAATCTTATCAAACGTCATTTCATTGATTAATCCCTTGGAACGTGCCTTCAGGATGAACTCCATTACATCTGTGGATTACCGTTCCTGGCTGGCGAGACTTCGATTCTTAAAGTCTTATCTTCGGACCCATAAATATGTTTCTTCTACTCCTGCGCGACCTAGGCGTGCTTGCCGTGGACTAATGAATGTTTTTCGGGAGATAGGACACACTTTGTTTGGATTAGCCACCGACAGCAGTGTCGAAGAGTGCCGCCAGGCCGTCGATAATGTTAGGTCAATGCAGAAGACCATTGTGCACCAAGTCAATCGTTTGACTACTATTCTCAATCAGACACAGCAGACTGTCGGCCTTAATCGTTATAACATAAACAAACTGGCAAGTTTCATCTCTACTTCCTTGGTTCCAAAGCTGAATCTTGCCTTGATGGCTTTGAACAACACCAATATCCGGCTTTCCCTTCTGGAGCGTACCTTATATTTCGAAAGAACCATATCATTATTGGAACAAGTCACCGCTTCTTATATTGGGTCAGTCCGACGACATTCTCGCCAGAAGGCTTCTTTGGAGGTAGGCAGATTGACTGAAGATATCTTACCTCTCCCTCGGTTGCGGGAGGTTTTATCTAATGCAGAGACTGGTAGCGCTTATCCTTTGTCCGAAGTACATTGGTATTATCAACACGCGCATGTCTACCCTGTATGGGGAGGCGACACCTTGGTGTATAGGGTAAAACTTCCCTTGGTTGATGGACGTTCATATCACCGCTACCACATTGCTACCTGGCCGGTCCCCTACCGGCGTAAGGGTTACACAATCCAGATCATGGTAGACAAACCTGACGTGGGAGTTGACACCCCAAACGGGTAACATATTCCATCCTGTCGGTTGTATAGGGTGGAAACCCATGGTGTGTAGGTCGGGACCTGTGTTCACTACCAGTCGTTGGGGCTGCCCCCGTACTTTAATAGCAGGAAACAAGGGAAAATCCAAAGTATGTCAGGCTGAACTTGAAAAGCAAGGGAATTTGACTCAAATTACAGAAATAAGCTATGGTGAGTACGTGTTGGTGACATGGGGTGAGACTGTAGTTACGAGGTGTACTGGACGTCCCTCCTCCCGACAAGAACTTGCTGCTGGGACACATTTGGTAACTGTTGCTGCCACCTGTGTGACAGCCGGCCAAGGATGGCTTTTAACAGGTCTCATAGAAAGGGTTGGCCATGTATCAGTGGCTGCCTTGCAGGTACCGGTGCTGCAGGCAATTAATGTCACTGATGTTATGCCTGAGCCACAAGCTATTGCACTGCTTAACAAGCCTCATCTCTCTCAAGTGGCCCCCCGGGTTCAGCTACCTCTCGATACACTTTTGGAAATTCCTAAGAGTTTTAACTGGACCCATTATGGTAGCCGAATATCTTTTGGCCTATTATTTGGCATATCTTTAATTATCGTGATCTGTATTGCTGTCGGCTGTCTTTTGTGGAAACATAGAACCCGCCTTCGGGATGGTGCTCAGAAATGGTTAATGAAAACTCCAAATGGGCCCTCTGATGGTTCAGAGGTAAGGGTTGTTGTGCATACCACTGAAGATCATCCGGCCCCTTCTTGTCCCCTGGTGGACAAATGTGATGCCGACACCAATACAGATACTCTCTTGTATCCCAATGTGACTCCAAATTTCTTTAAATTTACAGCTTCACCCGAAAATGTTTAGGGTACTGATTGTTCCCTCCCTTGGTGCTAGACCGGCCGTCACGTGGCGTTGAGGACCGTCTTCCGCTGGGTAGGTGGATGCAGCGCGGTATCCACCGGTGATGGTGCGATAGATCCCTGATTATTTTTTTTTCCTTTTTCCATTTACTTGCTCTTGAGAGGTGGTATTGCATTGCTATGGCTTGGCTCTGAGGTTTTGGTGCAATTACTTTTGCCCCGTATGGCGTATGAGTAACATACCTGTAAACTGTGAAGCCACCTCCCTGATGATGAACTGCACAATTGTGTTGTTGCGGAGATATTGTGCATTCAGTGGTACGGTGCTATCATTGCACACTGTCTTGTTCTTTTGGCACCTGCCCAGTTGTGCTGTGCAGCGTGCACACCTGAGTGTATTGTGAACTCGGACTGCTATCGCCAGTCCGCTTAGTATTTTGACCTGCACAAATGTATTGTTGCAGTGCGTATTATGTATTTTGACCTGCACAAGTGTATTGTTGCAGTGGGAATTGTGTTTTGAAACTGCCTGCAGGAACACGTTATAGCCTATTAACCTTCATAGGCGCAATGACCTTGCAAGACTTTGAATAAGTCTGCGCATTTTCTTTTTACAGTTATATACCCTCTATGTATCTATATCTACATATATATTTGCATTTGTAACTCACATAAAGTTCTTTGCTCTGGGTCATGTTTAATTGACTGGTAGACAGCCTCATAAGCCCCTATGAGGTGTCTTGGTCAAACATCATCCTTAGCTTAGCACTCCCTCAACAAAAGCCATTTGCCACTGAAGACACCCCTGATAAGACACTTGCTTAAGCCCACGAGTTTGTGTATTCTCCTCCAAAAATGCACTGGCGAGCTTTTTACTCCGGTTCAGTTTTGGCCCATGTCAAAAACTGGAAACGATGGGACGGGAGTGGCAAATTGTTTTGTTGAGGGGGGGTAACACTTTTTTATTTCTCTTTTTCATTTTCAATTATATTTTGTAGAATTATGTTAAAGGTATCATTTATATACTGCATGTCATTTTCTGAGGTTTAACCGGTAAAGTTTTGAAAACCTCTATTGGTTTTGAAAACTTAAAAGGATAGGACGTATGTAACAGCCAGACACTGTCTGTTAGGTGAAAAGTGACATGAAAGAGTTAAAATATAAATATGATTTGTGAATAGTTTTCAAATACAATCTGTTATGTAGAAATGGAAATTGACATGAAGCAGTTAATAATATGAATTCAAATTGTAAAGGAACAGTTCAAACCAGTAGAAAAGTCAGGGTAAACTGAGGTAGCCAAGATGGCAGACACAATGGTATTTTATTTGGGAAAATTATAAGTTGGATTTTAAGCGGCCAGAGAAGGCTGCAAACATGCCCCAAATATTCATTAAAACAGTGCGGGTTGAAATGCAAGAAGGATGTTTGTGTGCTCCTGGTCAGTGTTGGATGTGGGTCACCGCATCTCCACTGAAAAACAACAGTATAAGGTTCCGGTGTCGGCCTGCTGTGTGTGCACAGGTCTCATGTAACTTTTAAGCAGACGTGTATGTGAATCCTAAAGCAGGACGACAAAGTAACTTTCGGGAAAATGAGTTTTTAAAGCCCAGACATGAAAAGAAATGGGATTTTATTCTGTATGCGGCTAGTGAGTGTGAGTTTCCATTGGTTTTGCATGTCGCTTGTATTTTATGTGTAATTTCAATGGAGAGGGTTTGTATAAGCTGCATTTCTAACTGGTTAATGGAATAGCCCCCCCCCCCTCGTAGTACTCCGCAATTATCATTGTGGAGGCTC
This sequence comes from Hermodice carunculata, assembly GCA_964020975.1. Taxonomy (NCBI): domain Eukaryota; kingdom Metazoa; phylum Annelida; class Polychaeta; order Eunicida; family Amphinomidae; genus Hermodice; species Hermodice carunculata. Next base: position 33,183,327 of record OZ026619.1, on the reverse strand, counting down.
CCTATTTTGTCTTTATGAGTTAATCCGCATTATTTATTTGATGAAAACTGTCTGTAAAGAAAAGTTTGGTTTTATTATCTGGGACGAAAGTTGATTAGGTCGTGACCTTGGAGCAGCAATACCAGGACCTGCGTGATCAGGGTGTGACACTTATGCAAGCCCCTCGTGGCGAAGGGAGTAAATATCCGTCTTCTATTTCACAAAATTAATTGCCACTTTGTTTTCGGGGTATGAACTTTCAAGACTTATACAACTTGTTGGCTGGGTGCTGCGTCACCCAGCCGGTTTGAACTGGTCAATGTTGGAACAGATAAAACTTATTGTATTGTCGAAATAAAGTATTCCCTGCACAGAACTTGTCGTGAGTGGTTGTATGTAGAGAGAGAGAGAGCAGCGGGCAGCACACACGCTCCCCAGACACTTATGAACACCAATCTTCTGCGCATGTTAGCCGCGTACCTACAAGCCCAGCATTAATCCTGAAACCTCAAGTCGGAGGTTTACTCCATGTTGGGGTGAGCCGAGGACATAGAAGTTGCTGTAGGAGGTTTCAATATGATCAGAGATCAAGTACATGATTCAGCTTGAGTCATTTCATCCACAATTTGCAGTTACATATATATATATATATATATATATATATATATATATATATATATATGTATGTATGTATGTATGTATGTATATATACATATATGTATGTATGTATGTATGTATATATAAGTGTGTGTGTGTGTGTGTGTGTGTGTGTTGTCACCATTAAGGGCCAACTGTACATGCTGTGAAGTGGGTCGAGCACTATTTGAAAACATATTTGGGTTACTTGAAACGCCGATTATGGAACAGTGCGGTCGCACAACCTACCGTATCAGTTCTTGGTTTCTGGTACACAGTTTTTAACATAACATGAGTGGTATCATCCGTCCTAAATAACAGCCCGTGCTTTAAGTCGCCTACGTGTGGGTACTTTATCAGAATCAAATGGTCTGTTTACCCTACTATCATCATGTGGAGAAGGACCCCACACTGACCTAGTTAAAACCGAAAAAAGGGATATCGTGTCTGCTGTGATGTCTTTGCGTACGTCTGTGTCAATAACCCATGTGCGAGTATACGAGAGCAATGGTTTAATTGGCCTGTTAATAACCGAATACACAAGTCACGCTCAGTAGTCTTGCCTGATGCCCTGCAATGGTGTGGATATTTTACAAAGAAATACTCTAGGAAGATCTTCATTTTTCCTAAAAACTGCCCACAGATACCAGGAATATATTTTGTATCAAAAATGTCGAAAAGAAGGTTTTTCATTCACACTTAGTGCTTTACATACTTTAATGCTGAAATACTCAGCCAATGCTGGAATGTACACTTTATTCAAATTTATCAAAGTTTGCCAGACCTTCTATTGTTCTACGTATTCACTAATGCATTTCACGCGCATACACTATTTCATTGTGACTGAAACCCGTTTTCAGCGGTGTCGATTAATAGGGAAAAACTCGAAAGACAGAAACACGAACATATGGGCTAGTGATTATGCTGGTAATGATGACGGTGTGAACAACTTCATCATGTTAACCTCATTTGTATTTATCCTTATATTTGGGAGAGCATTTGTACATTATCACTTGGCCCCATGAGGGCGTGATAAATGTTTATTTATAGGTGCTGTAGTTTTTTTTGGGGGGGGGGTGTCACTTGACTGAATCATTTGTACTCATCTCTATAGTTGGGAAATATTTGTATTCTGTCAATGTGAATATTTTTTTTTTGTATCTTTGTTAATGATAAAAATTTTCGTCCCAAAGATGAAAATACTCTGCTGCGACAATGGTAGAAGTCTAAGATAGATAATTATTATAGAGTACGATCAGTTTTGAGCAATGTCCACATACGTAATATTGTCAATATTGTGAACTACATCTACATAAATGCATGCAGGCACTACTGTACGCAACCTACATTGATGGGCTATTTTTGATAAATGCAGTGGAAACTGAATAACTAGTCAGTATAGCTATCTCGCCATACTACATGTATTGTATAGGGTTAGATTCGAATAGATCCAGTGTCCATGTACAAGCTAACACAGAGATGCCAGTTAACATTACTAATGCCATTTCAGGCACATTTTATTTTCAGAGCATCAGGGACAGAGCATATTTATCAAAGAATAAATGAGAAAATACTGTTTCAGTGCGGTACATACACCGTAAATTTGGTCAAAATGTCAGCTAATTTCAGGGACTGTCCTTGATGATGACTGACTGTTGGCATCTCTGCTAGCATAGTGTAAAATGATACAAGGGATCACGTACAGGCCCATGACGCTTTCCATGATTATCACTGGCCGCTTGCTGCATATTTATACTGTCTACAAATGCCTCCGGCTGTGCCCAGTTAACAAATTAAACTGACTTCAAAGAAGGTAACGTGTAAAAGAGGAAAGAATATGAATCCGTTTTCAACATGTTTCAACAAATGTTCAAGGTACCTAAAGCCTAACTAAAATGTATATATGTTTCCGGTAACCCGACCGACCCTAATGAAAAGGCCCGACCATAAATAAATTTAATGAAACATTAAAAAAAAAAAAAAATTCCAGCCACCCTTCCCTTATAAAAATTTATCGAACCTGGCCGAAAGATTTTATCGAGAAATTGGCCGTCGTGTGCCGTTATTTTGCAGTAAAGTCAACTGAAACACAGTGTTTTATTTCAACTTGTCTGGAGGGTTGACTTGGGCCGGGGGAGGGGGGGGGACAGCATACCCCCGGTTGAAAGGTTGTATTGGGAAAGTCGTCGTCGTGTGCCGTTATTTTACAGTAAGGTCAACTCAAACAGAATTTTATTTGAAATTGTCTGGAGGGTTAACTTTGACCGGACACAGCATAGCCCTGGTAGTTCAGTGATCGTTATTGTAACGTAATATTTTGCTAGGTTCCATGTGACCATCCTTTGAGTCACCAGGGCAAATAGTTGCTAAAGTACTTTTGAAACATAACTTACTATCTTAACCTGAATGTGCCCACTCAGTTGTATCTGAAGCAGTTATCATCCTTAGTTACAAGTTCAAATGTGACATGATACCTTGGCCCGGCAAATCATGCATGTATTTGTTGAGCATATATCCTATCATTATTGATGCTATGAAATATTTGCGAAATAATCATATACTTTTGGTTTCATATAGTATACCCCCCCCCCCCGTCGATTGTCCCAATACTATCCTCATTTACAAACCATTGGGTGCAGAATCCACAATTTTCAAAATGGCAGCCAAGTCCGTGGGTAAGTCCCAATTGAATATTTAAAGAGGTAGTATCCAAAATATCTGTGTGATTATAAAGTTAACTGAAGTTTAATTTGTCAAATGAAGATAACATAAAGTATATTATGGGGCTTTTCCAGTGTGAGCATTACCTAAAAATGTAAATACAATGCCTTGAAATTACAAGTTGTTGGCGGCAGTGGGCCCCAGAATAGGAATATTGTATCAGACACTGAAGTCCAAGAGCCCCACTGAGTCAATGTTGGAACTTAGTGAAGAAGGTTGCCCCGATAGTGGATACAGGTCTAAAAGTACCGGCAGGTTTTTATATAATTGGTAACAACGAGTGCGTGGCTCTTCAAGCGGCACGCCACGGAGATCATGGAAGGCTTCATGGGCCTATGCAAGGGACCATGTGTTAGAAAAATTCCAAAAACCAAAAAAAACCAAAAAAAAAAAAAAAAAAAAAAAGCGGGGCAGACCACAAAGCAGATAAAGATGCCTCTCTTATCTGGGACAGTGGGGTCATTTCCATTTTCGCAGCTCCATATCATGCCCCGCTTTAAAAAACTTGTAATTTTGCACATTGGTCAGAAAAATTATTTGAAGTGCACTCTTTACCCTGCAGACATATGCACGGAACAGCCTTCAAAAGATAGTGGGTATACATGAGACACTTCCAATTAATATATTTTTCTCTGCAATATCAATGGCAAGCGTCAAACATATTACGGAATAAAGACTGTCTTTGAAAATGTATATTAAATGTGACAATATTATAGCAAGAGAGATAACCATTAACAGTTTATGTTTATGAGATTTTAGGATACCATTTCGCACAAATACGTTGTATGCAGATACAATAACATAAAATATATAGTACTATTTCGCATTTGTGGTCAAGTAGTCATGGCATATATACAAGGGATCACATGTCAATCAAGACATCATCCACAACTTCTCGCCTGTCGTGATGACAAGAACTTCCCTCATTAGTTGGGTGAATGTAAATGCACAGTGACCGGATCAATATAATTTCAAAAACATACACAGCAAACACATAGCATATGACGAATTATAAACAGTATCAAACGACATTCAAATGCAAGATAAAACGCAAAAAATATTTGACATTAATATCAGTTATAAAATACACGATGTCTGGCCTTAGTCAAGGGACAGTAGGCACTAAAAGTATCCTTGTCTAAATCAATTTTCATTTTGATCCAAGGCCATGTCCGCACAATGCAAGTGTTTGCCAAAACTGGTGGAGTACAACTTGTTGTCTAACTGGGAACTAAAAGTCCAGTTATTTATTCGAAAAGGTATTAAACATTAACTGCAAAAATAAGCAGATTGACCATGCTCTGTGCCTATTAACAAGTCGAAACGTAAATTAAAATTTTACATGGGCTGTCCAACTGGAGCATTGTAACAAAATTTTGCAACAAAGATTTTTAAAATTGCTACAGATTACAAAAAATAACTGTTTCTTATGTAAAGAAGTGGAAAAATGCTACAATTAAGTAAAGAAAACTTTTTTACATAGATTTTCAGCTGGACAGGCACGAAACTATTATCGGAAAGACCGACGGTGATTGCTGTCACCTAAATCATTACTTTCGGGTTAGTTGCACTAGATGCACCAACTGCTGAAATATTTATTTGTTTTGTGTGCTCAAACTTCGAGCTAACCGCTGCCCTCGCGAGGCTTTGTCATCATACATAAATGACCAGGTGACATCTTGTCAGTGCATCTTGATACGCCATGGTATATTTTACAATAGACTTGTGCATAAATTGTCATGGATTAAAAGTCACCATTTATTAATAGTGTACACTCACTATTCAGTTATTGGGTAAACACCAGCACATGCCCGTACACACAACATGCCTTTTAAACAGTATTTTTTTTAATTTAAACATATTTTATTCATCATAAACGATGAATGGGATAGGAAAACAAGCCGAAGCCTATGTGAATTCCGCTCCCTTACATAGATTTACAGTCGATGATCACAGTAATGCTTGTCGATACAGAAAAAAAAACACATCTTGGGAATACTATAATACCGTAGCTATGTGACTACGACTACTTAAATGACAAGCTGTCGGGGCACCAACTGCATTAAACAGCACTTGCGTTCATACAATCGACAAAATAACACATTTTGTTGTATAAGAAAAGTATACAATACAGAAAATTTAAGGTAAAATAAGTTGTGAAGGAAATACAATGCCAAAAAGCAGTTTTTGAGAATCAAAATATTTAAAAACGTTTGGAACTCAGTATAAATCGTTCGACATTATTTGTTCCAGTGGAAATTTTGACTGTTATCTCCGTACAATAAAAGTGGTACCGTTACTACTCTGTCTACAGTATTGCGGCACACAAGATGAACTAGCGCATTCAGAGGCAGCCATTTACTAGTTTTGTAGAACTCTAAGACTGTTTTCCAGTTATGTAATTTTCAGCTCCTCCCGCACCCTGCACTGGTAACACAGTTACATAGATCTTTCAAATGTTCATGGTTTATCTTATAAAATTTTCCTCGTTCGATAAAAACATTAAGTATGAATGGTTCATAAATCAAATATTTCGCAAGTCTGTATCTGTATCTGTAAAACAAAAGTAGATAAAATTACTTTCATACTAAATTGATCCTGATATATATGTAGGTCACAAAATCTAGCATGGAGTGCAATTCTCCTATATCTACCCTGTTCGATTTTTGACGAGAGAACACTCAGTGTTAACTGCGCAAGCAACAATCGCTCATGCCAAGGTAACATTTAAAAAAAGTCCTCTTGTCCAAAAACAGGTTTAAATTTGTTGTAAGTACGTGATTTCGGTCAACAATACGAGGCGTGCATATTAATTTTAACAATTGCATATCCAGCTGTCTTAGCAACCATAGTGTTGCTTGGCGAGATACGGGCTGCTGCGTGTGCGGGAAGTGGTCCACACTAGTATTTTTGGAAATTAGGAATACTAAGTACAGGGAGATGGAAATTCATTCTTGTGACCAGCTTAGGGAGCACTAAATGAATATGACTTTGGTATTTGTAAACTTAAAGTCGTTCGTATCAATACCAAGTAATGTTTTCTTTACATCAAATTCACAATACAATGCTCATGTCCAACACGCACATTTCATCAATTTCAGTGAAAGATTTTGTTTCAAGAAGCTGAGGACTATTCCCATTTATGATGGCTTACTTAAAACGACACCATCTTATCTGTCATCTTGAACTCTGTGCATCGAATGAGTGGCATGAATTAGTAACATATAATCAATGCTTGATCCTCCATTTTAGGTCGTGCCTGCAACCTGTACATTATATGTATATCAACATACGAGGCTAGAAACTACCGGCCCCAGCGTGCAATGAACCGCAAAACTTTGCAATGCATTTAAAGGGTGCATATGCTCAATATTTGTATTTTCTTCATTTTTTCAATCATTCGAGAGAGATTTATTTAGGCTGTGCCTATTTCTCAATCGTTTTTTAATATAATATATTTAAACTAAAGGGTGAACGTTACCTTACTGCCCATATGTCATCTTGGACAATGTGAATCGAATGATTGATACGAATCAGTAACATACAACCAATGCTTGGTCTTCCATTTTAGGTCATGCCTGCAACCTGTACATCATATGTATAATTAATAATACCATTATGTCTTTGTATATATATTGTATCAATTGTATGACTGATGAGTTATTATTGACTCCTATTTGTCAATATTATTATCATCATCATCATCATCATCATCATCATCATCATCATCATCATCATTATTATTATTATTATTATTATTATTATTATTATTATTATTATTATTATTATTATTATTATTGTATATCGACGCATGAGGGTACAAACTACGGGCGTAAGCGTCACTATGAGTTGCAAAACTTAGCAATACATGTAAAAGTTGAACAGCATCTCTACTTATGCTTTCATATGTTGCTCATTTTATTTTACTAAAATTGGACAGAAAAGAGCCTTCAGAAGCGTAAGTACATGCCTGAACCCAGCCATCCCCATGACTTGATTTACCATAAAGCATACCAATGTTTGCCTTCTCCCATATCAATCCTGATTACATGTAAACATAAAAAATGTCATAGAAGTGCAGTCTACTCAGTCACCAGTCAATATCTCAGTCCAAATTTACAATGTATACTGGTGACCACACACACTAAAATTAAACTCTACCAGTCACTACACCATAGGACGAGCTTTGTCCTGCGTTCATGTCTCTGGCTTTTCTGTTTAAATATTTAAAGGCTTTACTGTTTTGTCCATTATAAATCAAATAAAAATATTAAGCTGGGTAACTGTAATGTGTTTTTTTGTTTGACTCGTCCACATATCTGCGGGTTGGAATATATGAAGGCTACGCCATCCATCTACATAAGTCAAACCTAATTACTACTCACATAGGTTAAAACTTTATGGATCCTGCCGTGTGACTGTACTGTGACCTTCAGCTGACTAAGAACTCGGTCCCCAAAGACTGCAATTAAAGTTTACGAAGGATACTAATACTTTTTACTTTCGTCCTGTGTACTATTCTGACTGTGAGATGATGACACAAAATTGACCTGCATTTTACTATCCTAGATCTGAGATGAGTCATTTGGGAAGGCGACATGGTCATAACTTTCAACTAGGACAATTAAACGAGCCAATAGGGTGTGTAAATACAGTACCATTGGTGCACTTTGGGGATTTAAAATTGTCAATGGCATTCACCCTTCTCAACCGACTTTTTGCCACGCACGTCACTAATCATGACGGGCGTTGCAGCAATACCATATGCCAACTAGAAAAGATGATTTGCTGCATAGCAAATCAGTGTGTGTGTCTTCAAAGCATATTGGTGTGGCAATGTACAACTATTCCATAACACAGGAGTAGAAGTTGGAATGGCATCTCTATCTATTATAGCTTTGAAGTTATTCAAGATTTAAAATTTCTAATGGTGCTATTTAGCATAATTCAGATTGCTACAACTTTTGTTTTAGATTCATTACATGCACAATGGTCTGGAACCCCCTAGTAGAAGTTAAACTGACATGAACATGAACCAAATCGGATGAAAATTTACCAAGTTATGGCAAGATGAAACTTTCAAAGGGCCAAATGACCTTGACCTTTGCCCTTTCGATGTCACGTGTTCTTATAAAATGTGCAGTGTTGCAATACCTACAATTTGAGTCTAACATGATTAGAATTGGATGGAAAATACCCAAGTTGTGACTGGATGAAACTTTCAAAGGTTCGAATGACCTTGACCTTTGACCTTTAGAGGTCACACATAAATTTTAAAATATGCAAGGTTACAATAGCTACAATTTGAGCCCAACATGATCAAAATGAGATAAAAATTGACCAAGTTATGGCTAGAAGAAGGCCACCAAAGAAAGTGGCCTTTAACCTTGAAATGACCTTTGACCTTGAGATGACCTCTACCTGAAGTGAACCTTAACCTCAAAAATGACATTTTGGCTTAAAATTGACCTTTCACCTTGACATGACCTTTGACATTGAAATGACCTTGACATTTGAGATGACCTTTACCTTGCTATGATCAAACTCCTATACACTCGGGACCACATCTACTATAGTATATAAGATATTGAAGATTTAAAACTTTAATTAGCCCTCATTTGCATAATTTTCAAAAGCATGACCTCTCATTATAAAAAGGCCAGACTTTATCCATAGAAGTATAATTGTGCAAAGTTTGGAGTTTCTACATGTAATACTTTTCAAATGAAATGTCGGACAAATTTGCCGGTAAAGAAAGAAAGAAAGAAAGAAAGAAAGAAAGAAAGAAAGAAGAAAGAAAGAAATAAAGAATTCCTAGAAAAACAGAAAAGTGTGCGTTGACACACACACTTTAATAACGCCTACTGGGAGGGATAACAGTTGTCAATTTGGCCATGATAATGTTTTTGAATGAGGAGCCAAAGCTATAGTTTCACTGGCACTTATCTTGCTCTTAGTGACAGTTAAAGACTGAAGTCCAAAATAATTCCATGTCCTATTACCTCATTTATATGGCAAGCCATTTTTTACATGTACCATGGAATTTTCGATGTCCAAAATTCATTTCTCGATTTCAAAAAAATCATTCTGATATAAAAATTATTATCATTTTTTTTTGTAAAAACGGATTTGACAAATAATATCTTCTAATTGTTTATAATTAATTGGGCTAATTTTTTGCCCATTAAGATTTAGGTTAGAGAATTGACCAGATCTTGTTCCTTGCCATGCACTGGAATTGTCTTATATTCCCATTATTCCATCCAGCGCTATACCAGGTACAGTGTCACTTATGCTTGCCATGTGTCCAACAGCAAATCTGCACAAAAGGACCAACATTACTGAGGCACATGATCCCCTCTTGGAATTTAAGTAATTTTCGACATAAAAAAACATTACTGGATGTCAAGAATTCAGGCCGACATGAAAGGATCTTTGATGTTAAGAATTAAAATTTTGATACATGTTTTTACATGTTTTCTGACATTTTTTATGACATTAAAAATGAATTTCTTGATGTCTAAAAATGAATTTTTGATATAACGAATTCAATTTAGATATCAAGAATCAGATTTTTGGCGACAACCTTTTTTTTTTCATGTAAAAATGAGTTTTTGATATCGAAAATGTTTTTTTCCGATCAAGAAAAACCTTATTGATGTTAAAAAGGATTGTGATATTTGAAATAAGTTTTTGATATCAAAAATTTAAGTTTATATATATTAAAACTGCTTCCCATAAATTTATGCCCAAAATGAAATCAGAGGCATACATATATTATTAACCCTGTGTTTCCCATAAGGTCACTGTCACACTTCTGGAGCCCCTATATTTATTTACCTTCTGATTCCTTGGCAATGGTAATGTCACCTTTTGAATCAATGTTACCACAGTCTGTCCGCGTTACGGTGTGTTGTGTTCCGGAAGGTCCATAGTTTCTCTGGCCCTCGATGTTGCAGGCCAACTTAGGGTGGTCTTAGTGGGAACCGAGCTAGCAATTGGTGTCTAAGCTGACATGTTGCACTCTCCATTTTAATTGCAGCTTGCCTCGATGTGCAACTTCCCGCCACGAGTGAAAATGACCACAGGGTAAAATTGTGTACAATAAGGGCAAACTACAATGCATATTTACCTGTGCCTGGCAGAATATATTCTGCAAGAATAAACGTTTCAGGTCCTCTGGAGCTAAGTACCCATTTCCCGAACAAGGACAAATACATTCTTACTCATAAAATTCCCTACATTAGTGTCAAACTGAGTATCAGGGTCCACTACAAAGCTAAGACGCCTCGAATAATATGAAGAATATGTTTCGTTACAAAGCTACCAGAGAAATCAAGTCGTATACAGTGGAACCTCGTTAATCCGAACACCTTTGTACCCCAATGACCTGTTCAGATTAATGAACCATCTGGATTACTGAATCACTACTTCTTGAAATGAACAATTCTGTTCCAGGAGAAGTGTTCAGATTAATAAGACATACGGATTAATGAGGTCCGTATTAAAGAGGTTCCACTGTATTACACTGACACAGTTAAAATTGGGAGAGGGAGGCTTTCGGGTAGGACACATTAACTAATTTATTGCATTCTTACTTCCTTTAAATATACTCCAATTAGATTGTCAGTTTTATATGATTCATAAGTTGCACTAAATAATTTTGTATAACCGATTCAGCTCTCGTTTCCATAATAAAGTGGTTACTTTGCAGGCAACTTTCTTGCTTCTGAAATGTATGGAACTTGTATTTTTTGCAATGTTAACCAAGCGAATTTGTATTTTTATTCTGCGACTGTGGAAGTAATATCACCACAGCCTCTTTTGCGTGCAGGGCGACATCCATCACCTCATACTTTATTTACCTATACGATATGATCATCATACATATATCCAATTCACCTCGGTGAGAAAGGTGTCTTATGCAGAAAGTCAACCTTTACGAAGGCAACTTCTGCACATTTTCAAATATTACCTAAATGAAATTATAATCATGGAAGTCCATAATAACTCGAATGTGGAGACAAGACATCTGTGTCAAAGTCACTGCATGACGAATCCAAAATGCCGGCACTTCAGGATCCACGTCTGCGGGCATCTTCTTTGCAATTTTCTCCCACGATTTTGATCAGATATCAACATAATTAAGCGAGGTGCGTAGATATGTGTTAACAAACTGTCTCATAAAAATTGATGCCATTACAGTCGCAAAAAAGGCAACAAGTTTGCAGATTTCTTCAATGAGAAATATTACAATGCTAAGAGATACACAAGCCAACATCACACTGTTACGTCATTGTGGCAACATGCGATGAAAAAAATTCTGCCAAAAAAATCTGCCAGTTGGATCCTATCCAGAAATGACCACTCAAAACCTGCTTAAATTCACTGCATCGCAACTTCCAACTATAGTAAATTTATCATTATCACCCAGCAGTATTCATGAAAAACTTCACATTTGCCAGAGAAGACGAACAGGGACGTCAATGTGCTTAAAATTCCGAAATGTGTCTTATCTTGTCTTATTTTTCAAGCCTGCTCAAAGGCCCATTGCTTGAAGGGAGTACAAACTGTATGAAGATATGCAATCTACGTACAGGATATATCATTCCATTAAAAGGGAATACTTCGCGTACAAAATGATATCTGGAGGTCCGTTGATGGGTTGACGCAGAGAAGCTGGTATTGGGTTGCAGTTTCGGACAACATTTGTGCCACCAGTTGTTGGAATTTTTGCATTAATCGCTACAAATAATGTATGCAAAAAAAAAAAAAAAGGAATATTCACAAGTACCTTATGATATATGTCCATCAGCCACTGAGTAAAGCTGCCAGAAAAAACATTCGAATTAGATTAAACAATTTTATCTAGACAAATCCATTCCTTTCCTGGCTTGTGACATGCACAATAAGAAATTAATTGCAACTATTCAGCAATGAGGAACGTTATCCACAACCAGTTTACAGATAGAAATGGTATGTAGGCCTCTGACAAGTGCCAGGTGTGGGAAAAAATAAGGGTACAGTTGTGGTTCCGCTGCTAGATCTACCAGAAGATTTGATTATGTTGCCGTCGTGGCAGACTCTAAAGTTTTTGTTTCTGAATTTTACATCTAAGGAGGGGGACCAAGGCCGCTTCGCAGGCAATTGATTCTGTGGCAACTGTCAGATAGATAAGCCATCAGGCGTAAACCTCTTGTCTGGCTTCAGTTTTACTTGCGGGATTGAACACATTCAACACATATGGCTTTCATCAAAATGGCCAATGATCTACGGACTGCCCCACGGTTGCGTATTAGGGCCCTTGGCATTTACTATGTAAATCTTGTTCCCAGCGAACATGTTGTCCAAGCATTAGATTCAGTTCCACAAATTAGACGCTGCTAATATATATTTTATCTTAGTTTCCAAGCGCGAGTGCATGGATAGGCTACAAGTATACAACCAGGGAGGCCATTGTGGCATGTGGTGATGAGATGACACGATGGATTTTATCCGACATGCTTTACGATGATAAAGCAGAGTTCGTGGTGTTGAACTGGCGTTTCTTCTTCCTGTCAATACCCAAACCCTGCGAATTGGGACAGATGGAATAGAACAAAGGCCCCGACGAGTTGAGGAGCGATGGTTCCATCCGGAAATGTATACCGCAGATAAGGCAGCTGAGATATTCATTGTTGTCATCTCACGTCTAGGCAACCAATTTAATCCTAAATCATCTGTTAACTGTTCAAAATGCGACACGATTTATAAATGGGGTCTGACTATATGGACTCTATTTTCTGCAGTCTCCATTGATTCCCTGTGAAGATATGCTCATGAAAAAAAATCTACTGATCATGTACAAGGTCTATCTTTACATGGCTCTCACCTGCTTGATTGAACCCGTCTCTATGGATACATGTAGTGTCTGTGTGACAAAACGGTTGTTTATCAGAGTTCCACGCTCCAATATCATGTTAGATTAGGGTGACAGGACATTCTTTGTGGTAGGACCTTTACTACGGAGCATCGTGACATACATTAGACTGTTTCACTAGCAACCACTTTATATCCAGACTGAGGACCTGCCTGTTTACGAAGTACTTTGACTGATCTTACCACAATGTTCACTGGGTTTATAGGGCTACATTCATTCATTCATGTGTGTGCATGCAGGTATGCACGAACACACGCACACATCTATCTATCTATCTATCTATCTATCTATCTATCTATCTATCTATCTATCTATCTATCTATCTATCTATCTATCTATCTATCTATCTATCTATCTATCTATCTATCTATCTATCTATCTATCTATCTATCTATCTATCTATCTATCTGTCTGTGTGTCTGTGTGTCTGTCTATCTATCTACTGGATTTTCAAATTTGATATGTTCTAGCTGCATTCATGTTTTGAAGAAAAATGTATTGCATAAACCGGGGAACACCCTACTTCACCATTTTTGTGAGTTTATATGACGTTTCAAACTTTATCGTCTTTATCGAAAAAAAATTATAAATAAGTAAATAAATAAATAAATAAATAAATAAATAAATAAATAAATGAATAAATAAATAAATAAATGAATAAATGGAAAAAAATAACAACCCCCATTCGCCATTTTTTTACCTGATGCCAAGAGCAGTCAGAGCTGTTGACTTTCTTGTGAATGGAATTTCCAATTTTCTTTGAAGTTAATATTAATCTAGCTTTACAAAGAGGTATTACTTTGTTACTTGCAGTCACACAGGGACATAATGACCCATGTGGCTATGCCAGAGCACTTGACGCCAGCCAACATGCAGAAGAGCGTGAAGGTCCTGGCTACTGTGCCCTTGTATCGTTCAAACGATCAAGCCTTAATTTTCCCATATGGAAGTGTTGAGGCACATTTGACTTTGTTGGATACATATTGTCGACAACCTTCAGCGAGCACACCTTGGTTCCAAACTGTGACGAGGAAGGTGCTTCGCAAATGTGCATTATCTGAGCAGCAGTTTGTGGTCATATTTGAAAGCAAACCCACACTATAAAGCTCAGTAAGTTATGCAAATGCAGACGAGGCTGACAGATAACTAAAACCGGTTGGCAGGGCTATTGGTTAATTTATCTCGCATAATTAATGTTAAAGTCCAACACCTATAGTTTAATAATTACATTAATATTATCATTTCGCATCATGTACAATTTGACCAAATACCAGCCCCCTCGTTGGAAAGAACTCTCACCCGAAAAATAATGTGTTTTTGACAAAGTCCGGTTCGACAAGCACAAGTAATGGATAAACATAAACATATGTCAAACTAAGACCAATCGTGGTTGCGTGCGTTGCGTTTAAAATGGCAAGATCAAAGGTGATTTAGTCATTTGCATAACTTGTTTTGTGTTGAAAGTAATCCGCATTTTATTGCAATACAGCAAGTCACCTGGTTCAACTGAAACTTTGCCAAGCAAAAATGTTTTCTCAAACACGACACTAGCAGGCATATATAGATGAAAACAGCCTCTATGAGGTCTAATTAATGACCCTCTGAAATGTTTGTGCAACTTGCGGACAGCGTGAACACTTGCATCATTTTCGTTTGATAGTCCTGGGGTAAACTGGCAAATATCGTAGGATATACGACATGGAACAAACTACCAGTTAGTTTCTTTTCTGATGAACTAAGCTGTGTCTCCGAGCGACTAAATCTGACTCAAAACTACCAAGTCATCATATTACAGGTAAAAGGGTACGTTGTATGAATTATTACATGATTTTATTATTATTATTATTATTATTATTATTATTATTATTATTATTATTATTATTATTATTATTATTATTATTATTATTATTATTATTATTATTATTATTATTAATATTACTATTTGCAGAAACAATGTTTCCGCTTCATGTCAGTTTTTTTTATGTTAGCCTAAATAAATGTTATGACGAATATATAATACGTGTGTATGTGTGCATGTGTATGTATGTATGTATGTATGTATGTATGTATGTATGTATGTATGTATGTATGTGGTGTCAGTAAATCTGTCGCAATTCATGTTGAACATTTGCATATATCTGGGCTTTTATAACTAAAGCAGGCTACAGTTATCAAAATAAAAATTTGAATGTAAAACACTGCATTAAAGTCCTAAAATATCGGTCCGCCTATATGTCATGTTTCTCAAAAATATAGTTTTCCACAATGCCTTGCTATCTATCTATCTATCTATCTATCTATCTATCTATCTATCTATCTATCTATCTATCTATCTATCTATCTATCTATCTATCTATCTATCTATCTATCTATCTATCTATCTATCTATCTATCTATCTATCTATCTATCTATCTATCTATCTGTCTATCTATCTATCTGTCTGTCTGTCTGTCTGTCTGTCTGTCTGCCTCTCTGTCTATCTATCTATCTATCTATCTATCTATCTATCTATCTATCTATCTATCTATCTGCAGACTGACAACAATGATACAAGGGAACGATAAAGAACTGGTGTCAAATTACATAGAATAACTGGTTCTGACCGCTGGTTATATTTGTGTGCCAACTTTCTTTCTTTCTTTCTTTCTTTCTTTCTTTCTTTCTTTCTTTCTTTCTTTCTTTCTTTCTTTCTTTCTTTCTTTCTTTCTTTCTTCTTTCTTTCTTTCTTTCTTTCTTTCTTTCTTTCTTTCTTTCTTTCTTTCTTTCTTTCTTTCTTTCTTCGCCAGCAAGTTTGTCGGACATTTTATTTGAACAATATTACACACAGGAACTCCAAACTTGGCATGATTATACATCCTCATATAACGTCTTGCTTGTTTATGATTGAAGGGTGACAGATTTGAAATATGCAATCTAGGGCCATTTGAAAATTTAAACCTTGAATATCTTCTAAACTATTAAGTGTAGAGGTGTCATTCGAACTTCAATTCATAGGTTTGTGCTGTAATCGCATCCAATGAGCCACAAACAAAAGTTGTAGAATTTGAATTTATGCTAGTTAGCAGCACTTGAAAAGTTCAAATGTTGAATGTTTTCAAATTTATTATAAGACGAGGGGTCATTTCAACTTTAATTCATAGGTTTGTGGCGTGGGCACATCCAGTAAACCACGAACAAAGGTTATAGAATTTGGATTCGTACTTATGAGGGCCACTTGAAAATTGTAAATGTTGAATATCTGTCTTCAAACTATTATGCGCAGATATGCCATTGTCACTTCACATCCTAGGTTGTCCATTATCAATTTTGTCCAAATCTCAGTTCTCTGACGTCACTAACGCTAGAATCTCTGACCAGTGTGTGACTTTATCAGTTAATTTGAAATAATGCAAATTAGGAGCTACAATAGCAGACTTGTATATATTTCTGATAGACCAGACATACAACAGGCCATGAACTCTCATCAATAATCAATTATATGAACATGTACATCACTGGGGTTTATTGTTCACACTTACGTCAGACATTGCACTTTTATGCCACCATATGGTGACCATTTGTCATCAGTTCATGCTGTTGGGTTGACAGATATCCATAAATGTATCAAAGTGAAATAAAAATGTACTGAAATTGGCTAAACGTCTTACTACATGACCAAGTCTTGTTTGTTTGCTGACAGTCAACATTTACTTTTAAAGAACTCTGTCTTTCTGTGTGGCATTTTCTTTCATGTCAGATTTCTTTTTCCCAAGAGCCAGAATACTTATTGAAGGCATATGGACATTTTTCTTATATATGGCTCGGGAACTACTGGAAGAATACCAGTTTGGAATTTGTGAACTTGAATTTCTCAAAAGCAGGTGATTTTTTGAGAAATGAGCATATGACCTGTCTGTGACAGTGATGCGACCTGCACGTCCCCGTGATCGCCAGGCGTCAAACCCGTGCTTTGTGGCGGGGAATTAGTATGCATACTCGGTATTGATTTTGTTTATTTCAGATATGAGTGCAATATGTACAGAATATATGTACTGCACGCGTACGTGTCTTGGTGTACACGGAAAGTACAACGTGGTAGAGAGACAGAAAATCACACACACACACACACACACACACACACACACACACACACACAAGACATCGTTGCATCTAGTATTCTGTGATTACAAGCATGTAGTTGTTCGTTACCAAATAATATAAACGTAAGTCATCGTGACTAGATAAGTTGTTGAGGTCAATTTCCACTGTGGAAGATTATTATATTCCTTACCCTTACCGAAAATGTCGGTCTTATCAAGTCTAAATACAATGGGCACTACAAAAATAATGAAGAGATGTTTCAGAATGATAGCCACACACACACTTTGACTGTCAGCCAAACGACGAGTGAAGACGTGGAACATTTTAGGCACCAATACCTATCCTTAGTCTGTTTAGTAATATTTTAATCATCGTTGGTCCGTACTCTGAGAAATCAGGTCTGGCCGGAAATAGATATCGTTGTGGCTTTTGTTTAAAACCCGGGGCGGGGAGGGTAGGAGGGTACTCCAACCATAGTGGTAGGTACATAGGCTCCCCAGGAATGACCCCCTATTTTCCCACCACATGGAGAGCTTTGACAACCCCCCCCCCCATTTTATTAACTCAGGTTCGAATATTGACCCCTCTTTTTTCAAAAGTGAGAAAATTACTGGATTTACTTCATGTAAAGGTTCAAAAATGCTGATTCTGACCGATTTTTGTTTTGTTATGGTGAAAAATGACAATTTTTGAAATGAAAATGTCGAATTTTGACCCCCATTTTTTGGCAAAATATAGAGTTTTGACCCCTTCTTTTGGGTTAAAAATCGCATGAAAGTTGGGTTTTACTCTTCCAGGGCGCCCATATACCCTTTTCGAGACCAGGTGCCCCCCCCTTGGGGTTTAAAACTATTAATAAAGTAGCAGAGTGTCGAATGTGTGCAGGCAGTCAGTTCTAAAGTCTGGTTGCGGAAGGGATAAAACTGTCAGAGGAAACATTGGTTCGAGCCAGGGTGAGATAACAGTGAGTGATATTACACAAGGGGTAATTATGTCTTTCATTATTTTTGGATCGGAAGCAGATCGGACAAGTGCTGCGGACATTGTTCATTCACTTACTTAAACGAGACTGTCAATATTATAAAAAGTTGCGCCTTACATGCGGAATAGACCACGCGAGACACATTTGGACCTTCTTCCCGACTACCTGATTTCATTGCGCCTGTGACATACAGGGTTGCCTTGTATTGAATCGATTCTAATAATAGGAGACATTCATATTTAACTGCGATCCTGCTTACTTCCTGTGTTGCTGGGGCAACAGACTGATGCTTCCACCATGATCAGGGCAGATTTGTATTATATACTATGTAAACATCCATAAATAGCACCTTTTCAACCAAAAGAGAGGTCATTTCTAATCAATTTAGGCATCCTTTATGTTTCAAGCATAATTATGTTAAAACATTTTCTTAAGATTATTCTGTCTTCGTGTTGTTAATTTTATTGAGAAAGTACTTTTGACCATGCTAAATAGATGGATCTGCCCTGATGCAGGTGGCTCCCTCTTTTGCTCAATAGGTGTTAGAGTAGCACCGCATTTAGATATGAATGCATCCTATTGAGCACACTGAGGG
>OZ026619.1:32556914-32559414 GCA_964020975.1 Hermodice carunculata | reverse complement strand
AACAACAAAAGCTGACACTACTTACTTCTGACATTTACGGGATTGTGCTGTGAGTGACATTATGGTACTTAATAATAATAATAATAATAATAATAATAATAATAATAATAATAATAATAATAATAATAATAATAATGATGATGATGATGATGATGATGATGATGATGATGATGATGATAATAATAATAATAATGTGGCTGAATGAACGAGTCAGTAAATCCTGAATGAATGAGTAGGTTAAGTGTATGTATGTATGTATGTATGTATGTATGTATGTATGTATGTAAATGTATGTATGTGTCAGAGAAATATGAGTATGTTAATATATGACTAAGTTTGTCCTAAATTGAAAGATAAAACTTTCTTTTTCTGTAAAATAAATTGCGGAAGTGCATATGTTGTATCAAAAATGTGGACAATGTTGTTTTTATGTTAAGTTAAACATAGAAACATATATATATATATATATATATATATATATATATATATATATATATAAAAGAAACAAGCACATGTCTGCGTTTGGGGCTCAGGAGAAGACGGGCAGGTTTATTTTGCAATCAAATGCGGTGTCGACAAACTTTGTCCGTGATCACGTGTACTTTCATCAGTGATATAGAACTGCCGCATTTGCCCCCCCCCCCCCCCCCGTACTCCAACTATAATGGTAGGGATATAGGCTCCGCGGGAATGACCCCCTATTTTCCGCCACATGTAGAGCTTTTGATCCTCCCCCCCCCCCCCTTTTTATGAACTCATGTTGGAATATTGACGCCTCTTTTTTCAAAGTGAGAAAAATTAATGGATTTTCTTCGCACAAAGTTTGAAAATGCCGATTCTGGCCGATTTGTTGTATTCTAATTGTTAAACTGTCCATTTCTTAAATGAAAATGTTGATTCCCCCCCCCCCCCCATTTTTGGCAAAATGTACGATTTTGACCCTCTAGTTTTTTGTAAAAATTGCGTGTAGAAGATAGGGTTTCACCCTTCTAGGGCGTCTACATACCCTTTTTAAGACCAAGTACCCTCCCCCCCCCCCCCGCCCGGTCTCTTTTTGTGATCATCTGCAGCATTTGACGCAACGATCTGTGGTCTGTGGCGGCGAACTGCCACTCTTCGCCGCAGATGTCGCCAAAGTACGTCAGACGCCACAGTCTTGTGTTACTAGTGCTTCACATATCTTTTTAGACATGCATGCATGTTACGTGGCAGGTGATTAAGATACATGTACGAACAAAAAGCATATGTTTGGGGTCGAAAGATCAGTCAGTGGCCAGCCAATTTTGTCATCAATTTTTCAACTTTACATCCATTCAACCGCTTGCCTCCTTATCCCAAAGAGAATTTTAAAATGATGCATTTATTCCTAACATTAATCACCGGTTCGGTAATTTGAAACAAAAGCGCAGTGACCCCGCCACACGATCACAAGAAAAAATTGCAAGAAAAGAAATTTCAAGATTATGTGCACGGTGCGGAATTGTGATTTTTACATAAACGTCACATTTGTTTACTGTTATCCTGCAAAGCTTTTATTGATTTTGAATTTTGAATAATGAGACGCCGCCTCACAAACAAGTACACTGTGCAAGATAAAGAAAAATATAATGTAGACACAGAAGTTTCTATCCAGTCTCATGTCTCTTTACGTCATTTGCCTTTCAGTCTGATGTAGATGAATTCTGAATAAAATGTGCATCGTTGTGTCTGAGCAGAGGCGGTACTCATGAAACTGTATTGCGCATGCTCTTATGATGCTAACAGGTACTTTTGACAAAATACTCATTCGTTGATTAGTGTACTGATCGTCTGCCTCAGATATTCAGTACGTATTTGACTGGATGCTGCAGAGATCGATCATATGCCCCTCGTCTACAGCAATACTTAATGTAAACAAATTTATTTCGACCAGAACACTTACAGTTCATAGTATGACAAATTAAGATGGTCTCCACACGTGGACAGACGCACAAATACACAAACAGGATATACAAGAGACACATGACAAGATAGCTAAAATGAGAATTCAACATTGCTGCTCTATGGTGCAGAACATCAGAAACAGAAATCACAGCCGACTTCTTTGGAGTACCCTCTGTATATATATATATATATATATATATATATATATATATATATATATATATATATATATATATATATATATATATATATATATATATATATATATATATATATATATATATATATATATATATATATATATATATATATATAATTTGCCTTTATGTATGCTTTGAAGCAAAAAAGTCATAAAGTATACTGCCACAGAAAGGAAAGCATGTATTCTGTGGATAAAGTAACAGTCAATTTTTTACTGATAAAAGAACAGTATTTCAGTCAGTGTTCATTAACTGCATACATAACTCTGCAACATCAAAGTCAATAATTCTTTTATGATGCTGAAATGAGATGTCAACCTTCCAACGTCAAACAGTCCTAGAAACTAAACAAAGCCAAATTTAACAAAAAGTAAGAC
>OZ026619.1:32278493-32556714 GCA_964020975.1 Hermodice carunculata | reverse complement strand
TTCTTGATTTGATAACATTTTGGTGACCCCCACCCTATTTTCAAGGTCATAGGAGCCATGTACATGTATGTACCAAGGTGGGCCTATCAGTCAATGCTTTACATTGAAGTGCCTTTATTTTATATAGTGGCCCTCCTCTTATCAGGCCATCCTGAATGCAGGAGAAAAGTGGTCTTATAGGAGAGGTAGCCTCTCAAGAGGGGGAGGATAAAATGAAAATACTAAAATTGCTGTCTGGAAAAGTGGCCTTCGTAGAGGGGATGGCCCCTCATCATAAGGGCTTATGAGAGTGCAATCAATGTATGTATGTATGTATATATGTATGTATGTATGTATGTATGTATGTATGTATGTATATATTCATTCCCCTTCAGTTGGTATGCTACATACTTATGAGCATAGCACTCCAACTTGGAGAATGTTGTTGGAAAAAAAACCCCAAATTGTAAGACCCAAAATTGTGTTAATTTTGTATAAGCTTATCATGTTTTTTGTCTATACATGTAATACTTGTGTGTTAAAAGTTGGAAAAATTGAAATATAAAGATAAAGTAATCTTAAATAAGTGCATTGACATCTGTATGCCCTTCAGATCATAAGGTGAATTATGTCTGGCATTATAAAATGAATTATAATCCAATAACTTGACTGGAAAAATCAGTCCATTCTAGATGTACACAATGTACATGTACAGTGTATGTAGATTTGGGTTGTGGAGAGTGGCTTATAAATTCCTCAAGTTGTACGATAGTGCCTGACCACTGTATTCAGAGAAGACATGTTACAGTTACACTTGGACAAACAATTCTTTTTACAAGAAATGTGAGAATATATATATATATATATATAATATATAAATATATATATATATATATATATATATATATATATATATATATATATATATATATATATATATATATATATATTCTGCATTAGTCTATTAGTAGCCAATCAGCTGTCTCTATTTGTACCACGTGCCTGCCCTGTAAATGTTATATTGGATCTTTATATTGGACAGCTCGAGGGAATCCCCGTGCGTGCGTGACATCATAACGCCAATGACATTCACTGGGGCTTTCCCTTAGCTTCAGGCAAAATGTGTACAATTTCAATGGGAAATAAATTTTGTGATTTAACTATAGAGTGTTTCAGACTTCTATATTTTTTTACAAAGAAAGTCATACAAATTGCAGAATATAACAGATGTTGGATGGCAGGTCGTCCAATATAAAGTTTACGGGACTCTGAAACATTATATTGGACTCCCTGCCATCCAATATCTGTATAATGTATGTATATATATATATATATATATATATATATATATATATATAATGCAATTCATCATGTCCAGTTGTGGTTTTATGTCTGTAGTGCATAGATTGTGCAGAATCTGGCTTTTTTATGTGTAATGCAGAAAATGTGGTATTATGAAAATGTGGTATTATGTCTGTAGTGCACAGAATATAGTTTGATTGTCTGTAATGTATAGAATGTACTTTTGTGTATGTAATATACAGAGTGTGGTGTTATGTCTGCAATGTACAGAATATGCCTTTATGTCTGTACTATACAGAGTGTGGTTTTATACATGCAATGTACCAAGTAAATATTGTTTGCTTGCAGGGCGGCACAGTTTCTCAAAGTGATGTCAGACCCACAGACTCTACAAGAGTCTCAGAATCTGTCCATGTTCCTGGCCACACAAAATAAGATTCGAGACACACTCAAAGCAACACTACAAGAAATACCCAACTATGAGGACTTACTTTGTGATGTTATTAACCTCAGTGTATATATGTATGAAAACAAAATGTACCTACTACCCAGTGAAAAACATATGTTGGTCAAGGTGAGTTAATGCAGGTGTATGATTACATGTATTTCAGCTGGAGGGACGGACCTGAATGACCCATATAACCTCATGAAACTTGGCCTTGTTGAAATTTAGCAGAAAGTGTCCTGTGTCCGCAATGCCATCTACTTCTTATTTTATTGCAAGTTTCACTTTCATGTTACCACGGACATGCCTTAACCCTTTCCCCCTTGAATTGACACTTGAGCCAACAGCTTTCCTTGGCATGTGATCTTGATAGGGCTCATCTACAATTCTCAGTCAAAATTGTTTTTCATTACTGTTGTAATACGTTGGAAACTCCGAAGCATTACTGTTGTAATACGTTGAAAACTCCAAAGCAGACGACGTTTGACCACCAGCCAGTTTTGGCTGGTTTACGGGGGTAAAGGGTTAACATAATACTGAAGGTGCATTGTATCCAGAATGCACAGAGCAAAGCTGTCCCCAAAAGGTAAACTTGCTGAGTTTTACCTGATGTAATATATTGCATCCTTTACCCACAAAATGAGCACCAGGACCCAAAGAAAGTGAAACATTGCATCCAGTGGGAGTACAAGTGGACAATGTTACCATATTTTAAGAAAGATTCTTCCCAGCTTCATCAATTTTTATGCATTTGCACCGCCTTATGGCACCTGCGAAGTCTCAAAAAAAAAAAAAATTGCAGAGTTGATGAAAACAAGATTGTGGGCGCCAAAGGTAATCCGTTCTCTGAATGCTATTTTCCTTTATTGTCAAATCATTGTTATAATGTGTATGGGACTCCCAATTTTTTATTGTGGGACCACCAAAATTATAGACTGGGAGTTCTGGGAACCCCAAAAAATGAAGATGCGGGTAAAAACCAAGCGAGGGGTTTTAAATCACAGTTGGAAGTGTCACTATGACTGCAATAAAAAGTGACATCCTGATTGTGTAGTTTGGTATGCCCATGCCTAATGGAGATTTTGACAAATATTACATGCAGTTTCAAAGTTAAAGCACCATTTTATGTCTGTGAAATGTTCCAAGATCAGGGATAGATCTAGAAAATATCTATAGCCAAAATTGGAAATACGGGTATAATTTACCAAAATTCAGCCTTGGCCCTTTAATAATTCATTTAAAAATATTTTTGGCCATTTTCACATGTTTTTAGCCAAATTCATGAAACAGCGTTTGGCTAAATGTATATGGTCAGAGCAGTCCCTGCAATATGTGGAAGTATTTGTCTAGGATCTCAGGGTCAAGCAGAAGTAAAAGACATGAAGAATTATTTTGGTTGGCAACATTATCAGATAAACTTTATAAGCCAACTTACTCCAACTTTGTTATTGTCAGTGAGTATATTAATTTATAGAAAGAGGCGTGCTTTATTGTTGAAAGAAAAAAAAATACAAAGGTTTTCAACCCTTTCCCCCTTGAGTTGACACTTGAGTCAACAACTTTCCTTGGCATGAGTAGGGCACTAAGTGCCCAACTCATGCCAAAGAAAGTTGTTGACTCAAGTGTCCAACTCATGCCAAGGAAAGTTGTTGATCTGGGGCATGTGATCTTGATAGGGTTCATCTACAATTATCAGTCAGAATTGTTTTTCATTACTGTTGAAATTAGCTGAAAACACTGAAGCAGACAACATTTGACCACCAGCCTGTTTTGGCCGGTTTAAGGGGGAAAGGGTTAAATACTCGATAACACAGGTTATAAGCTGTATATGTTGCTATTGGCATGTCCATGCCTTGCATAATCGTATATTTTTGAAGCGGAACTGATTTCATATTGCCCAAATCATTTATGAGCAATTGCATTTAGAAATACTTAATTGAGACAAAATTTCTTGATAGAAGTTCAAACAGTTTTAAGGTCAGCAAAGACCATTTGCAACATGACTTAACAAGTATTGGCACATAATATGCAACTTGGTAAACACAAGATAATAGTTTGTGTAAGTTGCAAAATATGGGGAAATACAAAAGATAATACATTGATTATAAATTCTTCTGCAGGTAATGGGCTTTGGGTTGTTCTTGATGGATGGCAAAGAAGTCAATGTAAATCGACTTGATGGTAAACGGAAAATCAATCTTTCAAAAATAGACAGAATTTTTAAGGTGAGTATGTACTTCCTAATCAACACCATGTATTCATGACACAAAATTGTTTGAGAAAAGTTGCTTGAAGGTTCACAAGATTGCCTGTCGGTTCATTGTTATGATGGGATGCTTATTTCCTCCTTAATAGCAAACAAGGAAACAATCTTGTGTTTTCTGTTGCATGTGGTACACAAAAGTTGTGTCTCGCCATGGGTGGGAAAGACCTATTGATTATAGGGGTGGGGGGTGTCTGTTTATTGTACTACTTCTTCAACCATTTTGATTTCCATGCAATAACTGTGGGAGAGGCAGATAAAACGTTGAAACTTGGTAGGATTATGTATCTTGGCAAGACTTACTTTGGGATTATGTATGGGTGACTATGACATCATTGTCAAGGTCATAGGACCATTAATGTGAATTTGGTTTCTGTGTCGTAGCTCTTTAAGACTTGACATGTGGGATGTTCCTGCATTTTGTAGACCTGGACCTATTTTTAAAGGTCACAAGGGCAGGACCTTTGATGTATACATTTTCTTTCTGTGTCATGCTTCTTCAAAAATAAGAGGAAACTTGACAAAACATGGTAGGAGCACATATCTTGGTATGACCAAGGTTTGGATAGTGTCTAATTGACCTTAACCTAATTCTCAAGGTCACATCATATTTACCATCCAACAAAACAGATTTTTTGAAAATATGTAGAACAAAGTATATCCCCCTGTCACATTCTCTCCTACCTTGTGTCTGCTTCAGAGACCAAACTCTTCCATGTGTCGTGTAAAATCAGCAAATACTTGATGGCTTCTACAACTTATATACATATAGCTTTTACAAAATTTGCACAGCAGATGCATGAAAATATATTTTTTAAACCTTTGCCTTTAATTAATCCAGTGGTCTGAAGAATATAGACAGAAAGTAAACTTCTTCAAATCAGATAATAGGTGACACATTGTGTATTTGAATTTTGTGTTTGACGTCAAAGCACTCTGAGTTGTTTGACTCTTTCAGGGCCAGATTTTTGAGTGAACCAACAGCTTTCCCTGGCATGCTTAAGGCATATTGCACAATGCAGCCAAAGCATGCTGAGGAAACCTGTTGACTGACTATTCTATGTGACTACAGGCATGCCGGTATTTGAATCAAAGGTCTTGTTACAAGAAACGTGGACCTAGCAGTCTGATGTTTTTTCAGAGCAGTTCATTCTAAGTTTGGTCACTTGTTTAACAAGGAAATACTCATATGTACATGTATGAGTGGTTCTCTACATCAAGTAAGCGATTTGGACTACATGTACAGACATGTAAATTAACCCTTAAGCACTGATTTAAGATTGAGTCAACAGCTTTCTTCAGGACACTGAGCGAATTGCACAAAGTGTCCCGAGAAAAGCTGTTGACTAAGACTACATTTTGCTTGATACTAGACTTGCTGGTATTTGAATGAAAGGTATCCTCATGAGGAATTTGAATCTTTTAACTGTTATATGTTTAATGGTAATGAGAAAACAACTATAGCCGTGATTATCACTTTAAGGGTCAATTGGTTAAAATTCATAGTCCTGTTTTTCCACACACTGAGCTTGATACAGGAAGGAGTGGTCATATGTTTGGAATGAAAATTCTTTATTCCCACAAAGGTTGGCTGCACCCTTTGGTTTCTACCAGGAACCTCATAATATGGCAACTGATTGTCCCTGTTGCTTGGAGACAAGGTCAGAGCCTTTGGTGGGAAATGAGTATGTACATGTATGTCCCAGATGGATTATTAATGAAAGTACATGGGGGGGGGGGAACGAAAATTGCAGGAGGCATCAAGTAAATTGTAAACATATACAGTGATAAGGCATACATTGTAGTGGTTTCCATCAAGGGCCATGATGCCACCTTCTATGCTTTTCCATTCAGAATCTCGTGCATGAAAATATGTAGAGGAGACTTATAGACAAGATCTTTAAAATGACGTCCTCTACATGAACAGCTTTTCTTGGTCAAGTTTGGATGCTCAACACCCCATTTACATCAGAAAGGGGGACGGGGAAACAGTTCACTGATTCAACCCAGATAGAAGACAGTCAACAGCTTACCTTGGCACTGTGCCGAGAGCATCCCAAGGAAAGCTGTTGACCTTGGGCATATAATTTGGAAAGTTCTTCCATGCAAGTTCATCCAAAAATTTGAAAATAATCCCTAAATTAGTAAATACAATTAGCAGACGACATTTAGGTATTAGCAAGAAAAAGCGTCATAAGGTGGAACAAGTTAATAGGATGTATCAATGCATTTTTTCTGTATGTTTAACAGCAATTGGAGGTAGTGCCGCTGTTTGGCGACATGCAGATTGCACCTTTCAACTACATCCGGTGCAGTCCCAACTACGATTCCTCCAAGTGGCCCATCTGTAACTCCAATGCCATCAGCTCCCAGTCCAACCTGCTGGGCTACCTGGACCAGATGAGAGAGGACCATGTCCGCTATATTAGCGAACTGGCCAGACACAGCAATGAGGTGAGGTTATATTGGTGTGTAAGTATAATGTGGTGAGGATGTGGGTGTGTGTATATGAATATATAACTATATATAACTGACTAGACAGAGCAATGAGGTGAGAGTACATGTGTGTGTAAATGTACACATGTATTTGTATTAGAATAACAAAGGTTGTACATCTGCCTGTGTATAAAAGTGGAACTGGGCGTAGCAGTATTGAAGGGGATGAGATTATATGCTTGTGTGTTAATATTTAATTTACCCTGCACAGCAGTGAAGCGAGGTTATACATATTCCTCTATGTTAATATAGCAGTGAAGAGAGGTTATACAAATTCCTCTGTGTTAATATAGCAGTGAAGTGAGGTTTTACATATACTTCAGTGTTAATATACTGTGAATACATTTATTTTCACGGGCATTAATTTTCACGGTGTTTGCATTTTGGACCTTTCACTGAAACTTTTAATTCATTATTTTTGTTATAATTCCTATCAATGCCATGCTAAAAATACATTTCACTGGGTTCTTATTTTCACAGTTTTGAAGCATTAGCGAAATAAGCGAAAATAAGAACACACCGAAATTAAATGAATTCACAGTAGCAGTGAAGTGGGGTTATACAAATTCCTGTATGTTAATACAACAGTGAAGGGAGATACAAATTCCTCTGTGTTAATATAGCAGTGAGGTGAGGTTATACGTATTTCTCAATGTTGATATAGCAGTGAGGTTATACAAATTCCTCAATGTTAATATAGTAGTGAAGTAAAGTTATACATATTCCTCAATGTTAATATAGCAGTGAGGTGAGGTTATACAAATTCCTCTGTGTTAATATAGCAGTGAGGTGAGGTTATACATATTCCTCTATGTTAATTTACAGCTTGCTACAAAGAGTAATTAGGTGAGGTTGTATGTGTCAGTAAATATATAGCTGGCCAGATAGACATTATATATCTTATGGTGAAGTACATGTATGAGGACCACAGGTATAATGGAAATTGTCTGGTGTGGCCCCATGTATTCTCAATAGGCTGTGTATTTATAATATGTATATATGTGAACTGGCCAGTCACTGATGTAGCTACATGTACTCTCTATAGGCTATATAGGTGTATGTGAAGTAGCCTGCCCCTGGCTTAAGGTATGTCAGAAGTTGTAGGGATACCAGCCAGCTGCATGCACAATACATTTTGAATTGGCCAAATATGGTAGTTAGGAGACACATCTGTTGATTGGTCTTGGAGCTATATCTGTGTATATATGTAAAGTGGAAAAAAATCTACTGACTGTACAGCCATTAACAAATCATAGATATGTTGTCAGTGAAAAATAGAAAATTGATTCATGCAAGTTTTTTTGCCAGAAATTTGTGCATACTACAACAGCATGCACAGTAAGTAATTATAGCAGTACAGAGGACACTTTGTAATTCTTTTTCAGTTTATGTGGAGATTTTCATTCACTCTGGCACACTTCATGTCCTTTTTTTAGTATTGTATTTGTGTCTTTTTGTCCAGAACCACTTCCTAGTAGTCATTCCGCATTCTGAACATCTTTACTCTCCATAAGCTAACCTGTCACTGTCTAACCAATATACATATGGAAGTACTATTGTCCATATTGCACACTTTTTTCTGTCTTTTGACATAGGCTGTATTAGCCCAAATGAATTAAAGGGTCTTCAGCGGGTAACTTCTCAGAACATGTTTCAGAGCCTATGCATGTATATATGCATATGAAAATATATATACATATATGTATATATATATATACATACACACACACACACACACACACACACACACACACACACACACACACACACATATATATACATACATACATACATGTGTGTGTGTGTGTGTCCCCAAACAAGGATTTTCACAGTCTGTTTTTCCTGGCATTGTAATTATGTGATGTGATGAGTTGTCAATAGGTGGCACCACACTGAGGTACCTATTTTTTGAGCAGGTGATCACTACACAAAGAGAGAACCTACGCACAGATGCAGAGAACAGGGAGCTATGTGACCTGGCACTGCGTGGCTTACAGCTGCTATCCACATGGAATGTGCGGGTCATGGAACTTGTAAGTTTTTTTTGCTTTGTCTTTTTTTGGGGAGGGGGGGGGGAGGATGAATTTGGTGGTTTCTTTTTGTCCGTCATTTAGAAGTTTGCCTAGGGAAAGAGAGGCTAATGTTGTCAAGTCTGCTCAGGCAAAGTGGAAACGATCTTGTTGCACAAATGCTGAATGACAGTATATTTTCCTGTGTCATTTTTAATTTATCCTGTCATCCAACGCACATGCAGTTTGGAGAGTAAGTTAATTGGACACATTTCTTTTGCATGTGTCCTCATTTGAATGGTTTCAGAAATACATTATGTTATTAAAATTTGGATGAAGGATGTGCAGAATCACAAAAAGATGTTTGGGCAAGTGAAGTTTGCGTGTTGGTATTATGCACATTTCCATGTATTTATGGACACACTGTTGGTTTGTTTTAGAGTGATGTAAATATGCAATTGTTGTTTTTGTTGACAGTATTCATGGAAGCTACTGCACCCCACAGACCACCACCAGAATCCAGACTGTCCACAGACTGCAGAGGAGTATGAGAGGGTAAGGCATGGACTATGAGGGTTTTGTTTCTGAGAGATGTAACACTGATGTACAAGCAATCAACATTTCCCATTGAAAAAAAAAACAGCAAGGGTTTTACATTGAAAATATTATCAGCCACTTTCTTGTCATTAAGAAAAAGAAATATTCGATCAGTCAACAGTTTTCTGGCACACTACATTACACCCAAAGTATGCTGATGAAGGCAGCTGGGCATTTTTTTGAAACTTTTGGGTTTTGAGGCTATCAAGAGACATTCTTACCTCTGGAATTAGAGATTTCCAATTTTATTTAATCTTTTTATAGTATTTTATTCACTCATTGTTTGTTTGCTTACTTTTATAATAATCATACTGTATTGTATCTGGTCAGCTGGTGTATAAGCATAATGTAATTTTTAACACTGCCTAGTGTCTGAAAGATTCATGCCAAGAGGCTTATTTAGGGTTAACCCTGTGCCCTACTTAAATGTATAATGAATTCTGTTCAAACCGAAACTTGGTTTTGTCTGTACGTATTTTGTTTCGACTATAGCTGAAAGATTTATGCCAAGAGGCTTATTTAGGGTTAACCCTGTGCCCTACCTAAATGTATAATGAATTCTGTTCAAACCTAAACTTGGTTTTGTCTGTTCGTATTTTGTTTTGACTATAGCAATAGTAATGACACACAAGTTTATGCTGGTAAATTTATTTACACCTGCAGTCAACTTGCTGCTTGTCCAGTGTGAGCAGTGATAGATTTGGTGTAAAGTTTTCGTTTACTCTTTCAGTCGACTCGCTACAACTACAGCAGTGATGAGAAGTTTGGGCTGATTGAGGTGATCGCCATGATAAAAGGGTTGCAGCTGCTGATGAGCCGCATGGAGGCCATCTTTATGGATGCCATTAGGCGCAACATCTATGCAGAACTGCAGGACTTTGTCCAGCTACACATGAGGGATGCACTACGTAAAGCCATCAAAAACAAGAAAGAGGTCGTTCGAACGTAAGTTTTTGTTTTCATATGGCAGTTTTTTGTTTTTTTGCTCTGTTGTGTCTGTCATTACCATTCTGTTTATGCTTTATTGGGATTTGTGCATGTAGCATTTAAAGGTGGTGTTCGGGTAAAGTACATTTTGTCTTGCTCGTTAATTAGATGTTATATGGTAAACAAACATGATAATAATAAGGATGGTCATTATTAAAAAGATGATCACTGTTCTACCATATTCCTTTACAACATACATACCTTTTGAGAGATTGTAAATTTTTGGAACAAGTATAAAATACTGAATGTAACAGTTGCCACTGAAAAGGCAGTTTGTTAACAGTGAATGATGTTAGTCACTTGTACATGTATATCAAATGGGGAATGTTTTGATTCTCGTTCTCTCAATCATGCCAAAACATTGATTGTCTTGTACATTGTGCAAGGTGCCATGAATCTGCTGATTGTAATCTGATGCCAAATTTGATGTATTACAGCATTATTGTGTCAGTGCGGGAGACTTGTGCTGACTGGATGCGTGGGGTGGAGCCACAAGATGATCCCATACTGAAAGGAAAGAAAGACCCTGATGAGGGCTTTGGTATCAAGGTGCCGAGAAGAAATGTGGGACCATCTAGCACACAGGTAATTTATCAGGCAACTGCTGTTTTCTGCTGCTGTCAGGCAGGTCAGGTCCACAGGCGACATGTGCCTTCTGCTGTGTTACTTGATGCATGTCAAATTTCCATAGTATAATGTTGAAAGAAAAAAAGAAACCTGCTGTGCTTCATGTGACAGGCATGATACAGATTCTACCCTGCAGAGTGCACTCCAAATAAAAAATATTGTGAATTTTGTCACTAGGTGGCAGCACTTATCAGACTACACGCTCAGTATGAGAATGCTGTATTTGAATGAATTTAACACTTAAGTACCACCAGACTTAGTACTGGAGATTCATTTATATGTATTTATGAGTGCTGTAAAAGCAGAAAACATTTGAGGATAACCAAAATTCATGTTTTGTACAGGTTCAGCCATAAGTTGGACTTTTGGTACAAGCAGCCATCACTTTCAGGCTGCCATTTCATATATTTGCAGAATTTGTAGCACGTGTATTTATAATTTTATACAAATGATAAATCATTCATGGTGCAAAGTCAAAGTGAAGCAATTACCAAGTATTGGTTGTTTAATTTCCATCTGAATTGCTGCATGCTGGAAAAGTCTCAAGATACAGCGCACAATCTGATTTGTTAAACATTTTTTTTTCTATTCTGAAAACCTGTTTTTGTAGCTGTACATGGTGCGGACGATGCTAGAGTCCCTGGTGGCCGACAGAAGTGGGGGCAAGAAGACTCTGCGTAAGGACATTGATGTCTCGCATCTCTTGGCCATTGACAACTTCCACAAAACCTCCTTCTTCTGGACCTATCTTGTCAATTTTAAAGGTAATGTTGTCTCCTTATCAAGTACCTTTTTAAGAGAAAAAAAGGGGGGTTGGTTGGTTGGTTACAGGGTTATTTTGACTTGAGAACAACTAGAATGCACCAAATAAGACTGTTTTCCTGTCATTTTGCCAAATGCTTACTGAGGAAAGCTGTTGACTTAGGCCTTGTCTGACCATGAACAAGTTGAATATGAAACAAAGAAATGCATGTCACCAACAGAATGGGGTGTTATATGTAGTTCTTGATAAATGCAGGTTATATGGAATTTTCAGGAGCATGGATATGAATTTTATTAGTACTGACTTTCCAAAGGCCATTCATGCAGATGGTACAGTTGCATGAGCTATTTTTTTATGTGCAAATAATTATGTTTCTGGATAAATACTTACCCATCAAAAGGCTTTTTTTTATATCAGTGGTTACAAGATATATAATTATTGGGAATTTCGTCTCTATAGGCTCACTACAAGAATGCTGTGACCTGTCTCAATTATGGTATAGGGAATTCTTCCTTGAGATGACCATGGGTAAAAAAATACAGGTATGAGCCATCATCCAAATGTACATGATTGTATAACAGATTGATCATTTTGTATCTTAACTTTGGAGGATTAAAGGAAGTACAGAAATTAAGTCCTTATGGCATGTTAACAGAGGCAAACTTGAGTTTTATCCATAGCTGATGGTAATAAAGAGTCAAAATACCAAGACATTGAATTCTGGAAATGGACAAATAATTTTCTTGACGTCAGTTTATTTTTATGAGAAAATGGGACTTTTACATCAGTCCATATTGTACTGAATCTAGAGAACAGGTTAAATATAAATTAAATTGCATATCCTCTCTGAAAGAAAGTACGATTAATCAGTTGAAACACATGTCATCATAAATTTGCAATGGAACTGCTAATTGCATAATCTCAGTTGTCTGTTAATAAGTCAGTACAATATGATGAGAACATCTGTCAATTTGTGAGGCTGATCTTTTAATTTGTGTGTGTGTCCCAGTTCCCAATTGAAATGTCAATGCCATGGATCCTGACAGACCACATCCTGGAGACAAGGGAGTCCTGTATGATGGAGTAAGTAGCGGTTCTCTAAATATGTACCTCTTCGTAATCCAATCTTTGTGTATGTATGCACATAATCCCCGTGCATGATGTTGTGACTCTGCTGGTATATTCTAAAAAAAATTGTGAGGATCAGTTCATATGTAATAACAGAAGTACTGTTTCAATTGGTAGCTGCTATCAAGACTCAGGACCCCCCCCTCCCCCCCCTCCCCCCCCCCCCCCCCAATGATACGCCACTTGTCTTTTGAAGACTGCTCTTTGAAAATATGAGACTGTACGTCCAGAGGTGGGAAATATCAGACCTCAGACTGAATTCAGTTTCTTGAAAGTCAAACGAGCTTATAAGTCTAAAGTATGAGAAGAAAATTCAGTCTTACAGTTAAGAGTTTCAGTATTGGAAAGCTTTTGGTCCTACTCTCCCTGTTTAATACATGACTGTACTTTGTTGATGTACCTGGGTTTTATGTCCACTTGCGGTATATGACCACCTCCTACTGGCCCTAGGGATAGTCTTATATAGCAAGACCTGCTATATCAAATTGGTTTAGCTAGTGAAATCTATGATGTGTGATTATGTGTAAAAACATTTTATACACACATAAACATTTTACACAATAACTTATTTACTATGATGAAATGTTCAAATGATTTGATTTGCTGGGTCATGGTCATGTTGAATGACAATTTGACACAATAAATCTAGTTACTTGGATATGTGTTGGCCTGACTTCCATGTTGCAAGAAATACTTAGATTCTATGTGTAACTCTGTTGCATTGTTGTTGAGTTAGCAGTAGAACTATACTCGTTTTACATGTTGTAGGTATATTCTGTATCCACTAGACTTGTACAACGACAGTGCTCATGATTCACTCCACAACTTCAAGAAACAGTTCCTCTACGATGAAGTGGAGGCAGAGGTGAGCACTGCATCCCCACACAGGTGTCCTGGTACAGCAGTCTGTACAGCTGCATACATATTAACCCATCCCTGCTCAGAGTAAGCTGGGTCTGTACTTCTCCTTGCTGCTACTTCATCCTTTTCACAAGCATCCTCGGAAATTTAGCACTTATAAAAGAATGACTGATGCGAGACCTTCCTTTGTAGTGGGATGCAGCTGTTTTAATGTTTGAACTAAAGTGCTCATTTACATACATACATATATATATATATATATATATATATATATATATATATATATATATATATATATATATATATATATATATATATATATATATATATATATATATATATATATATATACATACATACATATATATATATATATATTGCTATTCAAAAGTTGTATTCTGATCAAACTCCAAATAAATGTGGTACATAAGGGGGTGTGTATGGAATGATTGACACATGTTGAGAATGATGTCACACTGGTAAGTGGAAGTGAGGTCAGAACTTTGTATGCATATGTGTATATATATATATTTATATATATGCTGCCTTTAAACCTTTCCCCTTTAAACCAGCTAAAACCGAATGGTGGTCAAGTTTGTCTGCTTCAGTGTTTTCCACTTATTAAAAAAGTAATGAAAAACATTTTGACTGAGACCTATGAAGATTCAAGATCACATGCCCCAGGTCAACAGCTTTTCTTGGCATGGGCTGGACATTTAGTGCCCAGCCTATGCTGAGGAAAGCTGTTGACTGAGTCTTAATTCAAGAAGGAAAGGGTTAAATATGCTGTGTAAAGGGACACAAGGGCCAGCATGATCTGGTCAACTTCCCACAGCAAGCCACTACCCAGGCTAATTATCAAACAGAGCTGGGTGCCTTGGTTTGGTATTTCCATGCACACCCTCTGTAGATGGTTCTGTCCTCACCAGAATTAACATGTATACACAGAAATATCTTGGGGTAAAGTCAAACTTGGTGCACATCCATATTTACCCACAATCTTGGTGCATACATGTAAGTCGTGGTATGGTAATATATTAGGACCTTGCAATACAATCACACACATATATGTGTATATACAGTGGAACCCTGCATTAAGATCACCTGTAGTTGCACATATTAAAGTGGTCTGAATTCGTGAAACTTGGTACATACATTTACATTGAATAGAAAGTGCATGGTTACCATAAGTGATTAATTCATAGAATGGCCTTATTACTGGGGTGGTCTTCATACAGCTTGGGTTCCACTGTATGTATAATATCCATTAGCTGCATCTTGTGACAACAAAATATGCATTTTTTTTTCTTTTTTTGTTTGTTTTTTTTTCATGCAGGTGAACCTGTGCTTTGACCAATTTGTATATAAACTCAGTGACCAAATATTTGCATACTACAAACACTGGGCAGGAAGGTAAAGTATTACTTCTTTCTGTAAATATTTTCATTGCGCTGGCAGTAGTTGTGTTACTTAAAAGTAAAACCTTGCACAGAGTATGTGAAGCCAACAGGAACCTAAATATTTTACAAGTACAAAGTACAGCCTTGTTCAATTCTGTCAGAATTAGTAAAATATTCCAAACTGTAATCTGACAATTTCCATATAAAAATGCTTTTTGCTATTTTTGCATGTACATGCAAAATATTCAAAAGTGACAGTACTTTCCTGTAGTTTATAGACATCATAATTGTTCATATGTACATTTATACTATGAACTTCAGTGCAGCAAGATGAAGTCCTATTGCTCCTGTACATTTGCAGCATTATGCTGGACAAGCGATTCCGTGCTGAGTGTCTCTCATATGGTACCAAAGTCAACTACCCACCTGCCAACAAGTATTCCACTCTACTACGACAAAGGCACGTGCAGGTGAGTAACTTTTTAGTTGGCAAGGTACATCTAATATTATGGCATGAGAATCAATATGAAGTTTTTTGTAGTTTGATTCTGCAGCAGTAGAAGGTATCAATAAGAGTGACCGTGGTCACTAATATGTAGTGGTAAATCTGAGTACATTAAGAGTCTAACAGTTTTCCTATAGACTTAAAAAACTTGCTCTTAGTTTGCGTTACATTTGAAAAAAAAGTGACTTTAAGAGGAATGAGAATCGGTTTATTGTGTAGCTAATCATTACTCTCAGTCATGCAGCAATGTGTCTGTATCTGTGAATGTACAATGTTTTGCAGCTGCTGGGGCGATCTATAGATCTGAACAGACTTATAGCTCAGAGAATAGGGGCAGCCTTACAGAAGTCACTGGATGTGGCCATCAGCCGTTTTGAGAGTGGTGACCTGACAGGAATAGTGGTGAGCGTATTGTTTATCGTCTCACTCTTTACACAAATGAGAGCCACACCAACGGTGAGGCTTCCCTGTTATATATGTTGCATTGACAAATGCCTTGTTCTCTATGGAACTGAAGTTGCTGAGTGTCTGTCATCCATAATGATGACACATCTCTGTTCTCCATGTCACATTTTTGCGAACAACTTTAGTACGGTAAATTAAATGAGTGCTATTTTATCAAACTCCAAATAAATTTCGTACATAAGGGGATGTGTGTGTATGGAATGATTGATACATGTTGAGAATGATGTCCCATTGGTAAGTGGAAGTGAGGTCAGAACTTTGTGAAAAAAACGTTTGGCCTCAATGTTATGGGTAGATAGACATGCTTGCCAAGTCTTAAACTAAAATCTATGTTCTGTGTCTATCTACCTCACCATAACACAGTCAACCACTCCATATGTTGACCCATGGAACACCGACAAATCACTTTTTTCCCACTATCTTTGAGATACAAATATGTTAGATTCCTGAATGAGAGTGTGCTCTCTCTAACATGGATTTTGTCAGTGTACTGTGTATGATCGCACTTGCGTCATAGTAACCAGGCTTTGGTTACTCTACCATGTGACTTCATCATGCTTATGAGACATCATGATAAACCTGTCTATTTTGACAGTTTGACTGGTAGGCTAAGCACGTGTTTTGACATGCTCCCCAAGTGACATTTGTTTGATGTCCATTAGTAACATGACCCCCTGCTATATAAGCTGAGGTCAATGGTGTTCCAACTGCCACTGATGAGAATCTTGTAGGATTTGAAACAGGTCTGGCTTTTTCCTGATCCTGGGGTTCCCGTCACTGATCTTGCCTGGTCTTTACTATACACACGTATATGTCAAAAGGGTTAATGAGTTCAACATATGATTCTAAATTTGGCAAAGTCTGGTTTTTAAATCAGAAATGATTTTTTTTCCAACTGATTAAATTGGTCTGCTGTACAACTTGTGGTGCTGTCTCTGCAGGAGTTCGGGCAGCCTAACAGTATGAGGGGTTTCTAACATATGTCGATTCTGTTGCAGGAGTTGGAAGGCCTGATCGAGTGCAATAGGTTAACGCACAAGCTGTTGAGTAAATATTTGTCCCTCAATGACTTTGATGCCATGTTTCGCGAAGCCAATCATAACGTCTCTGCTCCTTATGGGCGCATCACCCTTCACGTATTCTGGGAACTCAACTACGACTTCCTTCCAAACTACTGCTACAATGCTGCCACCAACAGGTCAGTTTCAGAACTACATAAATGATATGTGTTATTGACCATACTGAAAGAAGCCTGGCTCGCGTGGAAATTTTTACAACTAATTTATTCACTATTTTAAGCATAATACATCTTACATGTACAGGCATATATTGACAATTATGCTTATAGTTACTGCCCTGATATGTTCTATATTTAAGGGTGCATTGTATCGCAATCTATTTTCCTTACATTCATATGTGCTTCCCAAGCTGTGAAAGTTCAACAAATGATATTGATATCACAATTCATTAATTAAGTGAAATATACCTGTTACTGTCCAACACTATCAGTTGAGCACTGTAGGAATGTTTAATTTTCAATGTAGCCACAAGGTGGCAGCGGCAACACAGAAAGACATATACCATGCATTCAGAGTGTGAGTTGTCAGCCAGCATTTTGTAAATTGACGTTGCTGGAAAGAGGGATGTGAGCGTTGTACTTGTGGTGAACTCACTTCATGTCCTGATTTGAGCTTTAGATTGCTTTTGTATTTTTTGTGCTGGTACACATGTAATACAATTTCTCTTGTGAAGATCATTATACAATACTAGCTTTTAAAAGAGAGTAGGTTGTTTTGTGCATTTAAAAAAAAAGGAAACTTGCCAAGTCCAAAATATTTCCTGCCAGAAGATAAATGTAAAGACTAAAGTTCCCACATAAATATAGCGTAATACTATATATAACATAGGAATGCTGTACATGCCTACCACATGTATGCGTAACAAAAAAAGTTGTGTTATCTGCTTTGGAATCATAGCTGTAGGACACATTAAGTTTGTGCATAAATTGGGTATATGAACAGACCTACATTTTATTCACATTGAGATACACATGCCTGACAAGTACTATAGAAAACATGAACAAAATCTGAACATGAAATCAGTGGAGAAAACTTTGTGTTTTTATATAAAGAATTGGATGTGGGAAATTCAGAAAGACAAGTGGAAATAAGCTGCAGCTGGCCGCTGTAACCAGTATAAATTCTATGTAATCTGTGATATTGCAGGTTTGTGAAGACTGCCATATCATTCAGTCAACAGCTACAACGAGACAAAGCACCCAGCACATCCTACCAGTACTTATGGGGCACCAAGGTTAGTAGCCCAACTTGGTAATGTTATTACATCCATAAATGTGGTTTATATATGTATACAATGTATATGTATATATATATATATATACAGGGTTTTCACACACACCCTAATTATAAATTCATAAATATCAACCTGAAGATGGATGCCACAAGGTTGATATTTATGAATTTATAATTAGGTGGTTTGTGAGAATACTGTTCTCTGATTGGCCCTACAGAAACTGGATGCCTACTAACCAGGAGTGATAGGATTATGAGCATTCTATAACCTAGGCCTATTATTTACACCAAATGGAAATATAAAGGTTATCACATGGTTGTAGCTGTATAACACATGTATCAGCCCCTTGCATCGGTATCGTCACTCGACCTTTGCTCTCACAACGATACAGGTGCTTGGGGGCTGATACAGCAACAACCATGTGATAACTATAAATAAAATTATGTGTTTGTGTGTGTGTGTGTGTGTCTGTGTCTGTGTCTGTGTTCTTCTCAGCCAGGATACCCTGTATGTTAGCAAAGTGATTTGGCATGATTCCCTGTATTTTTACAAAGCTGTTTATTGTGGATGAATTCTTTGCTATGCCTTGCAGTATATATGTATTTACATGTACGTTGTTTATGGCATATCTAGATTTATGCTTACTATACACACCATGTGTTTCTCAGTGGCGTGTACTTCCAATTATAATCAGTCTTGTTTTTTCAGTGTTCTTCAAGGAATTCTTATCAACAGAGTTCTATATTTTTCAGGCTTTGAACCTCTCATTTGGGTCAATATACCAGTTGTACAGCAACTTTGTGGGTGCTCCTCACTTCCGCACAATCTGCCGAGTGCTGGGATACCAGGGCATTGCAGTGGTCATAGAGGAGCTGCTCAAGATCATCAAGAGCCTGG
Organism: Hermodice carunculata; assembly: GCA_964020975.1. Classification (NCBI taxonomy): domain Eukaryota; kingdom Metazoa; phylum Annelida; class Polychaeta; order Eunicida; family Amphinomidae; genus Hermodice; species Hermodice carunculata. Next base: position 32,537,677 of record OZ026619.1, on the reverse strand, counting down.
TAAGTGCCTGGTGCTCTGCAGTCTTTCCCATCATATCATGTACACTGTACTGGAATAGGCAACTTTTCAACAGGCTGGTACATGAATGTGCAGGATTAAGAAATGTTAGCCAGTTATGATTACTTGATATACAAATGTTATTGCAAAATGTAGTCTAGCTGTGTGTATCTGTATGTACCAAATGTACCAAGGGATAAATTTACAAGATACTGCCACATGCTTGCTTGCTGTACATGTATTTAAAGTGTGTGATTGTTTGTTGTGACAGCTTCAGGGTACAGTGATCCAGTATGTTCGCACCCTAATGAAGGTCATGCCCAAGGTCTGCAAACTACTTCGCTATGACTACGGATCCCCTGGTAGGTTGCATTACTGCAATTGTAACTCTTCATGACCAGAAAATAAAGGCTCCCAATCTGTCTACCTCATCAGCTGTTCACCAGAGCTACTTGGGTATTTAAGAACATTGGGGGAGGCTGATAACTTCCTTGTTGGCCCCCTCCTGTATATTTGCATTGATAGGTTTGCTGTAACTGATAGGGGAGGCCATGCCTCAGCTGTTCCCTCAGTCCTAAATATCATTTTTTAATGCTTCAACTGTCGGTTTGGTGTTGTTCTTCATCCATTCTTGTGTCTATTCAATCATTTTACCACAATATGTTAACTTGTTCCATACTATGGTGACAGGCCTTGGTCAGTGGTTCTGGCACTGCCTTGCAAGTCATGCTGCAGCTGCCCTTGCGGCAGCTGCAGCATGACTTGCCAGGCAGTGCCAGAACCATTGACTTAAGACTATAGGCATGTTGGCATTTGAATGAAAGCTGTTTTCATGAAGAATTTAAATATGCAATAGTTGTCTTAAATCTAGGTTAATATACGGAAAAATCAGGGACTTGTATGGAATGAGTTAAAAAGCCTGGATGGGGTTTGCTCACTATTGATAGAGAACCAGATCATCAGGTTGAGAAACACACTTCAGTTGAAAAGATGTTTTTCGTGCGCCAGTTTTGCAAGGCAAGATTATGTGTGCACTGTTAACATAGGAGAAGTAATGTATGATATATTTTCCTTAAGCACAAAAACACTGTACCAATATTTTATTGCAGAAAAAAATATGTAAATACTTAAGAGATGCAGGACAAATAAAATGGGAAGAAACTTTCAATACAGAAGCAAATAAGTGGAAACATGTATATAAAATTCCATGCCATGTTACTCATGAAATGCATGGTATGCAGTATTCTTCCTGTGTAAAAGGTGCTTGTGTCTTCTTTAAGTATCAAAAACTGAAAATGTAAATGCTTTGACAGAATGTGTACATTGAGTCATTATTTCTGTACTTTTATCCCATAATGAGGCCCTTGGGAGGGTCATAAAGGTATGTGTTATGGCTATCACGTCTGCTTTCCATGTCACATAGTACTGCATTACATTTCAAGAAAAAAAATAGTACAATTCATCCGCGCATGGCAGTGTTGGGTGGTTATGCTTTTGTACATATTTCTGACCTCTTTTTTGCTTAAAAACTATCGTTTGTCACCTACTTACACAGAATATTCCATAGCAGCATTATGCGATTAATACAAACATTATTCGTGCATGTTTCTGGCTGGATCTTAATTATTCTGCGCAAGGAAACCACTAGCCGCTTTGCGGCTCATGGTTTCTTGCCCAGAATCATTTCATCCTAACCAGAAACCCCACTCATGACAGTTTGTATAACACAGGAAATCCTATATTTAGTACTTTTTGGTAAACTGGTGGTCAGAAATCAACAATATGAAGACTGAATGGACACAGTCAAAACAAGATATTAATGTGTATCTTAGACATATGGCATGCACACAATGGTGAAAAATGTAAAATTTTAATGCTTAATTATGGTATACTGTCAGGAAAATGGACATTCATAGGTGTAAGATCAGAAAAGAAAGTACTTTAACACATTTTTTTATGTGAATTAAGACTGATATTTGATATAGAAAAACTGGTATGTGACAGCAGTTTGCTGTTGTTTTCAGGAGTGCTAGGGTACTACCACGCCCAGCTCAATGACATGATCCAGTATCCAGACCTGAGGACAGAGGTATTTCAGAGTTTTAGAGAGATCGGCAATGCCATCCTCTTCTGTCTACTGGTAGAGCAGAGCCTGGTAAGTTCACAGTGACTGCCCAATCTGGAGCCTGTCTCACATGGTGTACCTCTGTGGGATGAGCCTGATGAGTCCCTACAAGTGGTCACATTAACCTTTACCTCCTTGAATTAAGACTGAGTCAGCAGCTTTCCTTGGTGTGTTTCCTTGATAGGTCTCATCTACATTTCTCAAATTGTTTTTCATTACTGTTAAAATTTATAAAGTAAAAAATCAAATAAAAAAAATCTCATCTACATTTCTCAAATTGTTTTTCATTACTGTTAAAATTTTTAAAGTAAAAAATGCTGAAGCAGATGGCATTTGACCACCATTTGGTTTTGGCCAGTTAAGAGAGAAAGGGTTAATGCCCTTAGTGTTTCATATATGAAACACAAGCTATGCCTGAGATGGTAAGAACCCAGTTTACCATGCGTGGACAGGTTGTGGACTGCACTGTGCTGTGTGTCCTGTGTGTGCTAGAGGGGCCTTCCTTCTATAATATTAGGGTAGAGCGCAGTCAGTTGAGGTCATGTTTGCTGTACATCTAATCCACGTATTGTTACTGGAGAATAGGACCCACATGTAATGCTGTTACAGGTTTTCAGAAAATTTGTCAGATACATCCAAAATACTCTTTTTAAGTTTGTCACACAGATTTCCTTTTGGGAAAAAATCGTATCCACTGTCCACTGATTATACAGAGGAGACTGGTACATGTATCTTGTACTATGACATAAGTGGATGGTATCCGTAGAACTCGTGCATGGATATGGTAGTTTGGAGTGGGCGTGTTACAGAAATGATGATTTATGAAGGAGATAAACACCGTGTCATTGAGGCAGACGTTCTACGTGGCAGGGGGTCATTTGTGTTGATAGATGTGTCTGCAGGGAGGTATAAAGTCATTTATCCAGCATGTTGCTAAGACTTTCTATATTTACTCATTTCCCATGACTGCTGATCAGATTCCAAGGTTTGTAATCAGAGTGTGTATTATTACTAATTTCTAGTGCGATGTGAATATTCCAAAGGATGACTAATGAGGGTGTACTCTATAACCTTGAATATTAAAGCAAGAGTTCCTGTTTAAGCTATTGAAGACGAAATAACAATTTTGTGTCAACTATGTTCTTTTTGTCTTGTTTCCTTTTCAAAATACATAAATTGTAATGAAACTAAAGTAGACTAAAAATGGAGACAGACATTTGCGTTAAAAAGCCTCAGAGGAAAACAGAATATATGACATTGCCCAGCTGATCATGATTTGGGGCTGTAGTCCACATCTCTTGAAAAACCTGTTGTCCATAGACTCCAACCGATGACCCATCCACCAGTTTTGCTGGTTGTGATGGTACAAAATAAATGTGTTTTCTCAAGGCTATGAATCCAGTTCAGCTTACTGCAGTGATAAGGTGGGGAGGAGGGTACCCTTCACTTTTATCCCCCACCTACTTCATGGATGGGGATTTAGAGAGTGGAGCATATGCAGACAACAGTTGTGCATAAGTTCTTTTGTTTGTACAGACAAGTCACTGACTAATAGGAAATGAGTTACAACAACAAGGAAACTTATCTACAACTGGTTATGGGCAGAAACTGTATGTATATCTGAGACAAGCCCTAGGTATGTGGGAACTTATAACAGACACCATGCATCTGGGTGATTCTTGTCCCACCAGCATTAGCTGGTCATGAGACTAAAGGTGTCTTTCAATATGTTCATACGATGTCTGCATGCATGTGCATATCCGTAGTGTGCATCCGCAAATATCATTGCCATATATTTTGTGTTTGTATGTGTGTGCCCTCATAGTAACGGAGATTCTTACAATTTGCATCATTTCAGTGATGTAAATTGTTGAATTTTGCATGGTCCGTATCCACAAAAATCACTCTGGATGCAAATTTTGTGTGTGCACACACCCAGATAATTTGCACATGCTTATGGACAGGGGTATGTGTAATCCTGTTCATTTTGATTTTTGCACACTACAGATATGCACACACATGCAGACACCTTACAGACATATGGAAAGACACCTTTAGTACTGGCTTTCCTGACAGCAGGTCATCTATCTGTAAGTCAAAAACTTTGCAATGGTATTATTTAATTAACGAGACTAGGTTGGGCATTCATACTTGGGTAGATGATTTACATTGATTAAAGTTTTCAGTTTCAAAATAGGATTATTCTGTTTTGAGCAGAATTTTTGCAAAAGGGTTTTAATTGGGATATATTCTAAAACATGCAAATTTGGCAAGAAATGACAGCTGGCAATTTTAAAGGGAGTGTTTCATGTTTTGCATAAATTGTTGTCTTTAACTCCTGGATTTATAGTTGTCCACTTCAGTTAAACATTGGCGGATGGTTTAACTAGGATAAACTGTCCAGCTAGAAAAGGTACATATTGGTTCAGAGGTAAGTCAAATTGTTCTTATCTGAACCTGTACTGTGTAAAGTTGGTAGTTATGGTTTGTTTGACAGGTATTTTTCTTTGATATGAAGCTCTGCCTTTATAAGCAAAACTTCACATATTAGCTAATTTATCAATTGCCACGTTGAGATTTATTCATTATTATGTGGGTTGTCTTTGCTGAATATTTAGCTGAGACAAGGAGCCGTTACTCATAGAGACATGTTCGGGTAAAAGGCTCCGAAACATGTTGAGTAGTTACCCACTGAAGACCCTTTAATTTATTTGGGCTAATACAACCTATGTCAAAATTTTACAGAGGAACATGTGCAATATGGACAATAGAACTTCTATGTATATAAGTTAGACAGGGACAGGTAGCTTATGGAGAGTAAAGAGTTCGGACTGCGGAATAGAGTAATGACTACTAGGAAGTGGTTTTGGACAAAAAGACACAAATACAATCATTACTAGAGATCTATGCATCCCTGTCACACTTCATTGGTCGCCTCTTTGGAGTGGCAGTATCTCATAGACCAGGTGGAGCTTTCACATTGGGCTATGTGATATATAGCAATCATTACTCAAGATACATGCTTTGGCAGTCACACTTTATTGATTATGTCATGCTTGATTGAGCAGTGAAGAAAAACTTTGGAGGTACAGCACATGTATTTCAATAACTAGATTAGGTTAGATTTTCTTATTTGGGTGGATGATTTTACTGTACAGTGGTCCCCCTTGTATAAGACCTCTCTCACCAGAGGCCACCCCTGTTAAAAGGCCAGCATTCTTGTGCAGAAAGTATGCTATTTCCATTATATTCTTCCCCTCAAGAGAGGTCACCCCTGTTAGAAGGCCACTTTTTGGTTGCATTTGGTGTGGCCTTATAAGAAGGGCACCACTCTATTCAGTACTTTAGATATGTGCCATCACAGCACACTTTAGTGATCACATCATGCAAGAATGAGTATTCAAAACACTTTGAATGGGAGGATCTCCCCTGTTAGACTACTAGGGCTTCCATATTTGGGCACTTTTATATGGTTTATTGTCTTCACCGCCAGCAATATGTAGCAACACTCTTGCTCTTTATTTGATCAGGTCATGCCTGATTGAGCATTAGGAAAAAACTCAGGAGAGGCAGTACAGCATCTCCCCACCTAGAATGGACACCTGGGGTAAGCAGAGTACAGTTGAAGGAGAAGCTGACAAAATTATCTGATAATTTTTTTTTTTTTTGAAGGTAGAGTAACCTTGTTCCATGGCATGGTGGAGGTCTGACCTTCAATGTCTGTCAGGTGTCTTAGAATACTTAGATAGGGATGAGAAAGTCAGCTATTCTCATCTGAGGATGTTTCCTTGTCGTAAGAAAAGTAGAACAGCTATTGAAGACCAGATGCCACTGCATTATTCAACTGTTATATCTGAAGATATATGTCCACCCATCTCTCAACCAAAAACAGTGGAGTGGCACTGTATCATTAACTGGACTAGGTAGGGCAGTCATACTTGGATGGGTGATGTCTAGTAATCATTATTAGCTATATGTGGTGAAAAAATATATTCCCAGTAAATACATTGTATATTGAGATTTGTCTTTTTTCAGATTCAGCAATTACATGTATATTGAACGCCATTGCAGTGTTTAAGTATACATTCGCACATTGATAAATGCTGGCGAGACATCCATTCACCCCCACTCCCAAACCGCACCCCCATCCCCTCCCCACCGGGCATGACTGGTTTTGTCTTTGCAGTTTCTGAGAAAAATGTTGAACATGTACATGTACTTAGCCATCTGCTATGCTTATGGTAGGACTGGTAGACCAGACACGGGGGTGGGGTGGGGGGGGGGGGGGTTGCCTTTCGATAGTTTCTTGTGGCCTTTGTTAATTGGCAAAGTGTGTTGAGCTACATGTACTTGGGACCCTCTTCTGGCTGTTTCTCATAAACCACACACAGCAGTCAGCCATTCAAAATGTCAATGTTAGGTAGTTGCTGTGTGACACATGTAGGATTGTTATAGCATCATTTTAATAGATCCCCTGACTGACAAGTGAGTGTCGATTATTTGTTCACATGTGTCATGGTGGTGAAACCAAAACTTTAAATTAAAACTCATATTTAAAAAGTGTACCTTTGATATGATACTCAACACTGAAACTTTTTATACAGCTTGTTGATGCAGAAATGAAATTCGGATCTACTGCAAATATAACCTTTATTTCAAGCTTCACAAAAAAATAATATGAACACATACAATATTATATGCCATTCACCATTACAGTCAAGATGGATTCCTGACAGTGCATTGTATTTAGAGTCCTTGCATTGAAATATCATGGGAATTATAATGTTACTGTGAAGACAGATCAATTGTATCTGGTGCCACAAGACTGCAGACAGTAATATACATCATTTACTCCAAATACTAGCAAGACGGTGTACTGCTGTCTCACGAATCTTGTGAATGACAGAACAACCAAATTTATAATTGCTATGAAGGAAAATCAAGTATTGAAAATAGCAATAGAGAGAGTAATCATAAAAACATATTTGCTCCAGACTGTCTTTTATCTGTTTTTCTTTCTCGGTCTGTCTGTCTGTCTCTCAGAGAGAGAGGAGAGGGGAATGATGAAGAACAAGAGAATAAAGCTTTGGGAATGAAGAACAGGAGAATAAAGTTTGGATGCTAAGGCCATGGGTCTCTCTCTCTCTCTCTCTCTCTCTCTCTCTCTCTCTCTCTCTCTCTCTCTCTCTCTCTCTCTCTCTCTCTCTCTCTCTCTCTCTCTCTCTCTCTCTCTCTCTCTCTCTCTCTCTCTCTCTCTCTCTCTCTCTCTCTCTCTCTCTCTCTCTCTCTCTCTCTCTCTCTCTCTCTCTCTCTCTCTCTCTCTCTCTCTCTCTCTGTTTAAATATATATTGATTTGCAAGGTGGTGTTGATTTAGAAAAAAATTGATACCAGATTTTGACTAGGACAGTCTTTTCAGTTCAAATAATCAGGACAGATTTAGTCTTCTAAATTTGTAGCCAAAATATAAGCATAATTAAAATAATTTTGTGGTGGCCTTTTAATAATTCATGTAAAACATTTTAGCCATTCACACATTTCATTAGCCAAACTTGAGAAAAATTAGCATTTGACTAATTGGCCAATGGTCAAAATGGTCTGTGAGTAATGAATACCAAACACTTTGTTGCAGCACTGATGTATTCATTAGCACGTAAGCCCTCCAAATAGGTTTAATGAGTACATGTAATAAATGCTTCACACTGCAATGATCACTATAAATCCAACACATGAAAACACAATATTTCACCAAGTCGTGAGTTTTGTTGAGCAGTTGCTTGTCTAATAAAATGAATTACAAGTATTCTGAATTAGTTTATTGTCTCATATATGACATCCAAAAAAAGTGCTCAATAGCAGTCAGCAGACTTTGTCAGTGTATGCGTCAAACATTTATTATTGTCGCCACCACATGCAATTTGGTGATGGGATGGTACATGTAAGCAGATTTCATTTGGAAATAAAGAATTGTGACTTGATGGGCAGGTTGAAGTGGCCTCTCCCATTTCAGACTGTTGGGTCCCAGTAACGTGCAATGAATGCCAATGTGTCATTCTGGATGACATGACTGGGTGTGACGAGCATTTCCTCGCTATTTGTTGCTGTTCAGTACAGCCTACAACCTGATTGTGACAACACATTTCCCTGTCTACCTGCTGCCAGTCAGTGCCAATAGAAAGCCTGATATAGCACTCTGAAGCAAAAGTCAGATTCCAGACTGTTTATATATGATAAAGACTAATGAATTTGTGCCGGAAATATCCTGAATATTGCCGTGGCAGTTGGCTGTACTCTTGTAGATATACATGTACCTATGTTCATGTGCATAAATTTTCAGTATTCACATGTTAGGCATTGAACATGTTTAACTGAAGTTTTAATTTTACTATTTTGGAATTAATACCTATTAAACCTACAAATACAGCATGAGCCCCAGCAAAGGCGAAACGTGGCAAACTGGTCACCAAACTTCTTACTGACAAAAGCTTTTCGGAGAGGCCCAGAGCCACCAAGCACTTGTCTCTAGAGTTTGTTTATTAACTAATAGAACATGATAAAATGCGGTTTTGTTGTGCACTTATCTTCATGGGTTTGTGCCCATAGTAAAACAAGTGAAACCAAAAATACAGTGAAATTTAGTGAACTTTCAGTACAATATGTACTTTTATGACAGAAGTTTTCTGCTTTTAGAAGGTTCCTTTAGACAAATTGATCTCTATATAGTTCAAGTTGCAAGTGTGAGTTAACTATTTCAGTGCCAATCACGTCTAAAGTCAACCTACTTAAGTCAGAGAAGTCTGAATTATCGTTTGGATCTCAGATTCCTATTCCTTGTAAAAAAAGCCTTTCATTCAAGTACCAGTATGCCTATAGTTCCAGAGAGAATACTCCAGGTCAACAGCTTTTCTTCGGCACGCATTGGGCGCATTGTGCCCAATGTGTGCTGAGAAAAGGTGTTGACTCGGTCCAAAATTGGCACTGAAGGGGTTAATTCAAAGGCCTTCATGACACCGCTCCTTGCAATGTTTAAAACATGGCAGTGAGGATTGGTTTTCCAGAATCTTTATGACCAATATGTTTGCTTTGAGAAATAAGTATACAGAATATGCTGTGCAGTATGCTTTGTTCACCTGAATCATTCACCTCAAATTGTCTCAACTAATCTGTAGCCTTTCTCTGTAAAATGGCTGCTGTAATACATTGCATTTTCATATAGGATTCAAATGAAGCTAGGTATCTTATATATACTAAAACTGACATGACATACAAAAAATACAGCATAGTGGTAAGATCATGAGGTGTACTCTGAAACACCACAAGAACAGCTTTACAATGGATTTACTACATATAAGGTTGATATATATGTACATGTAACAATGCACATACGGGCACTAAAGTGTCATGGTGGGACTATAAACTGTAACACCACATGGACACTGATGGGCTAATAATTAGGTGTAACAGTTTGCCCATGCAGAGACTGCAGTGTCATGCTACAACGATGGGCTCATAAACTCTGGAACACTGCATGGAGGATAGCATTATGACTGTGTACAGTGGTACCTGCTGTATGCAACCACTACCGTGAGCAGCCGCATTGCTTTTTGTGGTCACTAGGCTCAGACATAGGAGTCAATTTCTTTGTAAAATTTACCTGTTGGGACAGGTCACCTGCTGTATGTGGCCACTTTTTCTTGGCAGAAGGGGTGGCCACATACAGCAGGTACCACTGTATATAAATTACATGTAACGATAGGCATAGAGACTATAGTGTTATGATGGATCATACAGTGTTTGTAACAGTACATGAGGCACAGCATTATAAAAACTTGCAACAATACATATACACAGACTACATTGTCATGGTTGGGTCATAAACTGTGTAAAATGTACGAGGGACAGCGTTACATGATATAACTTACATGTGGTGATACACATGCAGAAATACAATGTCCTTATGGGCTCATAAGCTCAATAACACCACAGGAGGGACACCTTTATGGTGTGTTTATAAACTACCTGTGATTATTCACATATATAAACTAGTGTCATGGCAGGATCATACACTCTGCTACACTACATGAACGACAGCATTATCAGGATGGATTTCTAAATTTGTACAATGTCAAGTTGCACATACAGGAATGCCATTGTCTTAGTGGGTTCATAAACTCTGTAAAGTGTGACATTGTCTTCTCCAAATTCAGCTTTTAGGATCGAGTCACAAACTGTACATATTGCAGTTGGTACAACAGAAGGTAGAGGTTATGAAGGGTTTATAAACTACGTGACGTGTAATAATGCACACACAGAGACCACAGCAGTCGGGGCAGCTTTAATGGGCATGCACACCTTTTTAAAGCAGTCAGTACTGACTTGGGTTATGGACTGTTGAAAGTACATGTACTGGACAGTGGAGATTAAGTTACAAGGTACAGTGAAACCTGTTTTGAGAGACCACTGTGAGGAAAGACCACCTGCCTTTTCAGACCATGTTTACCATGTCCCTTTTGCCATATTTCCCATGTTATCACACCTCTTTTGAGAGACCACCTGCCTTACATGACCACTTTTTGGCCTGTCCTAGGGGTGGTCTCTCAAAACAGGTTTTACTGTAACTAGTCAGTTTGGGTACAGGTTGGCCTGATCCCATTCAACATGACTCAATATACAATATATATACCGACATACATTTGTATATATATATATACACACACACACAGAGCAATTTTATGGTGTGCTTGCTGGTGACAGTCTCCTACGTCTCATCCATAGATGCAATCCACCACAGGTTTTCACCATTGTTTTCCTAATGTCCTTGTTCCGGAACCCATAGACTAGTGGATTAAGACAACTGCTGACCATGATGAGGATGACTAGCCCATAGATAGTCAGTTTAGAGTAGCTGGCATGCCAGACCAGTAGGTAGACAAGCATGGGTAGCCAGCAAAGATAGAAGGTCCCCAGTATGATGGACATTGTCTTTACAGCTTTTAAGTGGGGTGCTGTCTTGCTCAGTTTTGGCACACTTGCAGCTGACAAGCTAGATCGTATTGTGTGATGATTTTTGCTTTCCTCAGAGCCACCACAGGACTTCTGTATGAGAATACCAGACTGTTTGTCCAGTGATGATTGCTGAAGTTTACTCTCAAAGCTGGTAGTGATTGGGCTGGTTACTGGAGTAACTAAGTTACATCGATTAAAAAGTACATGACGATCAGCAATTTGCTTGGCGTGGCGGCGTGCAGTCAGGAAAATACAAAGGTAGAGGATAAAGGTGACCAAAGCACTGAGCAGGCATACCACTCCCCATGCAAAAAGATAACTATACTCCATCTTTTTCACAAAGTAGCACACAGTGGTGAAGTTATTCCAGCCAAAAAAGGGCATCATTCCAAACAGTAAGGCCACCATCCACACCATGACCAGGGAAGTAACTGCTACTCGTGTGGTTACCAGCCTGTGGTACTGTAGTGGATTGAATATAGCAATGTATTTCTCTATGGCTATCAGCATAAGCATCAGTATGGAGGCCATCATGCAGGCAAACACCAGCCCGGGGCCGTCCAATAGGTAGCACAGTGTGTAGTTACTGCGGACCTGTAGGATACGCCTTAACAAGTACAGGTTTGGTAGCATTCGTGATATGTTCACAGACAGGTTCATGAGAGTGGTATATATACAGGATAAGCCCAGTAAGGCATCGGACAAGGCCAAGCCGAGGATGATCTGATTGGTTGGGGCATGGAGGCATCCACATTTGATCATTGCAAGGATTTCCATCAGGTTTGTGAGGATAGTGGTGATACACAGAAGCAAGGCAAAGCCATAGAGAATAGACTCTTTCAGTTCTGTGCCACAGTTAGCATTGGCTGACAGGTGGTGAGCTTTGCTTATCTCGTTAGGTTTTGCCATGGCATAGATGTCACACATGTGGAAATAGGTGTAGCGACAAAACAGAATAGACTTCATGGCTTCCTGGGCTGGTGTTTCTGCATTAAGGTAGTCAATGGCATGTATGGATATCATACACACATTGACCTTGATGGGAGGAGCTCGTTGTACAGTCACTTCAATTCCACTACCCATGATTGAATTCATTTTACTTGCAGTTTATTGCGTAAAAGATCGAAAGGTTTGCCAGCAGAGCAGTATATTCTGAGTTCCCAGTATGCAGTCTGCATGTGCTATGCCAGTAAAGATGTACAGAACAAATGCCTAGGCAGAAAACTAGAAATACCACAAAAATGTGACCCAATATATTTTCTGCAGGTAACAAATTAGAGCTGTCAAGGACTTTTTTATGAAGTTTTTATTTCATTCCAGCGAAGATGTTCAAGCATAGACTTTTTATCAGTAGTACAAATGTCCCATAAAACTTCACCAGGTCACATATGTGTACAAAGTATCAGCTCCGGCAACCGTGTGTGGAACTGTCTGGTCTTGAAAGGTCTTGGCTCCTGTGATCTTGACCCGGAGGAATGGAGTTGGTACAATGGATGTGCAGCAGTAACAAAGTATATGTCGTCCAGCAGAAACACAGTATTTGTCCTCCAGCAGGCAGTGTGTGCCCAGCAGTACAACAGTGTTATAACTGGTGATAATTCAGTTTGGATCCAGTGGTCTTACAGTACATGTACAAGAACAGCAGTAAAACTTGATCACACTTTGTATGTATGTAGATAGAACAGTGTATGTCTGGTAGTAACAGTACGAGTCCTGTGGAAGTGTACTGCGTGTCATTCCTCACTGTATGTCAAGCGGTAGCATGATGGAAGCCCAGTAGATTGGTGGAGCAGTGTATATGCACTGATAATACACTGTATAGACACCAGTATCAGTGTTTGTGCAGTGGTATCACAGTGCATTTACAGCGGTAGGTAAAGTGTAGTATAATTCAAATGGCAGCATTTTGTATTCCTCTGCTAGCGTTGTGTATATCCAATTGTAACACTCTGAAGGTTCCGTCGGAGCAGCTTGTGTATGATCCAGCTGTATCATGTGGCATATATGTCCAGTACTAGTGGAAGTGCAAGGTATTTGCAACAGAAGCAGTGGAATAGTATACATTCAGTGACAGATGAAACTGATGTCCTGCTTAAAGATGATGGATCTGCCAAGAGACTACTGTCATGTTCATATCCTTGTTGAAGGTGCATAAACTAAGTTCTTTCATTTCATCCATGTTGACAAAAAAGCAACCCAGAGGCTTGAAAATGACATGTCCCATGTGCTTTCTGTGACAGTGTTGAGTAGTTATAATGTATATATATATGTAAAGTATGTAAATTCAATGCCGCTGGAATCCCGGTCACTGAAGACAGCTTATAGCAGAAAGATGGTCCAGTCAGTAGTTGGCAAGATGGGTGAGAGACCAAATGTCAAAGCACTGATAGCAGCACAGGAACTACAGTTTCTGTTTTCAGTTTGCCAGTTCTCATATTGCTTGCCTCATCCGCTGTGAACCTTTTCAGTCCACTCGACCCCTTTTTGTTCTTGAACTCAGTCTGGCGCAGTCTGTGCAGGGGAGTGAGTTCTCAACCAGTAGAAACTGAAGTAGGATGCCTGTCACCTGAAGTATAGGAAACCAAAGCATGTGTACCAAGTCAGAATATATGCCAGGTACTCTAGATGTTACTTTTACTTGAGTGATGGCTGAGCAGATGAATTATAGTCTGATTGACGGTTGTAGAGCAATCTGTGATCAGCAAATATTGTGGGTAAGATAAAGGTATTTTGAAGTGGTGGTGTAATTATATTGTGGAGAGCTCTGTCAACACAGGTCACTTCAACAATAGGCAATTCTTAATGAGAGTATGCATGCATGCCTCGCAACATTGGCTGTAAATGACAAGAATCAAGGAGAGAGTGCCAGGCAATTTCTCAGCACAGACCACTGGTCTATATATAATAGTAAAATTGTTGTATGCAGAAGCTGCCTGGTTCCACTGTTTTGCGTCATTCCCCTACAGTGATGCTTTGCAGGTGCTTCACAGCTTAGTGTGAGAGTACACATGTGTAGTTCACCAGTCATGGGTACCGTTAAGTACCACACCGTGAGATCTTTTATTGTGACATATATGTTGTTCATAGTCATTGCACAGAAGTTCTTTGAGATAGAAACACTTTAGCTTGATTTGTGCCATATGCAGAATACATGTATATGAGACATGGGTGGGGCTTTGTTTCTTAACTGCAATATACTATACATGTATGTGAACAGTAAACCACAGGACCAAGGTAAACACGCCACTCATCAAATGTGGTCTGCTTCAGTGTCTTCAACTGATTTCAACAGTTATAAAAAACAATTTGACTGAGAATTGTAGATGAGAAATATCGAGATAAATTGCCCCGGTCAACAGCTTTCTTTGGCATGGGTCGGGCACTAAGTGCCCGACCCATGCCAAGGAAAGTTGTTGACTCGGTCTTAATTCAAGGGGGATAGGGTTAATTGGTACATTTAGGCTACCTGTGCCTTGGGATTAGAAGTCACCAGTTACTTGTGTATCCACATCAAGTGAGAAGAGTTATGTCAACGCTCACAGATATTATATGATAGACACAGTCAACAGATATGCAATGAAATTATGAACATGCAGGCCTTATCATGTTGTTGAGTGTTAGTAAACAAATTGTTGATCAGAAGCTTACAAATTGAATTGTAAAATTTATATCAGTTTGTCTTACATGTGCCTGGTTCAATGAAACCCTGAAATGTTTGTGAAAAGTAACTTATGTGGCAACCACTGGTCTGTAATCCCAGGTCACAGACTTTCTCTATCAGTTTCTGTGTTGCAGTTTAGAATTTTTCAAATTTGATACAATTTTTTTTTTCACATCCCCACCCCACCTGAGCTGAAGAAAATTGAAACACTCAGGCTACAGAGAGTACTTCTGGATCCACCAAATGTGTACAATGGAACCTTTTGGTCTGAATGTCGTGGGAAAATAGACAAACTTGCCCAGTCTTATGCTAAAATTTTAAATTTCTTTTGTCTACTCCCCCCCCCCCCCCATGACATCCCCATGTGAAAATGGCAGATTTAGCCATATCTCACCAGAATGGTAGCCAAAACCTCTTTTCCATGAATTTTCATGGATACCAGCTTTATATGCCCTCCTGCATATAATTAATTCCAAATTTATTCATGAAATACACATAGATAATTAATGGATGAGACCATACATCCAATAATATTATTCCAAGGGAAACCCTGCCTTTCCCTTTCCCCCTCCGCCCATTCTTTCCAGCATGTGACCTGTCCCACGTGTTTTTAAAGAAAATCACTGATCCCTATTTTTGTGGATCAGTCACAGTGCTATTGCACTGAGTGGCGTTATGTGGGTCTTGACAATAAGTCCAGACTTCACAATATGTTTCCCAGGACGTTGTGTACGGAAACGTGATGCATTTCTGGCTACCATTTTTCAGTTCCTGATAAGGCGAAACGCATAGAACTTTTTCTGTCCAACACACTAAAAAAAGCTTTTCAGTTTCAGTTCCTGCATCCGTCAGGCTCTTGCCTGATATTACAAATTGATACCATTGCATGAAGCAGCTAATCATTTTTACACTGTCACAATTTTTAAACCAATGCTGGTTAAGGTGTATCGTGAAAGGGTTTGTGATTTGTCTCACTAGTAGCGCATACTGTTCTGGGGGTCAAATGTTAAAAATCAAAACCATTGATAAAAAAACAATGAAAACTCATTAAATGACACTCACTTATCTGACATATTCACTTAACAGGGCAAATTTTGAGGAACTTAGTAAATTCTTTTTCTGCATGACTTATTTATCTGACATATTCAGAGATTTGACACTTTTTTGCAAGAAACAGGTGGTGTCATAATGAGGTTTTACTGTAGCTACTTCAGCATTGTGTTTGGAAGTTCAGATGTTCAAAGTCAACTTGAAAAGTATTAACAAAATAGCTACTTCCAATGTTTAGCTCACTTGTATTTATTTCAAAACAAATATTTATTAGAAAAGCGGGCAAGATAGGTTTTTGACCACATGCATTGCAAATTATTCAGTGTGTGGGCTGTAAGATTTTATTGATTAAAACCAGTGGAAAAGTTGTCTTATTATTTATGTTGCTGTGTGTATATTTTTTTGTTTTTTTCTCTCTATTTCAGTCTCAGGAAGAGGTGTGTGATTTGAAACATGCAGCCCCCTTCCAGAACATAATCCCCAAGCCCTTCATTCCATTCAAAGGTCAGTTCAATACACCATTCACTTTTCTCTGGACATCATTTAACTCCGTCAGTGCCAAATTTTGGACTAAGTCAACAGCTTTTCTTGGCATGCATTGCGTCCAATGCGTGCCGAGAAAAGCTGTTGACCTGGTATATTCTCTCTGGAACTATAGGCATGCTGGTACTTGAAGGAAAGATCTTTTTACAAGGAATATGGATCTGGGATCCTCATGATAACTCAGACTAGTTTGACTTAAGTGGATTGACTTAAGTTGTGCTTGGCACTGAAAGAGGTAATGTATCTAGCACAGTGAAAGCAGCTGCTTGTGGGAGTATTCTTCATGATGACAAGATGCAGCTGTGAGTGGGGAGAGATTAGAGGTGAATTGAAGTCTGCAATGTAATTTTTCCCCTTCACAGCCATGTCAACTGATGCTGGAGAATGCCCTTGCTGGCCACCATTCAAACTTACTTCTACATGTACTTTTATTCCATGTGCAGGGCATAAGATTAATGCTAGCCACCAGCCAAATGAAGGTCAATTTTGAAATGGGCTAGTGAATTTTTACTTTATGAATGGGCTAGTAAATTTTTACTTTTCACCAGTTATCAAACTAAAGATTTTTAAGTAAAATTTTTAAAATCCTGTTGATATTAGCTTCTGAAGCAGGCCCAAGCTCAATGTTATGTCTATTCTGTTGGGTCTGCCCTTTTTTAACAAGGTCACTGTCTAAGCTTAAAAATGACTGTTTAATTGGCTGAGTATGGTTACCATGGTACCAGCCTGCAGTACACTGTAGACCAGAGGCTGCTACTAGCCATGGTGATGATCAACTTCCTGATTGGAGCCTGGGTCTAGAGGGACGGCCAGGGTATAGATCCATTTCCCTCACTGTAAATAACATCCTGTCAAAGAAGGGCAGATGCAAGTGTAGCAGAGAGAACATGAAACTTGGTCTGCTTTGGAGGCAATGCTGATGTGTTGTTTTAAGCATTTTGGCTAGTGAGGGAAAATCTTAATTTTGAGCCCTGCATAAGTCTACTATAGTTGTTCTGTTGTTTTATCAATCCAGTCTAAATGTGTGACTGCATTAAAACAAATGCATTCAAACCATGCACTGGGTCATGGAAGATTTCAAATATAGACTTCAATGTTGTGTCAATAGGCCAGGGTAACACACTGTTTTAATGTGTGGCATTTACTTGTATGGAAGATCAGAATTTTTTTCTGGGTTCACCATAGTGAAAATGTCTGAGCAGATTAAACAGGTAAAAAGAGCTGGTCGTATCAAGACACTGTCAGATGAAATATGTACAGAAGTAGAGTGCACAGTACAGTTATTCTAAAAAGAGATGGGTACATGCACATGGGATTTACATTTACGTGTACATGTACATAAACTATGATTGGTACAAAAGGTCAGGTCAAAGAAAGTTTAAGAAAGAAAAATATGTTGACATTTAACTTATTTCATAGCAATGCCTGGGTATGGTACCAATAGGAAAGGTCAGAATTAGCTTTGAAGTGTGTATTCACCTCAATACACAACCGAATACACACAAATTTGGTGGGCTAGAGCTGTGTATCCCCATTGGTTTGCATGTTAAAGTAACCTTAAATAAACTGGTCACTCTAGCAGCTGTGGTTATATGATTTTTGTGAGGTATTTAGTTATGCATCTAGATTTACTGTGCAAAATTTGGTGTCTCTATGTGCAATTGTTTTCAAGCTATTAAGTTGCAAATTGCAATGTTAAGTAATGGAAATACACAACCCTAGCCCACCAGTGACTGCAGTGCCCTCTTTTAGGCAGGGTTAGAACCTTCTGTTCTTGTCCTTGCCTATTAAAACTTGATAACAGATTTTTTGTGAAAATGTATGTAAGGATAAGTGCCAACTGGTACAGTATATGTACATTTTAAAGTGATTGTACATTCATCTGGCTAGTGCTTTTGTTTCAAAAGAAATTAAGTACTTGGACAGTACCTAAGACCATTGTAATTAAGGATCTCTTCATGGAAAGGATGCTTGGGGTTTTTTTTTCTATTTGAAAAAATGAAAGAAACAAAAATGTGGTACCACAGATTTACTCACTTAAGAATTTGATATTAAGAAAACAAACTGTGTCCCTTAAGACTACTATGTTAAAAGGAAATTTCATAAATCTTGAGTTTTGGTCATGTATTATTACCTCAGCTGACTTGTCAGTCAGCTGAGGTTTTTTGAGGGTCTGTCGTCCGTCGTCCGTCGTCCGTCCGTCGTCTGTCGTCCGTCCGTCGTCCACAATTCACATTTTCGACTTCTTCTCAAAAACCGTCAGCCAGATTCACTTCAAACTTGGTGGAGATGTGCCTTGGGTGGGTCTCTACCAAGTTTGTTCAAATGGTCACGGTCCAGTGATTTTTGGATTTTTACCTCAGCTGACTTGTCAGTCAGCTGAGGTTTTTTGAGGGTCTGTCGTCCGTCCTCCGTCCGTCCGTCCGTCCGTCCGTCGTCCACAACTCACATTTTCGACTTCTTCTCAAATGTCGTCTGCCAGATTCACTTCAAACTTGGTGGAAATGTGCCTTGGGTGGGTCTCTACCAGGTTTGTTCAAATGGTCGCGGTCCAGTGATTTTTGGATTTTTAATGAATTTTTTTGTTCTTTTTTGGGTAAATCTTAAAAAATCTTCTTCTCCGAAACCGCTCACCCAATTGCTTTGATATCACACAGGAACACTCCCTGGGACTCCTAGTTCTTAATTTGTTCACCAGGTGGCGCTGCAATTTTTTCCTAATTTTTTATGAATTTTTGTGTGTTATAGCTATTTTCGACTTCTTCTCCAGAACCATCACTCAGATTAAGCTGAAACATGGTGGATATGTTCCTTGTAGAAGGGTCAAACAAAGTTGTTCACTATGTGGAAATGCTGCGGATTCCTAATTTTTAACGATTTTTTCAATTCTGGTACTTGTCGGTCAATGCAGCTTTCCTATTGATTACTATGGAAGTCAATGGGCATTCTAATGCTAATTCACATTTTTGACTTCTTCTCCAAAACCGTCATCCAGATTAACTTCAAACTTGGTGGCAAAGTACGTTGGGTGGGTTTCTACCAATTTTGTTCAAATGTTCATGCTCCAGTGATTTTTGGATTTTTAATGAATTTTTTTGTTCTTTTTTTTTTTTTGGACAAATCTTAAAAATCTTCTTCTCCGAAACTGCGTACCCAATTGCTTTGATATCGTACATAGACACTCCCGGGGACACCTAGTTCCCAATTTGTTCTCCAGGTGGCGCTGCAATTTTTTTTAGGAATTTTTTGTATGGTTTTGCTATTTTTCACTTGTCAGAACAGTCCCTCAGATTAAGCTGAGATGTGATGGATGTGTTGTTGTGGAAGGGTCAAACAGTTTACTAGGTGGCACTGCTTTGGACTCCTGATTTTTAAGGATTTTCAATTCGGGTACTTATCGTTCGATGCAGCTTTCCCATTGATTACTATGTAAGTCAATGGGCATTCTAATGCTAATTCACAGGACAACTGACACGAAATTTACTGTTTACTTGATAACTTGAGATCTGTTTTGAGTTAGCTACACATGTTAATTATTGTGTATGAAGGTCATGCTGAGACAGTACATGAATGACCTTGACCTCGTTTGTGGGGTCACAGTGCAACATACATGAATCTTACTCTTCATTATAACTTGAGAACTACTTGAACTTTGATGTTGCACATGTAAGTGTTCTTCTATAAAGTTCAGACTTACTCAGAACATGGTGTCCTTGATCCTTTAAGTTCATAGAGCTGCAAGTGTGATGAATGTCAAGATCAGCTGAGGCACGGGCTGTTCACACAGCCCTCTTGTTAATGAATTTTTTGGTTCTTTTTTGGGGCAAATCTTAAAAAATCTTCTTCTCTGAAACCGCTCACCCAATTGCTTTGATATCACACAGGAACACTCCCTGGGGCTCTTCGTTCTTAATTTGTTCACCAGGTGGCGCTGCAATTTTTTCCTAAATTTTTTATGAATTTTTGTGTGTTATAGCTATTTTCGACTTCTTCTCCAGAACCGTCACTCAGATTAAGCTGAAACATAGTGGATATGTTCCTTGTACAAGGGTCAAACAAAGTTGTATACTATGTGGGAATACTGCGGATTCCTGATTTTTAACGATTTTTTCAATTCTGGTACTTGTCGGTCAATGCAGCTTTCCTATTGATTACTATGGAAGTCAATGGGCATTCTAATGCTAATTCACATTTTCGACTTCTTCTCCAAAACCGTCATCCAGATTAACTTCAAACTTGATGGCAATGTACGTTGGGTGGGTTTCTACCAATTTTGTTCAAATGTTCATGCTCCAGTGATTTTTTTATTTTTAATGAAGTTTTTTGTTCTTTTTTTGGACAAATCTTAAAAAAATCTTGTAAGTCAATTGGCATTCTAATGCTAATTCACAGGACAACTGACACGAAATTTACTGTTTACTTGATAACTTGAGATCTGTTTTGAGTTAGCTACACATGTTAATTATTGTGTATGAAGGTCATGCTTAGATAGTACATGAATGACCTTGACCTTGTTTGTGGGGTCACAGTGCAACATACATGAATTTTACTCTTCATTATAACTTGAGAACTACTTGAACTTTGATGTTGCACGTGTAAGTGTTCTTCTATAAAGTTCAGACTTAATCAGAACATGGTGTCCTTGATCCTTTAAGTTCATAGAGCTGCAAGTGTGATGAATGTCAAGATCAGCTGAGGCACGGGCTGTTCACACAGCCCTCTTGTTTTGATTGTAGGCTAAGTGATACAGTTTGCCTCATTGTCCCACAAGGAGGCCCACCTAGAATATGCTATCTTGCACCAAAATAGGCATTTTCCATCTGAAGTAGGCTGACCCAGAATGAATTAAAACCCTGAAGTTTCTAATACCAAATAAATAAATTTGTATATCTGATGTTCAAATTCTACCAGAACTAAAACAAGTAAAAACATCACAAAACATGTGTGAGTAGAAGATAAAGTTAATAATGAGGGAGGAAGAAGCAGCAAAGTACACGACCCACCTGATGTGTGTGTGATAGTATGTAGTCCTGCATCAGAGTGTCAAGCCCTATCTGACTACTGTGTAATAGCATCGTTATATCTGACTACTGTGTTATAGTTAACAATCCTGTCTGACCTGTGTCCACTATGTGGTATCAAGTCCTTTTTTGACACGTGTCTGTTTTTATATCATGGCCTATCTGGAAGTTGTGTTTGGTATGATATCAAGTCCTGTCTGACTGCAGTGCTATAGTATCAAGTCCTATCTGACTACTGTAGTGTAGTATCAAGTCCTATCTGACTACTGTAGTATAGTATCAAGTCCTGTCTGACTACTGTAGTATAGCATCAAGTCTTATCTGACTACTGCAGTGTAGTATCAAGTCCTATCTGACTACTGTAGTATAGCATCAAGTCTTATCTGACTACTACAGTGTAGTATCAAGTCCTATCTGACAACTGTAGTATAGCATCAAGTCCTATCTGACTACTGTAGTATAGCATCAAGTCCTATCTGACTACTGTAGTGTAGTATCAAGTCCTATCTGACTACTGTAGTATAGCATCAAGTCCTATCTGACTACTGTAGTATAGCATCAAGTCCTATCTGACTACTACAGTGTAGTATCAAGTCCTATCTGACTACTGTAGTATAGCATCAAGTCCTATCTGACTACTGTAGTATAGCATCAAGTCCTATCTGACAGATGTGTCTCTGTTATACTATCAAAGTCCAATCAGGCAGATGTGTCTATGTAATAGAATCAAGTCCAATCTGACAGATGTTTCTGTGTTACAGGGTCCAGTCCAATCTGGCAGGTACGTCTATAGTATCGGGTCCTATCCGAGTGTACTGTAGTATAGTACCAGGTCCTATATGATAACCTGTCTATCTTGTAGTATAGAGGCCTTCACATGTATCTGACTGTACTATGTGTTGACAGAGGGGGACAACAAGAAAGAGAGAGAGCAGGAGTTGAAGATGATGATGAAGCGACTGGAGGCCAAGTATGCAGCCCTACAGATTGTACCTGTTATCTCCAAGTTGGGCACACAGAAGGTTGGTTCATGTCAATGATGGCCTATGTTTATATCTGATCGCATGCAAGGCTACTTAATTATGTATGGTAGGACATCATAATGGTCAGCTCATCATAGATAGACTGAAATGACACGCTGTATTGGAATAATGTTCTTTCACTGACATATTTGGTAATTTAAGTAAATTGTGAAGTGATTCTCAGCTTCATAATAGTATAGACCCATATATTTACATGGATTGTCAAACAGGCCAAGCCTATATTAATCGCACAGATGGTGGCGTATACTTTCCTACTTACTTGTTTGATGAGGGAAACTAAAGGACATGGAGAAAACTACCATGCACAGTCAGAGTGAAAATAATATTAACTTGTTCTGTATTATTGATTATTGACACACTGGGTAAATGTACTTATGTGAAAGCATTTTGCATGTTATTTATAAATTTATTGTTCTTATTATGGCCTGCTATTGCATACATGTCATGTAGATGTACATGTATGCAAAATGTGATAGTTTTGTAATCTAACCTGTGATAAAGTACTTTTAATGCCAAAGGTAAGGATATTTATGATTGTTCTGAGGTCATTGAGGTAAATTTATTCAAACTGGAAAAGCTTGTATCAATTAAGTGATCTTTTCCACTCAGTACCTTTACACATTTTAAACAAAACAGGAGTTGAAGAACGTTAACCTTGTCGACCTCTGGTGTTGTATGTTGACAGCAAGCAGACATAGCCTCAGAAGGGGACCTGCTGACTCGTGAACGTCTCTGCTGTGGGCTGTCTATGTTTGAAATTGTTCTCACACGCATCAAGTCATATGTTGATGACCCAGCTTGGCAGGGGGCGCCACCTAGTAATGGTGTCATGAACATTGATGAATGCTCCGAGTTCCATCGACTATGGAGTGCTATACAGTTTGTGTACTGTATGCCAGTAGGGGAAAATGAATTCACAATAGAGTAAGTAACTTGTAACCAGATGCTTGACTGTCACACCTTATTAGCTGAAACATTTTTAATTATGTGAACAAAATTATGGTGATTTACTTCAATGGAATTATTAATGTATTTTCACAGAAACTCACATGATACAGAATTTGATGACAGTGCCTCCATCTGAGCTGAAAGGCCCCCGTGTAAAGACTCATCTAAGTGAACAGAATCAAAGCTACACAAATAAATAAAATATTTCATGTTTGATATGACACGCACTTGATAACATTAGGAAAGTACAGGGTAGTCCATTAAAATTTTGTCCCCAATCATGTAGTTTGGACTGCAGTAGTTCTGCATGTGGTCACCAGATGGCTCTTATGGTGTGACAGTCAAAATGCTACATGGTTCCATTTTATTTAGTGTGCAGCCATTATGGAACAATGTACATTATGGGCCTTTAATCATGGCAATTGTATTTCAGAAGTTTTTAAAGGTCAGAAAAATAATTATGTGTAGGAGGCATTTTATTGTTAGGGTTGTGTTCAGATCTGTGCTGACTGTTTGAGCTGACGCACTGAATGAGATTGCCCTATCACAGCATGGTACATGCTGCATAGGGGAGGGTTGCAAGACACAGATTCATTATGGTAGAAAATAACATTGTGACTCAAAGGCCGTCAAAAGTAAAAGGTTTGTTTCACGGAATTTGTCTCAAAGGTTATGTACAAAGAGAGGGCATAAGAATGGTACAGTGTTGTTGTTTATTGTGATACTGGCAAGGCACAAACTTTGTGCATATATATCCAACATATTTCACTCCACATTTATTGAGAAAGCGATGATGTGTTTGCAGACTGGCATCTTAGCTGTTTGACTACTTTGTTCTGAGGTCCAGATTATTATTGTCAGTTAGACTGCCAGAGGTGCATTGCTAGAATCAACAAAGAAAAAATATGTAAGGGATTTTTATAGCTGGGGACAGAGACTCTTTTTATGGGGGATGTTTTATTTTTTCTTCTCTTGGGAGGGCGGGGTCTTCTGTTGTTCAGTCATGGTACTCTGGCAAATATGTCCTTACCCTCATGTATAGTTGTTCAGTATGGCCATTCCTCATTAGTACCATGTCATTGATAGTTGCTCAGTTTGTACATTCCTTGTTTCCATGACATTGATAATTTTTCGGTGAGGCCATTCCTGTAATACGATGGCTTTTATAACTGCTCGGCTTGAACATTCTTTGTTACCATTGACTCAAGTCTACATCCACAATGCACTGCTCTGAGCATGAGCAAAGGTGTGATAAGTCCTGGGCAACACATTGACCAATCTAGGTCAGGAGAACAGCTGGTCTTACCCTGGGAAAAATTCCCAGAGGCTGCCTAGTTACGTTCTTTAAAATAGCTTTTTGGTCGGTGAATTCGGATAAGACTTAGTCAGATGTGAAAATTATTGTCTACTTAAAATACCCAGGCACAGAATTTGATGAATTTCCTGCAGACAGTAACTATTAAGTTATTATTAAATTATTACTATAAATTCCCTTGTTATTTTAGGTTTGTTGTTCTCCTGAACTAGGTTGCCATGTTGCACTGCTGATGCTCAGAAGCAATGAATTGTGGAGGTAGACTTACCTGAATGCCATTGATTGTTGCACTGAGTCACCATTCCTTCTTACCACAGTTGTGATAGTTGCACAGGACCACCATTCCTTTGATGGTAGCAAACTGTAACCATTCCTTGTTATCATGGTTTGGTAGTTGTTCAGCTTGACCATCCCTGTTACCATGCCATTGATAGTTTCTCAGTTTGACGATTCCTTGTTGCCATGGCTCTGGTAGTCCCTCAGTTTGATCGTCCCTCGCTACCATGGCATTGAGACTTCATCAGTGTGGTCAGTTCCTGTTCCTCAATGTGGCCCACCCAAGAGAACAGTAATTCAATAGGATATACTCTGATGTAAATGCATAACAGAGGATGTACCCTGTTTTCTTGTTCACCTTCCAGACAGCTCTTTGGGGAGGGGCTGAACTGGGCAGGATGCACTCTCATTGTCCTGCTCAACCAGCAGCGAAGGTTTGAGGCACTGGACTTCAGCTACCACATTCTGCGTGTCAACAGGGTGGACCAAAAGGATGAAATGTGCAAAGGCATTGTAAGTATGGCTAATTATGTCTGTGTGCCAACACAGACATGCTGTTTCTAGAAATTCTTTACTTCTTTCTTTACAGGCAAATTTGTCCAACATTTCGTTTCAAAAGTATTCTACATAGAAACTCCAAACTTGGCACAATTATATTTCTATAGATGAAGTCTTGTCTTTTTATAGTGAGAGGTTATGCTTGTAAAAGTTATTTAAGTGAAGGCTAATGAAAGTGTTAAGTCTTCAATATCTTATATACTATAGTAGATGTGGCTCGGAGTGTATATGAGTTCAATCATAGCAAGGCAAAGGTCATCTCAAATATCAAAGTCATGTCAAGATCAAAGGTCATGTCAAGATCAAAATGTCATTTTAAAGGTCAAGGTTCACTCCAGATAGAGGTCATCTCAAGGTAAAAGGCCACTTTCAATGGTGGCTTTCTTCAAGCCATAACTTGGTCAGTTTTTATCATGTTGGGCTCAAATTGTAGCTGTTGTGACACTGCACATTTTGGAAACATACATGTGACCTCTAAAGGTCTAAGGTCTATGTCATTTTGACCTTTGACAGTTTCATCCAGCCATAATTTGGCCAATTTCCATCCAATTCTAATCATGTTGGACTCAAATTGTAGGTATTGCAACACTGCGCATTTTTGTAAGAACATGTTACCTCTAAAGGACAAAGGTCAAGGTCTTTTGGCCCTTTGAAAGTTTCATCTTGCCATAACTTGGTCAATTTTCATCTGATTTGGTTCATGCTGAGCTTAAATTGTGGGTATTGTAACTCTGTACATTTTTGCAATTTGCATGTGACCTGTATAAGTCAAAGGTCAGAGTCATTTGGACTTTAAAATTTTCATCCAGCCATTAGCTTAATGGAATGTGAAATACCAAAGGACAAAAGTTGTAGCATTTAATATTTACAACTCTTGAAGGCACACAGACAGATTTACTTTGAAGCAAATCTTCATTTCTAGTTAAGGTTTGTAAGTAGGACTAATAGGGCACAGTAAAGTATGGCCAATAACAGCATTGTGAGTATGAGCTAGAAGGGCCTTGTGAGTATGGAAAATGAGATCTTGTTAGTATGGCGTTTAAGGGTCTTAAAGGGGTGGTCTGTCATGACCTTGTAAGTTTGTTTTTTTTGGGTTTTTTTTTTTTTGGCAGTGAGGAATCACAGAACCATTCGGCCTCAATTATAATGTGTTACAGACAGATGAACTCTCGTTCCATCTTATGCTAAATTTTTTCCCACCTGGTTGATCTGCCAAATAACAATGACACCCATTTATGAAACATTTGTTTCATAAATTACAAAGTGTGACAATATTCCCTACTTAGGGGGCTACCCTGTCATGAGATGCCATATTCCATAAAGATGGCTTCGGACCATATGGTAATTGAATGCCAGAGTAGTGTTGGGATCTGTAATGACACTGCATTGCTAAGGGGTCCTACATTGAAATCACGCCATAATGACTTGTTGCTTTGTTACATTTCGTATGGGTACAAACATACACCTGAACGCCAGTGATGTTTATGTTGCACCCAGCTTATAAGTATGCTCACTCAGCCATTACACTAGCTTCTGCTGAGCCAGGTAGCTGATGAAAGTCGTCAGGTATTATCAGTCAGTGGTTGGAGGGTTTGTGTCACATTTGGCATTGCCCTGTCAATTTGCTTGTGACCTTATAAGTATGATCTGTTGGGTCATAGGTGGTATGGCCTGTAAAGCATAGTCAGTGTAGTGTTTAAGGGCATAGTAAGTATGACTTGTAGCACCATTCTGAGTATTTGCTCAGTATTAAAAGGTTTTGTGAGCGTCCCCTAAAGGGCAAAGGGGAGATGGGTTGCAACGACACCATGAGTCTGGCCCACAAGGGCATAGTAAGTATAATGAATACTGGCAGTGCATGTGAGGACATAGTAAATGTGGGCTGTAAAGGCATACTTCATGCCAGTATAATTGTTCAGGGCATTATGAACTAAAAGGGCATAGTGAGCAAAGCCTGTCAGGACATGGAAAGTCTGGCCTGTGCGGGCTCTACTGGTATGGCCTGTTACGGCCTGATGAGTCTGGCCTGTGTGGGCTCTACTGGTATGGCCTGTTACAGCCTGATGAGTCTGGCCTGTGTGGGCTCTACTGGTATGGCCTGTTATGGCCTGATGAGTCTGGCCTGTGTGGGCTCTACTGGTAAGGCCTGTTACGGCCTGATGAGTCTGGCCTGTGTGGGCTCTACTGGTATGGCCTGTTACGGCCTGATGAGTCTGGCCTGTGTGGGCTCTACTGGTATGGCCTGTTACGGCCTGATGAGTCTGGCCTGTGTGGGCTCCACTGGTATGGCCTGTTACGGCCTGATGAGTCTGGCCTGTGTGGGCTCTACTGGTATGGCCTGTTACGGCCTGATGAGTCTGGCCTGTGTGGGCTCTACTGGTATGGCCTGTTACGGCCTGATGAGTCTGGCCTGTGTGGGCTCTACTGGTATGGCCTGTTACGGCCTGATGAGTCTGGCCTGTGTGGGCTCTACTGGTATGGCCTGTTACGGCCTGATGAGTCTGGCCTGTGTGGGCTCTACTGGTATGGCCTGTTACGGCCTGATGAGTCTGGCCTGTGTGGGCTCTACTGGTATGGCCTGTTATGGCCTGATGAGTCTGGCCTGTGTGGGCTCTACTGGTATGGCCTGTTACGGCCGGCCTGATGAGTCTGGCCTGTGTGGGCTCTACTGGTATGGCCTGTTACGGCCTGATGAGTCTGGCCTGTGTGGGCTCTACTGGTATGGCCTGTTACGGCCTGATGAGTCTGGCCTGTGTGGGCTCTACTGGTATGGCCTGTTACGGCCTGATGAGTCTGGCCTGTGTGGGCTCTACTGGTATGGCCTGTTACGGCCTGATGAGTCTGGCCTGTGTGGGCTCTACTGGTATGGCCTGTTACGGCCTGATGAGTCTGGCCTGTGTGGGCTCTACTGGAATGGCCTGTTACGGCCTGATGAGTCTGGCCTGTGTGGGCTCTACTGGTATGGCCTGTTACGGCCTGATGAGTCTGGCCTGTGTGGGCTCTACTGGTATGGCCTGTTACGGCCTGATGAGTCTGGCCTGTGTGGGCTCTACTGGTATGGCCTGTTACGGCCTGATGAGTCTGGCCTGTGTGGGCTCTACTGGTATGGCCTGTGTGGGCTCTACTGGTATGGCCTGTTATTGCCTGATGAGTCTGGCCTGTGTGCGTTCTACTGGTTTGGACCATGAAGGCACAGTTAGTGACATACAAGAGTCACATGGGTACAGCATAGGAATGCCACTTGCCCAAAGAAATTGACCTTTGGATGGCTAGATTGATCTGTCTGTCACAACAATTTGTGGTACAAGAATTTTACAGACACTCAGGTGCAATATATTACGCATACATTTGACATATACATAGCAACTGGTTCAATTCCCAATGACAGATTTGGAAGATCATTTCAAAGCCCAGGTATTTGATGTACAATAGTCCCTCTTTTGAATGACCACCCCAATAAGAGACCACCTGTCATTGTGGACCACATTTCTGAGTTTCCTACAGCTGTCTTTTACCTATTATCTGACTTCAATTTAGAGATCACGTACTTCATGTAGGCACCTTTGCACCTGCCATTGCGATAGTCTCTCAAAGGAGGAACAACTGCATATGACACACAGTTAAAAAATGAACACCTTATATGTATCATACTATAATAAATGCATGTTCATGTTTCTTCACTTTGCAGCAACTGAAGAGAATGGTAGACCGTATCCGTAAGTTCCAAATCCTCAACAACCAGATCTATGCAGTTCTGAACAAGTACCTGAAGTCAAGTGATGCCGACAACTTGCCAGTGGAACATGTCCGCTGCTTCCAGCCTCCTATACACCAGTCTCTGACCACAAACATCTAAAGCTGGACCTGTTATCAACCAGATACACATGCCAGAGTGTGAATATTCACCCCAAAATATATTGTCAAACATATATATCTGCCACAGGGTGAATATGTGCCATTATTGACCGAGTTCAAACGCACAAAGCTATGTGCACACCCTCATTTTTTTTTTATATTGAACAGATAAATGTTCAAGTGTGATGCTTCAGAAGTGAACCAGACAAACTAGTTTACTGAGAAAGTTGTGTGTGAACCCCAACCCATCATCAACAAGCTATAGATAATAGGTATTCATACTGTTGTATGAATCTTTCGGCAAAGTGTGCTACATTTAATTTTACTGGCAAATTATTGACCATGAGCTTTGTATTAAAGTTACCCTCACGGCTGCACAGTATCTGGTCCAGCTGCCTCATGGCATGGTATAGCATATGATTGATAGGACAGAACAGTGCTCCCTTGTTAAAAGAATGACCGGCACAGTACAGTTGTCCTTGGGTTCTTACTGAAATCCATTTTCTGTTGCCACTGTGTTACAAGTCCCCGCATGCTTCTTGTCAAATGTTCATGAACCCCATTATTAGGGTAACAAGAAGGGGGCACTGTATCACATGTAGTTCACAGGCTGTGTAACTCACAGGAAAAATCCTTGTCAGTGGTCTTATTGATAAATGTGTTGACTATGATTATTAAAAAAGAAAAGGTGAGAATAGATATCCAGGAACTGCAAGCCACAAAGCACATGCTGCCAGATTGAGCCGAAATACATTCTGTTGTTAAAGCTTTAAAGAACAAAACAATAAGTTTGATTTTAAGGAGCTCTCAGTCATTTCAGGATAACGCTTTGTTGTTTGAATTTCTGAGATGAAACAAAGCAAGAAAATTTGCATTGGTAAGGTAAGTTAATGTATCAAAACTGCAGTTCTGTGTTGTCACCCAAGCAATGAGGCTTGGATTCTTCAGGTTCATATGCAGACACTACCTTGTTCTCCAAACTGACTTCACTTATTTTAGTGTTCAAAAGTTGGGAAGGCTTATGAGCTGCACAGCACCTTACATATAATGCGTCCATTTGGACAGAAAGCACAGTATTTTGTTGACTCCACCAAGTGGAGATCACCAAGTATAAACATATGACAGCACCGTTGTATTGTCAATGTTTTGCATCAGTATGTGGATATTTTCAGCTGTTATTTATAAAGAAAATGGTGGACTTGATTCTCATGATACAGAATTCTCAGGATCACATGCAGTAATAGAATTGTAAAATTTTTTGATGAGAGAATTAGAGTAAAGTTGAGAGTTCTAGCAGAATGGCACAATGTTAAGGATATATATCAGGTTACAATGGGTTAAACCATCATTTTTGCTATTTTCACACATGTTATGCACTTTTCCTTTAAGTTTTGTATGCCGGAATCAGATTTCAGGTTGTGTAAAGGAAAATTGTGAATTTTGGCAAAAGTATTGGGCCTGGTTCTCACTGTTTGGTGTGGCTTCGCTGGGGACTAGCTAAGCTTCTAAGCTCCACCCTGCAGGAATCCAACAGGAGCCTCATTTACATACAGCAGGTGTGAGCGCTTCTGCGCACGCTCCGCACAAGCAGACTACGATCAGCTGGGCAGGCAAACCGCATTATCGCTTTGTGTACAACTCTCGTTTGAACATATCCATATAAACTCCATCCTCTTGTTGCTCCAATACTTGTTCTTTCGCTCAGTTTCAGAGTTCCAACTTTACAAGTTGCACACACAGCAGCGGCATCAATACAAGCCTGCAACTGAGAACAGTCCCATAATCGGTATCCCTCTGGCTGTTCATTCACATCTCCTTGTTCACAACAATCTGTAGATCTAGCCTCGTGGACCACAAAGTCTCCGAGTTTCTGGGCACTAGCACTGCAGAAGCGTTTGTCCAGACCGGGTTGGCTTGTGGATGTTGTGGTGTTCACCGAATCAGTATCCGTGACCTTGGCCGCGACTTCGTTTGACCCTGACCATGCAATGCCAGACTCGCCCGGGGTCTCCATGAGGCTCACGTCGGGTTGCAGGGTCGTCTCCACTGGAGGGAACTGATTGTAGTATGATCCTAGATCAGACGCTTTGAGTTCACTTGCAACTGACGCGGGCATCGGTCTGCCCCTAGGTTTTTTCTTTCTCGGCATCTTTGCAATAGCACTTTCTAATCACACAAATGTAAGCAATGATCCTGTGAACTTGATAGAAACTTTCTGAACTGAGACTGAAGTTCCGATTTACTGACACCTATACTGGGCCCCACGCAAGACGGCAAACATCGTAGAACCCGGTTGCCCCGTAACCACCTGTCAGTCATTTGTCGGCCAATCAGGTTAAACTTGAGAAACCCCAACATGGAATCCAAAGTGACAGATGAGCATGATTATAACATTTTTGGATGTAAAACCTCTAAAATAAAGCATTCTTTGAAGTTTGATGCTCCAAACTTGTCCATTTACTCAACAGGTAGGAGTGCGTAACGGAATACCAAGGTGTCATTGCGATCAAAGGCCCAAAGAATAGCGTAAGTCCTATTGAAGTCGGCATTTGCTTTGAAAGCGTTTTTCTCGGCATCATTTCTGGCCTTTGTTTCTCAACTTCTTGTGAAATCAACTTCGTCAGTTTTGCTCATAAAGACCTGGGGTTTCTGGCAAACTGTTCACAAGAATGTAATCTTTAAAAACGTGTCTCAGATTTTTTCTATGTTGAGTGGTTTTCCCTCCACAGCGAGCCAAAAGTCAAAACCTTTGATGTAAGAATGGAATGTCATCTTTTCAACTTTAAACGGGAGTATCTCCACAATAGCGCAAACAATGGCAAAAATGAGACACGTTTGTGTAGAAAATCATGTCTGCTAGCTTTTGCAACAGAAATGCACATGCTCAAGCTCAAAATAAAAAAGTAGATTTAATAATTGTGTGATTTTTTAATGATCACTTTACCTGATTGTTGTGTCAACACAGAAGAACTTGTAAAACTGAAAATGCTATCAACTTATTCCCAGATTTATTAGCTTTCAGGAAATATATAGTTTATGGTACTTTTAACGTATTTTCAGACTTTTATTAAGTCATTTGTAAGACTCACGCGTAACCTGATATATACCCTTAATAGAATGAGCCAACCTTTTATGGCGAATGCTTTCATTTCCCTTTGAACTCCCAGATTCTCCCATAGCTACCCATGTCGAAACACAATCATTCCCAACATAAGTGTGGAACGATTTTATGACCGAAATGAAATAAAAGAGGGAGTCCTATTGGTTGTTGTTTTGTTTGTAAGCCAATCAGATTACGTAAGATAGAAAAGAGTAACTGAAAGTTCTTTCTTGAGTGACGTACCTTAGCAACACAATGTTGAAAGTTAACAAAATGGAGTCGAAACGGCTGCTGCAAGCACGCCTAACCAAGTAGGTTTTTGACAAAAACATAGGATTTAACGCTCTATGGGAGAAACAATATTCCACATGGCCATGTCATGTGGAATTCTATATATCCATAATCCTGTGTATGGTCCATATTATCATGAGAATGGAAGGTTATGCAGATCAGATCATGAGAAAAGAAGGTTCAGCAAATCTGGTCATGAGAAAGGAAGGCTCAACAGATCAAATCATGAGAAAGAAAGGCTCAGCAGATCAGATCATGAGAAAGGAAGGCTCAGCAGATCAGATCATGAGAAAGGAAGGCTCAGCAGATCAAATCATGAGAAAGGAAGGCTCAGCAGCTCATGGACATAATATTTTGTTATTTCACCTGTTGGTGCATACAAATTGCATATAGTGCATACTGTTCTGAACTTCATTCAGTGGAAAATTTACACGTTTTCGGGGTCACTTTTCCCATGTAGTCATTGGCATGTAAAACATGCACCTCAAATCAGGAACGTCATCCTGATCAGCTCATATGATCAAATGGTATTCATTTTGTGAAGGGTTCTAATGAATGGTAGTATGCACTTTGTGTAGTGTAATACGGAGTGGTATTCACTTTGCGGGGCATTAAAGTGTAAAATGTTGCGGCATTCACTTTTCAAGTGTGTGAATGATTGATTTGATGTTCAAATGACCAGTGTAATAAAAGAAATAGAAGAAAAAATCTCTCTCACTTTTTGTGCATTGTTTACTGGTGTTGACTTGGCTGAATGTGAAACTTGACATTCAGTTAGCCAGGTATATTATTAAAATGGTATTGACTTTGCTTAGTACCAGACAACTGTTATTCATGGGATCCTGCACAAGAGACGAAAAGATTAACGTATTCAGTGTACGCTTTTTGTAGTACAAGTAACATTCATGAACGATTCTCCACACAAGTTGTGTTCATCATGTTCATGTCACTGGCACAGGTGTATGTGCTTAATGTCATGGTACTCAGTCAGTATTGTTTGTGCAGGCAGTAGCTGCAGCACTTTTTTCATGTCAACCTTTGCCTGGCCAGGGAAATTTTTAGGCTGGAGAGCAACCTATACTTTCATCTGATGACAAACTGTTATCCAGATGGCTTATTGTAATTTGTGCGTTTCATGCCAAGAAATATCATGCATAGTCCAATTAGAAAGGTCCAAAGGTTGATCATGTTGAGCAGTCAAACTGGAAACAAGATTGATTTTAAAAACACTTTTATGTACAAGTACACAAGTATTTCTCCATTGTCAAAACAAAACCATTAAGTACGATCATGTACACAGAGTGATGTTTTTTATGTTTTTTTGTACAAATCAATCTTATAATGAAACTGAAATTAGTGTAATTTATATGCTTCATGTTGCATTCATTTGTTGTATTGTAGATGTTTTATGAAGATTAGAGATTAGAACATGAATGTCTTGTGGCCAAACTTGTTTGTTCATATACATGTAGTGTGTCTTCAAGTTTAGTAGCATTTTCACAGATACCAAAAACAATGTCAAGCAGCGAGGTATAATGATATACTTAATGCTTTAAGAGGTTACTGTAATGCATCATTTGCTTGTAAAATTATGTAAATTTTAAGTAAAGTATATTGAAATAGTGGAAGTACATGTAAATGTATCGGCAGATTTATGTGTGCTTTTACATGTAGACGGTAAAGACTTGAAACATGGCTACTCAAAATCCAAGGTTTGATTTACATGGAAAACTACCTTGTGCATTAAAAGAAGTAGACAAATTGTAGGTGTGTGATATTTTTTTTATTGTCTGTCAGCTGCATGGTTGGAATGGACTGCAGTATACTGCTATTGGTTCAAAGAAAATTTACTGGCTTGAATCACTGGTAAGAAGGAATGAAGCAGTCTCATTTTGTCAATACTTTTCACATACCCTTCAATCATCAATCTTTTGTGAAAATTTAGCAAGGAACGTCTTTATTGAAAATCGTAATATTGTATTATCCCTTTTCAGTGCAACCCCCCCCCCCCCATATTTCTGGCATGAAAGTTTGGAAATATTGGAAAACTATATTTTATGATGATTTACCACTCAATACAGCTAAAATGTTCCAAATTTAAGTCTACAGTTGGAGTTCATGTTTAGTCTGTCAGTGGACGCGCTACATATCCAGCTCAAAGCCAGAATGAGGCGTCTGAGCTGTTCGTCTCTCTGTTGGTGCTGTGTCAAATGCCTTAGGTGGCTCAAGGTACTTAAAAGGGATACTAGAGTAATATCAATGCTTTTTGCTTGGTCTATGTTCACAAAAAAGGACTGGTCAGTCAGTCAATTTTTGGCTACCAAGTCAGAGATGCAGTTTTTGAGAATATAGCTTGCTCAAACATGGTCCAGAAAATAATTTTATAATCCAGCTGTAACTTGCACAAGAGCATACCATTCTAACGTGTATAACATGCTAACAGGTGGAATTTTCTTTTTTTCATGTAGTCCCAGTATGGATTACTAATTTTAATCTGAATTTACTCGTATGGCTCTATATATGTTTTCATGAGACCTGCCTGGCAGGCTAAGCCAGTCATAAGGTCAGGGATGCAGTAAATACTGGATTTTTCTTTCAGTAGGACTTTTGTCAGCCAGTTTAAGAAAATAGTAACACAACCAGGAAGTTGTCTACCAAAACTAGAATTGCATGGACTTTCTCTGTTCTATGAATAATCAACATGGTTGAACTCGTTTGTGTTCTGTATCCACAAGTTCATTGTCCACACCATCATTACCCTAGTGACCTGGTGAGCAGTGAGGAGGCCAAGAAATCAACACCTATCCCACAATCGCATCTTGCGCTCAGCATGCCCACAGTCCCTGTCTATGTTGCCATAGACAGAGTCGTGGGAGCCCTTATAAGGGCTACCTTCTCCCTTCCCCTCTCTCAGTTCCCTACTCTGGCTTCAGACTCCCTCAATCCTAACACGTTACTTCTTCTTTCCCAGCACTTCACCAGAAAGCCCTTAACTAACTCAATCCCTACTCCACTTCCTGGTGTATCTCCTTTCAACCCCAACATCCAGGCTAACCTATCACCCTCTGCCATGCTCTGAACTTGTTCTAGACTTCTACATAATTCATCCTTCTCTTTCCACCCTTCAAACAGACTATCTCTCAATCCCTGACACTCTGAACACCACACAAGAAAATGATCTATTGTCTCATCCTCATCCTCCCTGCATATCTTGCACTTCCCATCGCTCCCACTGGTCCACTTCTGTGTCCGTTTCTCAAGATTAATCACTCCTGCTCTTCCTTGAAATAACAACTTTGAACCCTTGCTACAATCCCAACACTTTCCTCTGACTGGTTTATCAAGCCCTCTGTATGCAAGGAGTGTGCTCTTTTCCTCCACCCCTCTCTTCCATCCAACAACATGCTTCTCAGTAACCAACTTTCCCACGTACGTTTTCCACCACATTTCAATCTCATCTGGCCCCTTCAGATCATACTTCTCTGCCAACTTATTTATATCTGTCATCCACTGTCTGCCAGGTTCTCTTCAAACTTGGGTGGGTCTCTACAAAGTTTCTGCAAGTGGTCACGCTGTATGGATTTTTGCATTTGGATTTGGAGTTTATTTTATTTTATCTTATTTCTTTATTTTTGGCAAAATAAAAAAAATAAAAAAAAAAATCCAAAGCCGATTGCCCAGTTGCTTCAAAACTGAATAGGAGCGCTTCTGGGTACCCATAGAACCAGGTTAGAGGCCACCTGAAGGCAGGCTGTACTACACACAGCCTGCCTGCCCTCCTTCCTTCCCATCAATTGTCAATCGGGGGAAAATAGTAGCAGAAAATTTTGATTTGAACGAAACCAAGAATTTTCCACTGGGTAATATTTCCACTCAACCGTATTTACCCCTGGTAGCCATGTATAGCAATGGTATGCAGCTTTTATATACCCATGGCAGTAACAAATAGCCACAGCATGTACAGGACCCATGGTGGGGATGTATAGCTGCAGCATACACCTGTATATACCCATATCCATGGTGGCAATGTGAATCTGTGACGTGGAATATATACAGTGTAGCTTGCCTCTCAATGTCATACACGCATTTGCAGTTTATGGCTAGCGCAAAAGCATGTAGGCTACGCATCCATGGTTATTGATGGTGTTGGATAATACATTATTGCGCTACAGCTTTCAGCTGGTGAATGCTATGCATTTAATACTAAAAGACTACCTGACTGCATGTTGTTGTACATACATGGCTGGCCAGACCACACGAGACGTTTACTCAGAATAAACCCATGCACAGCCTTGTCACGACTTCTGATGCATTTAGGTAAACCAGAGACCATTAGTCATAAACTACCATCTTATGTGTACACAGGTAGGTTTGACAGATAATTGCATCACATAGGTTTGACAGAACACTAGTACACTTATATGGTTGACAGGGGGTGTGCTATCAAGGAGGTAGTAATTAACCTCTTTGGTGCTGTGTGGATTGATAGAGTCAATGGCCACATCTGATTGGCTCATATGCAGTTTTGTACTCCACCTGTCCTATGCTTCAATAAAATATTTATAAGCTACTGGGGTTACCAATGTTTTGTAGTCGTTGCAAATTTATCATGTTTTTGTCACAGGATCCGTTAGATTCTTAACCTTTTCCCCTTTTAAAGTAAGCCCAAACTGTCTGATGGTCAAATGTTGTCTACTTGTTTTAAACATAATTTATTTCACAATTGGGGCACGGGGAATTCCCTGTATGAACCCCTCTGTTAACAATTTCTGTGTTTTGGACATGTTTCTAATGTAATGAGTGATAATTTGGAAGAAAATTATAGATGAGATCTGTCAAGATTACATGCCTGAGATAGACAGGTTTCCATTGCATCCTTAGCACCCAGCCCATGCCAAGGAAAGCTGTGGGTCCAGTTTTCTGTTGATTTTTCACCTGGCCAGCAACGTGAATCTCGTGCAGCCTGACCAGGCAAGTTGAACAAACATCACCAAGTCACAGTCTGCTGTAGGCACATGCGTAACTCGACAGATATGCAAAGCCATGGTACTGGTTCTTTGTAAGTGAGTTGTGCCACTGTCAATGATACACTTATTTTATGCCACATTATGGATTAGATCACATTTCACCGACCTTTTCTGCAGAAACATTAATGCCAGTGTATTTAGCTACAATCATGAGAAGGTTGTGGAGATGGAGGAGGCACAAGTGTTCTACAAAACCATCATGTTTGATACAGTAGAATCTCCAATTAAGACTGCCTCCATAAAGATACCATTTATATATTAAGACCTGTTTTTGTTTATCCTTAATTGTATCCCCTGGTAAGACCACTCCCCTATCAAGACCACATTTTCAGTCCCTTAGTGGTCTTCATAGGGAGATTCCCCTGTATTAGATGTTGCTCAATATACTCCAGGATACCATAGGGAACTGACTTCACACACCTTGATTGCATGAAGGCCCAGAATATTCCTAGCTGTCTTCTGGGTTTTCAAGATAAGGTCTTTGCTCACCACGAAAACCATCTGGGGGGGGGGGGGGGGGGGGGGGCATGCCCCAAATAGAAGCCTGCTTTGATTTTGAGGGGAATGATGTGTTGTTACAGGTAATTCCGTCATTGTTCTATTACTGCTGAAGACATGGTGATATCGTGTGCAGTATGTCACCGATTCTACATGTATCGTGCCATCCATTGTACTGTACTGGCCTACCCACAAGAAACGAAGATAATCCGCATTGGGGTGGACCAGAAGTTCTCAAAAAGGAAATCTAAGTGCTGACCATGGATCAATATCACATTCAATACACCACTCACAGCACACCTTCGTATCTTACCATCAATGTGTAATTTTAAGGCAGAAACTGTAATTGAATGCATAAGCTTTCATATTTGGGATGCCTACATTCAGACAACACATCGCCAAATTACGCGCACCACACCACTTGGGCCACAGAGCTTTCGCGGTTGACAGCTATGTCATGCTTGCACATGCCATTCAGTAATTGCACATGGTGCAGATATTCGCATTGAAGCTTACAAGTGCCACACATTGGGGAGATTATGACGTGACCTGTTGGACACCACTAATTCCATTGTGTCCGGGTTAGGAGACTTTGAAACAGCTTTGATGGTCTGTTGTGCTGCATCATCCAAAGAGATGTCAGATGTAAGGTACCCTGTAAAGATTCAAATAAGTGGTATTGTAACAGAGATCGTCAGCACATGACTTAATCTTGTACATTTTTTTTTGTTCCCTTCCTGTCATAAGATAAGGTAGAAATTGTGAAGAATTCTTGGTGGTTGTATTTTGCCAGACATCAGAGACTTTGCTGTGGGTGGCCAAGACATTGGCTCAGAACCGTAATGAGCATCCTGTATTTGACGCCTTAGAAACAAACCCACTTCCTCCACCCTCCGTGAATCAGATGTAGCAGCTTCAAAAGCTGCCTCCATAGTATTGCCTGTCCCTACCTCATCAGAATAGATCAAATCATATGGGAAATTTGGTTGCCAAATTCCAGTCTACTGCCAAAGTGCCTCACTGACTGTTCTTTCTGTTTCTCAATCTTATAATTTGAACTGCAAGCCTCTGGATTATTGGCACGAATATGCTGCACATATTTTTCACGCAACATTGTCATTCTTACCACATTGGAAATTTGAATGGTACCTTTTTCGATATATTGACACACGTATTCTAATACGTGGCCATGTGTTTGCTTAATGGCATGCACTCACTCTCTGTATCATCCTTTAGCTGCCTGTCTTCCTTTCTTATATAATCCCTGCGACAAGAATTGTGATGATGGGCCTGACAGGCTACCAAATCAAAGTTACGAATGCGACACAGTGAACCATGTTTCAACTCTACAGCATCTTTGACTTTTCTGCTGCAGTAACTGCTGTTACACATTTCACTGACCTTTTTCATTGTACGCTCGACCTTTTTTTTCAACTTTTTGCCACAAAAAAAGCACTGATCAACAGGACGAACAGATGAGTGACTTTCAGTTGAGGCTGTGCGTTTTCTTTTTACCTCAGAACATTCAGATTCCAATGGAACCTCTGTCGGTTTCCTTTTCCTCTCACGTGGTATATTGGTAACACATGCATAACACCAATCATGACGCCATTGCTTACTGGACTCGAATGTATCTGGGACATTTTGACCAATGTTGTCAAGTCTTATACTAGGGTTCTCATGTGATTATCTGAATGAGACTACTTTCTTTATTTTTTTAGTCCCCCGCCCACTTGGTGGGGAACTATAGGTTTGCACCTCGTCCGTCCGTCCGTCATTCCGTCCGTCAGTCTGTCCGTCCGAAGCTTCTCCGGGCCATATTTCCAACACCATAACACCCACAGCTACCAAATTTAATGTGTTTGTACTTCCTAGGATAGAGGTGTATCGTGTGCCAAAAGTAGGTCACTAGGTCAAATATCTGGGTCACTGAATACATATGTATGAAAAATCTTGTCCGGGCCATAACTTTTTTGTCCTTTTACTTAGAGTCATGAAATGTTACACAAATGTGAAGCTTAGTCTAAGAAAGTGTCATAAAGCAAAACTAGGTCACTAGGTCAAATATTTGGGTCATCACGATATGTAAATATACAGAATTTTCAGGTCCTGACTAATTTTTTTAACTATTGGACCTCTTTTTATGAAATTTTACATGATAATGTACCTTGACCCAAAAAGTGTGTCATGAGGGGAAATTAGGTCACTAGGTCAAATATATAGGTCACAGTATAAAATTCTGTGTAAAACCTTGTCAGCACCAAATTTCTTATACCATAATACCTGCAGCTACTAACTTTGTTATGTGCATACTTCTTGGGGTGCTGGAGTGTAGCATGGCAAAAGTAGGTCACTAGGTTCAAAATCTAGGTCACAATGTGAAATCCATGTAAAAACTTGTCGGGGCCATAACATTTTTGTCCTTTTACTTAGATTGATGAAATTTTACACAAATGTGAAACTTAACATGGAAATGTGTCGTAAAGTAAAATTAGGTTACTAGGTCAAATATTTGGGTCACAGTAATACATAAATGTACAGTATTTTCATGTCCTTACTGTAATTCTTAAAAAAAATTTGACTTCTTGTTATAAAATTTTACTGATAATGCCCTTTGAATTTTTTATGGTGGGTAGACCTTAGGTAGTAGGTGTGCATAGGCATTGTTTTCTGTGGCTAATTACTTCCATTAATTAATTAATTAACAAAATTCATTAAACAAGCTCAAGCTACAATACAATTTTGTCCGGGCCATATCTTCCAAACTATTAATCCTATCCCTTTGAATTTTTTATGGTTGCTAGACCTTAGGTAGTAGGTGTGCATAGGCATTGTTTTGTGTGGCTAATTACTTTCATTAATTGATTAATTAACAAAGTTCGTAAAGCAAGCTCAAGATTTGTCCGGGCCATATTTTCTAAACTATTAACACCAACCCTTTGAAATTTTTATGGCTAATAGACCTTAAGTAGTAGGTGTGCATA
Organism: Hermodice carunculata; assembly: GCA_964020975.1. Taxonomy (NCBI): domain Eukaryota; kingdom Metazoa; phylum Annelida; class Polychaeta; order Eunicida; family Amphinomidae; genus Hermodice; species Hermodice carunculata. The sequence continues at coordinate 32,496,381 of OZ026619.1, read as the reverse complement.
GGCACTGTTTTGCGTGGCTAATTACTTTCATTGATTAATTAATTAATAAAGTTCATTAAGCAAGCTCAAGATACAATACAATTTTGTGTGAAGCATAACTTTGCAACTAAAAGTGGTAACCCTGTAAGATTTTCAGCATTGGTAGACCAGAGGTAGGAGGTGGATATGGTAATGGGCACCGTCTGTGTGTCCGTCCGTCCGTCCGTCCGTCCGTCCGAAACAAATTTTGTCGGTCCCATATCTTCTACATTATTAATGCTACCTCTTCGAATTTTTTATGGTGGGTAAACCTTAGGTAGTAGGTGTGCATAGGCATTTCCATATTGCCACCAACAGAAACCTTTCGCATTTTACCAACTATAATATACCAATGTACATCATGTGTATTTACCACCATGATTACTGTGTGCGGGGGATATGGCTAGTTTCAAATGCATCACCAGTTACAGGCCTGATCAAGGAATCGTGGGTACATTTTTTTTGTAATGAATAATGCACTCTCGCTTGTTGTGCGTGGACTTTTGACTTTTCCCACTTCTTGGACACCTTTATCCTATAACAGGATGTTCATCTGCAATATTGGATCATAAGCAACATGAATGCAAATGACCCTGAATCATTGAAAACAGACAACAGGCACAACTTGCATGGCAGCTACCTCGAAAGCTTTTTAAATAGGAAATCAACAACTTACAAAACAAACAAGTACATGTTATTCAGTATTAAATGGATCAGATTTCTATTAATGGTTTTAGTGTGCGGCAAATATCAGTCACAATATGAATGTGAAACAGAAAGCAACAAATGCATCCACACTAAGTATTTCATAAACTAATAACCTTATCTACTTGCAATGGTAACGGTTACTAAAAGCACTTCACAACACACATCACAAACAATTGAAAAGTTTTCAAACAAATTGACCATCCAAAACAGCAAGTCGGCTCTGATTAAAAAAAAAATCTTCGAGAAAAAGATTTCCGCTGATAACACAGGATATGGACCGGCGGGCAGGGAGTCTCGGGAAGCATGCAGATGAAAACTAGGAAAGATGATTTGCTGCATAGAAAAATCAGTGTGTGTTTCTTCAAAGTATATTGGTATGGCAATGTGCAACTATTCCATAACACTGGAGTAAAACTTTTATTTTTAATTCATTAGGTACGCAATGGTCAACAACCCCCTACTAGAAGTTGGAATGACATCTCTATCTATTATAGTGTTGAAGATATTCAAGATTGAAAATTTCGAATACTGCTAATTAGCATAATTTAAATTGCTGTACAACATTTGTTTTAGATTCATTACATGCACAATGATCAATAACCCCCTAGTAGAAGTTGAAATGACATCTCTATCTATAATAGTTTTGAAGATATTCAAGTTTTTAAATTTCAAATGCTGCTAATCAGCATAATTTAAATGGCTACAACTTTTGCTTTAGATTCATTACATGCGCACTGGTCAATAATCCCCTAGTAGAAGTTGAAATGACATCTCTATCTGTAATAATTTGAAGATATTCAAGTTTTAAAATTTCCAATGCTGCTAATTAGCATAATTTAAATTGCTACAACTTTTGTTTTAAATTCATTAGATGCACACTGGTCAATAACCCCTTTGTAGACGTTGGAATGACATCTCTATCTATTATACTTTTGAAGATAATCATGATTTGAATTTCAAATGCCCCTAATTTGCATGATTTTAAACATCTTCATTCCTCTGTATAAAACGGTCAAACTCCTCGCATGGAGGTACGATCATACCAAGTTTGGAGTTTCTTTTCATAAAAATGTCCGAGAAAAGTGTCGGAAAAATTTCCTGGTAAAGAAGAAAGAAAGAATTTCAGGAAAAACAGAAAAGTGTGCGTTGACTCACACACTTTAATAACTGATCACACAGATATGTTTATTTTGAAAACACATAGTACAGCAGCATGTGACAAGATATGGAAAATAAATGGCACCATCGGGACAGCAGGACTGCTGTTCATCCGTGGATTATGTTGCATGCATCACTCGATCCACTTCAAAATGACACTAAATTTTACATGATATATAGTGACAGTATTATCATAGTTATTAATTAATTCAACGTAAATAAATTCAGGACACTACCAGTCATAACATCAACTGAAGATAAGATAATGTTATTTCAGGCTCGAAGTCCATACTTATTACACACAAATAAAAGTAGTTTCATGCTCACTGTACAGTAAGGCTTTCTAATCTCTGCCTAAAACTATATACATTTTTCCTTATCAGTTCATCAAAGCTAAATATTCCTTTATTAAGAACATACTCTCGAATACTTTTGAACTTTGGTATCTTAAAGAATATGCGAAAAGAGTTATTATAAGCTGTTTTAAGTTTGTTAAACTACTGTACCTTAACCTTTGCCCAGATTTGACAACAATATGCGTTACCTGTTAAAAGTTTCTTAACCTCTGCATTACACTTATCAAACTTTCTGGCCAGTATATTAGCACGGCCATGCATTGCTCTAATCTGTTTTGCACATCGGCGGCATTAGACAGGTCACTGTACAACATACAACCCCGATATTTATAACTGTTAACGTATTCTGTCACTTGATTCTGCAAAGATAACACTGGTAGACGGTTCAATTTCCATCAACTAGGTTGCGTACACATAACCACTGTCTTTTTCTTATTATACACTATATGTAGCCCATCAGCAATGTCAGTACATTTATCCATAATACATTGAAGCCCTTTTGCCGAGGGCGCCATCAGACACATTTCATCTGCATACAATAAATTGTTTCCAATTTTACCATCCTAAATACAGCCTATGTTCAGGTCCTTCAATTTTCTACTAATAACATGTATATAAATGTATACGCCACACACACACACACACACACACACACACACACACACACACACACACATATTAAAGAGACCGGGGGAGAGGACCCCTCTCCCCCCCCCGTCCCCGTCAGACCCCATTATTAACCTGAAAACAATATGTCATAACTTTTCTCCACTTAACATACATCTCTTGTGGACTATACCAGTATGCCATCAATCTGATAATAAATTTAGGAAACTCTCTTTCTAACATTACTTTGAATAACTGACCATGATTCACTCTGTCATACACTTTTGACGCATCTAGAAAACATATAAACATGAGACTAGCTGCTTTAGTATAACAATGTAACAACTGTTTCGAAGCGAAAATACATCGGTCTGATGCATGATTTTTTCTAAAACCAAACTGATTATCTGAAATGTGGAAGTAATCACATTCTGTCAAAATTAACTTCTCTAAAAGGTTAGACACCACACAAGCCAAAGCCAACAATGACCTGAAATCTATAGAGACCTGGTCTCGTCAATGGTTAGTCACTTTCAATAGTACCAAAACCAAATCCATGCTTTTCACTAAAAAGAAGCGTCCAGATCAAAACCCACCCATTGTTTTTCTCGGCAACTCTTTAGAAAATATATCAGAACATAAACATCTTGGTGTAATTTTCAGTTCTGACTTGTCATGGTCAAACCACATAAACACACTTGTATGCAAAGCCAGGAAACTAATTGGAATTCTAGAACTACTACAATATAAACTCAACAGGCGTTCATTGGAAATTATATACTTGACATATATTAGACCATTACTAGAGTATGGGGATGTAGTTTGGGGTGGATTTACTCAGGCAGATGCTTCATCGCTTGAAAGTGTTCAACTCGCTGCAGCCCGAGTAATAACCGGGGCAACCTGTCGCACTAGTCATAGATTACTATACAGTGAGACGGGATGGGAGTCTTTGGCTAAACGTCGAGATAAACACAGGCTAACATTGCTATATAAGATAATACATGGGCTAACACCCGATTACCTTCATGACTTAATTCCAGGAAACGTGTCTTCTAGAAATATATACAATGTAAGATCAAAAAATGATATAAGCCAGATATACGCAAGAACCAGTATTTATAGCAATTCTTTTATACCAGCAACCATCCGTCAGTGGAATTTGTTACCCAATTCAGTTCGAAACTCTGAGGATCTTGATACATTTCAGCGTAAATTAGACAATGATAAACCAAAGGTTAACGATTTATTCTACATTGGCAACCGGAAAGTAAACATTCTACATTCCCGTATTAGAATGGGCTGCAGTCAGTTGAACCACGACATGCATAAAATTGGCATCGCAAGTTCTCCTAGTTGTGCTTGTGGCGCCACAGTAGAAAATTCGTACCATTTTTTCTTTGAATGTCCTCGCTTCACTACCGAACGCAACACTCTTCAAATGTTTATTATAACCAAGGCTCCGTTTACATTAAATACAGTTCTAAATGGAAGTTTAAAGTGTTCAAAATCCGCTAATGTAGCTATCTTTGAATCTGTGCATACGTACATTATCCGCACTGGCAGATTCAACTGAAGCCCGCACTGGTTTCACTGGGTAGTTTGTATATACAGTTGATATTATGAATTTTGTTATATAGATATGGGTAGGCCTACCATTTAAGTGGCCACGTGCGGGCAAACATCATTACTTTTGTGAAAGACTTATTTCGAGACTGTTTATATCTTATAGTCAATGCAAACTACTCATTACTCGGACCACTATCTGTGACGTCTGGTGGTGTCTTTATCTTGCATTCTGTTATGTGTCCGTTTATGTACTGTCCTGTGGTTTGTGCCGTTACCTTTCACACTATACTGTGTATTTTACTCCTTATTATTATTTTTTTTGTTTTTGTTTTTGTTTTTGCAAGGGGAATTTGTATAGGCTATGCCTGATTTCCAATTGCTTTAATAAAATATGTTTAAACGAAGCCAAAGCCATTGGTCTATAATTGTTTTTGTCCTGTAAATCACCATTTTTATTCTTGTTCTTTACCAAATTCAATGCTATTAACACATATAATCTACTTCCGGTCAAACTTTGAATGCTCTGTAGATAGCCCGTCAGCTCCATCAACTTGACCAGGTTCCAAGCTCATCACTGCTGACCGAACTGCCTGCTGGTTCACCTTTAGATCGTCATATTAATTTTTACACTGTAACCACATGAACCTCTCAGCATCTCTTACACCCGTCTCGTTTAATAATTTACTATAGTGATCTCGCCATAAACCAACAATCTTTTCTCCACTTTTGTCATCAATGACATTCGGTAAGACAATTCTACTATTATTCATATAATTAATCTTTCTCCACAAGTTTCTGAAATCTTTATTGCTCATTTCTTTCGGCAAAGTGTCAGATCTGTGTTGTTCTTCTATACTTTTGCATCTTATCGGTGCACTTTTAAAGTTCATTCTAGTTGTGGACATATACATACTCAAGCAGTCATCCCGTTCTTGACTTACCATTACTGGCCCACATATTGAAAGCATCACATGCAACTTTAAGACAGTTATCTACTTTACTGTTCCATTTAAGCACAATCTTAAATACATTACATTTCTTTTCACCAATGGTGGTCTCAACTGTCCCCAACGATACAGCAACTATCTCATCATAAAATACTTCCATTTGCTCCAGATGAGCTGAATTTTTACAATTCCCAGCTCTACAATGCATTACATCCTCTGGTATTACTAGGGAACTCCGTAATTTATCACAGAATTATGTATATTTGTTTAGCTCACACTGTTTTGCATTATTCCAATTTACATGCATATTATAATAATACAATAGCATTCAGAGAATGGATTACGCCCACATTTTTTTTTCTTGGTGAGACTTCACAGTAGAATGATTTCCATACAATTTCCCTATTGTTGTCTATGAAACGAAATGGCACCTTTGGATGTGTTCTTAGGGCATGTCCAGGTGACAGAGACCTCTGTACTCTGTGTCACTCATACGACCATCAAATACATACTTCAAAAGTTTCATCACAAGTTCAAAAATAATGAGAGGAAGCTGGTTTTCAACAGAAATGTGGTCCACTATAATGTGCATCTCCGAAAATTTATATTTGGTGAAGCTGCGTTGAATCATTGTTGAGATATTAAGGTGACGTTGTACCCTGTGAACCACTCAGACGGCCTCCCAATAATACTTTAAAGTTTCATAAAAAGTTGATAAATACAAAGAGGAAGCTGGTTTTAAATAGGGCTCTGGTCCATCATAAGATGCATCTTTGACAAAAATTTGGTAAAGCCGTGGTCAGTATATTTTGACATGTCGCGTGAACGTCGTCAGGGTTGGTGCCACTCGGATGGCCTTCAAATAAATACATTAAAAGTTTCGTAAAAATTGTAAAATAATTAGAGGGAGCTGGTTTTGAATAAAGTTCTGGTCAATCATAAGATACGTCTCTGACAGAAACTTGGGAAAGCTGTGACCAGTATTTTTTTTTTTTTTTTTTTTTTCTAAATTTTTTTTTTTAGATATCGCGGTAACGCCGTGAGGGTTGACGCCACGTAGACGGCTGTCAAATTAATATATTAAAAGTTTCATCAAAAGTTTTAAAATAATCAGAGGAAGCTGGTTTGAAATACGGTTCTGGTCCATCATAGGATACATCTCTGACAAAACTTTGATAAACCTGCGTTCAATATTTTTGAGATACTGGGTAACGTCATCAGGGTTGATCCCATACATTTAAAGTTTCATAAAAAGTGTCAAAATAATCTGAGGAAGCTGGTTTTCATTAGGACGGCAAGACGGACAGACAGACGGACGATGAAGGGGACGACAATCCCCTTCGGCACTTTATGGCCAGGTAGTTGCAAGAGTGTTATTTTATTTTTATCCCTTGCATGTGTAGCTCAGAGTATTTTCCGCCATTTCAGTTTAAAAAAAAGGGTATTGTGTTGAAACAGCGATCAATGGTAAATACTATAACAGGGGAAAAACCAACATCTTAGGTGCACGCGCCGGAAAAAGTGGGCGGGGTTGGGCCATTGGGAAAGTAGGGCGTGCACGCGACCGTCTGCAAGGGCGTCTGAATCGGCAATAAATTCTGCACGGTGCAGAACGGCCCGTCCATGGTCAGATCTTTAGCTTTCTTACTGCTCTCAGTATGTACTACACCTGTTGACTTCTATAACTCTGAACATTATGGAGCCCCAGAAGGGACATGAAGAAAAATTTTTTTTTTCGTTCCCACGAAATAAATATAAAAACCACTACATAAAGGGTACTATAGAGCCCTCAAGGTGATAGAAGAATATATATGTTTCGTTCCCATGAAATATGTTTCGTTCCCTCGAAATAATTATTTTGTGGGAACGAAATGTATTTCATGGGAACGAAATATATTTCATTCCCACGAAATACATTTCGTGGGAATGAAATACATTTGGAGGGAACGAAATAATATTTCGTGGGAACGAAATATATGCCTTGTACATATACTGATATCCACTTATATTTTCCAAGTGACCACTTAGGGGCTCCACATTTTACCCCTAAAGGGACATGGTAGATTTTCATAATTTTATTTCGTTCCCACGAAATTATGTTTCGTTCCCACGAAATACTTAATTAGTGGGAACGAAATAATTTTTTTTTTCTTCATGTCCCTTCTGGGGCTCCGTTGAACATACCTTTAGAACATACGAAGTGATCCAGCCATGAAGTTGTGCCAAATGAATATGCACCACTTTTGTCATCTAGTATTTGCTATGGGTAATTTTTCTTACCAAAACTTGGCTGCAAGTCTGCATTTAAATCACCCATAATACAAACATTAAGTGTATCAGCTTCTTGTGTGATTGGCAACATTTGGCCAGATACATTTGAAATAAATCACAATGGACCTGCGCCATATAGAGACTAGCAATTTATTCACCTTTATAACTGTCCTCGAAAAAAAAGTTTTCAAAATATATTTACCCCAGGATTAAAGGTACCTAACGACAAGGTGTCATACAAGCTCGGCTACCCTATCCCCCCCCCCCCCCCCCGAAATAAAATATATTTAAACCAAGGTTCCTCAAGTTGATTCCATCATGTTGGAAGGTTAAAGTTAAAATGAGCTTATGGCTTATTCCTACTTGAGCGGATATTGTGCTGCAATTTCGATGATCTTGTTGTAAATGGGAAACGCTGTGCCTTTCCCGTACATGAAGTCCCCGTGGTCGTAATCCGCCAGGAATGTACGGGATACCACTCTGGAGCCCATCTTTTTTAATAGATATTGCACATCCTGCAAAAAAAAAGGAAGAATGAATGAAAGAAAGAAAGAAAGAAAGAAAGAATGAATGAATGAAAGAAAGAAAGAAAGAAAGAAAGAAAGAAAGAAAGAAAGAAAGAAAGAAAGAAAGAAAGAAAGAAAGAAAGAAAGAAAGAAAGAAAGAAAGAAAGAAAGAACAAAATGTACTGCCTTGATGCCAACTGTCCTTGAAAATGAAATCAGTTAAAATTTGACCATTTGCGGTAATTGTCCCGCATCGGAATTTCAAATTTTACGTTCAATATGGTTTTGTTTTGATCACAGATTGTAGCAGGTAGCTCTCTATGCTATAGTATAATTACTTCATGCCCACGCTTGATGCCCCAATCGTTAGGTGCCTGAAAATGAGCCGTTGAAGTTAGAGTTGTCACCCAGTGATTCCTCTGTTCCTTTTTTGACCTGCAATATCAGTCGTTTTTACAGGTTTCTATATGTAAGACTACTGTACTCAAAGTTATAACTGTCATCTCTCTATGCAGCATGTTTTTATCAGGGCCCATATGTGATTTGTACTGTTATATGCCATTCTTGAATTTTATTGAATTTTAAATGCCACACAGTATAGGTTCATGGACTTCAGTTGTCCACAAGATGGATTTTTTATGTTAAGAGTAGTATCTGTGCAAATGCACATATAAAATGTACGTCTGAATCAATTTTCAATCAATCTGCACAGATGCTCACATAGGTTTTCTTTGCTTTGGTATAAAAGATGTGACGGGGCAACAGCGTACCGCTACTGCTTTTTTTCCTGGGGGACGGGAGGGGAGGGAGGCAAGCAGTTACTGAAGTGCAGTGAGAAAACTTGTTGACATATATTGCTTCCACTTCTCTGATCTACCTTTCTATTTTTTGTGTGATTAGACCATAGGCAGAAACTGTACTCTGACTGTAAAGATTTGAAGCCAGACATACCCTGGTCCATATGCAAAACGTAACATAAAAAGGTGCAATTCAGATTTTTGCCCATGCAGAGATGACGAAGTCCTTTAACATTGTACCATATTTCAAGGAACCATTCATTCCAGTTTGACATTCATGTGGTTATCTGCCTATCTTGAATATCAGAAATACAATCATTTAGATTGCTCTTTTGACTGATTGCCCATTCATCGAGAGTAATTTATGTGCTCAACAGATTTCCATTATCATGCCAAAAGGCAAAAACTTGGGAATCGACTATATAACAAATTCAATGTGCAGTAAATAGCTAAAATATTATAATGAGCCCCAGGCTATGCCCATTGACAGGAATAATAATCACAACATCAAAGAAACTTGAGGCATCATATATATATATATATATATATATATATATATATATATATATATATATATGTATGTATGTATGTATGTATGTATGTATGTATGTATGTATGTATGTATGTATATATATATATATATATATATATATATATATATATATATATATATATCATACCGTGCTATGATATTGTAACAGGTCCATAAGATCAACTGAGGATTGTGACACCCAAGTGCTAAGTTAACCTACGTATTTTAACCTAAAAAAAATATATAGTGAAACATAACATGACAAATACAACTGGCCATTGTGACGGGTTTAATAAAGAAGCCGCAACGCTGTCCAGGTAACCCAATACAAACAATTAAAGAAGATTTTCTTCAATGCAAATCTGTCTGTATGCCTTCAAAAGTTGTAAATATTAAATGCTATAAATTTTGTCCTTTGGTACTTCCCATTCCATTAAGCTTATGACCGGATGAAAATTTCAAAGTACAAGTGACCTTGACCTTTTACGTTTACAGGTCGCATGTAAATTACAAAAATGCACAGTGTTACAATATCCACAGTTTAAGCCAACATGAACCAAATCAGATGAAAATTGACCAAGTTATGGCTAATTGAAACTTTCAAAGGGCTGAATGACATTAACCTTTGACCTCTGGAGGTTACATGTTAATAATAAAAATGTGCAGTCTTGCAATACCTACATTTGAGCCTAACATGATCAAAATTGGATGGAAACTGGCTGAGTTATGACTGGATGAAAATTTCAAATGTCCAAGTGACCTTGACCTTTGACCTTTGACCTTGATGCATCACATGTAAATTACAAATATGTTCAGTGTTAAAATAGCTACAATTTACGCCCAACATGATCAAAATTGGATAAAAATTGACCGACTTATGGCTGGATGAAAATTTCAAAGGTCAAATTGACAATGACCTTTGACCTTTGACCTTTGACCTTTACAGGTTACATATACATTACAAAAATCTGTAGTGTTACAGTTGCTACAATTTGAGCCTAACATGATCAAAATTGGATAAAAATTGACCGAGTTATGGCTGAATGAAAATTTCAAAGGTCCAAATGACCTTGACCTTTGACCTTTAGAGGTCACATGTAACTTACAAAAATGTGAAGTTTTACAAACATACTAATTGAAGTTGGATTGGTTACCTGTATCTACAATAGTATTGAAGATATTCAAGATTTAAATTTTCAAATGGCCCTAATTTGCATAATTTTCAAAACCGTTAAACCTCTTTACAAAAACTCAGGACTTCATGTATGGAAGTATAATCATGCCAAGTGTTGAGTTTCTACGTGTAATACTTTTGAAATGAAATATCGGCCAAATTTGCCTGTAAAGGAAAAAAGAAAGAAAGAAAGAAAGAAAGAAAGAAAGAATTCTGAGAAAAACAATATGTATGTGTTGGTACACAGACATAATTATTTACGCGGTAACATTCCGAACGTTCAGTACCTACTCAAAGCAGGACTGGTATGTACGTTGTGTATGGAAAAATTATGATGACCTGAACCCAAACGTTTGGCTACAATCCATCCAGTGATTTACCGAAGCTCAGTTTGTGAACAAGTTAGGGGCTGTGGAAGGGCCTGTAGGGGTGCCGCTATGTGTTTATTTGTCAGTATTTTTTTCAAAGTCGAAGCTTTTTATATTTCTCCAGTAAGGATAAAAACATAAAATGAATGCAGCATCGCCAAGTGAATACTTGTATTAAGGACCTAACCATGGTGCAAAGCTACCAAGTTTGAAATGCATCTGACGGCTTGGGGGGGGGGGGGGGGGGGAGGGGGGAGGCTACGCTGAATAAAATTTCAGACGAAGCGTCACCCAAACAATCAAGTAAATGTCAAATCAATTTATAGTTTATGCCAACCAAGTGCTACGAGAAGGGCAAGACACTAAATATTTATAAAAAGTAAAAAAAAAAAAAAAAGTCAGCACTGCCTCAGAGATACAATAGGAACCAGGGGTCCACAAGGATGTCCCTGTGTGGTTATCAGGCAATTATAGGAGTGGTTTTAAGAGATCATTTGGGATTTTTGCAAAATTTTGGAAAAATAAAATATACTTTTGCAGTGTCATCTGGTGAAAAATGTGTTTTACAACGGTACCCATCAAATTTGAAATGAATTCGTTGAGTAGCTTTTGATTAAACTATAGATTTATGCATTTACTCTGACATTTTTAGGACGTAATGCTATTAATCATAACGACATTTAAAATATTCTTGACATCGATTCGTATGCTTTCTTCCATAGAGTATAGCACAGATGTAAGTTAGGATAACCGAAGGCTGTCCCTTGAAATAGCGTAAGCTGACTTCGGTGGTATGGTATAATCAGCGCAAATATTTAACTCCATTAAAGCGCTCTTACCGGTGGCGTTGACAAAATATCATGTTTTCCCCAAAATATTGCAGTGGGTACCCGGATGTTCTCAACGTAGTACCTTGGCGGTGTATCCTGTTGTCATAAATAAAGTTACCCACTATATATAGACACCATTTCAAAAACATCTACTGAACAAAGTCACTTAAAGTATCAAAATTTGTTATTCAATCCATTGAAATGAACACAGCCTGAGTAAGACTAATATCAAACTTTGAATACAGCATTTCATTTACCGATACATTGTAATTATCACCAAGAAAGGTATAATTTACGCTTTCGCATTTTTTTCTGAAATTGATAACCTAAAACTTTCTTTGTCAAAGTACATTATGTTTTGCCGCAAATGTTCACACCCACGTGAGCACAACTACATTGACTATGATAACTAATAATAAATAACCACATTTGGATATGATCACTATTCCTTGCCAGCTCGTTGCCGGCAAGTATTTTTTTTAGAAATATTCATGCTCTTTCCGACTTGCCACGTTTCGTTGAAGTACAGCGTTTGCGTCAGCCGAAATAAAGGACAAAAAATGCTCATTTTCTTTCTTACTATCTTTCTTTCATTCATTCTTTCTGTCTTTCTGTCTTTCTTTTTTCTTCTGGACAGGATTATCAAACAGTCTACAGTCATGATGCCATTTTAAAAGCGTATCTTGTGGCAGATCAGCTTACAATTACGAGTGACAAGCAGTGTATAGGGTACTTACACAGCCATAAATTTTCCTGTTCTTTTGACAACTTCCATAATCGAATCTCCTAAACGCACCAGTTTTAACCATCTGAAAAAAAAGAATTATTTGCATACGTACATTGAAACGAAAAGCATGATTGCATGCCACGTAGTGCAAAGGAAACGAGTAAGTATGTTGACTAATCAGTAAATACCCTCAAGGTCCAACTTATGTAATTTAAGGGTCATTAATTTCCCTTTTCCATTGTAGCGTGCTCTTAACTTTTTAGCATTTTTGTTTCACTTCTTATATTTTATGTATTTATGTTGCAGAGAGCATTGAACCAAGTTTTTGGACCCGTGCTGGTTGACTCAAGCTTGCACATAAATAAAAAAGTAGGGTTCAGAGAACGGATTACCCTCGGCGCCCACTATCTTTTTCTCTCTTTTTTTTTTTTTTTTTTTTTTTTTTTTTTTTTTTTTTTTTTTTTTTATTGTGAGACTTCGCAGTAGAATACTTTACATACAATTTCCATATTGTTGTCTATGAAATGAAAGAGCACTTTTGGATGTGTTCTTGGGGCAGGTCCTGATGACAGAGACCACTATACTCTGTGTTACTCATACGGCCATCAAATACATCCTTCAAAATTTTTATTACAAGTTTAAAAATAACGAGAGATGAAGCTGGTTTTCAACAGAAATGTAGTCCACTATAATGTGCATCTCCTTGAAAAAATGGTGAAGCTGCGTTGGATTATTGTTGAGATATTAAGGTAACGTTGTCCCCTTGTGCCCCACTAAGACGGCCTTCAAATAAATATGTAAAGTTTTATAAAAAGTTCACAAATACAAAGAGGAAGCTGGTTTTAAAAAGTGTTCTGGTCCATCATAAGATACATCTCTGACAGAAATTTGGTAAAGCTGTGACCAGTAGCTTTGACATATCGCGGTAACGTCGTCAGAGTTGACGCCACATAATAAATATATTAAAAGTTTCATCAAAAGTTTAAAAATTATCAGAGGAAGCTGGTTTTAAATAGGGTTCTGCTCCATCATATGATACATCACTGACAAAAATTGGCAAAGCTGCCGTCAATATCTTTTGAGATATCGTGGTAACGTCGTCAGGGTTGACCCCATACATTAAAAGTTTCATGAAAAAGTCTTAAAATAATCAGAGGAAGCTGGTTTTCAATAGGAATCTGGTCCATCAGAAGGTACTTCTGTGACAAAAATTTGGTACAGCCACAGTGATTTTTTTTTTTTGAGATATCGCGTAACATCAACAAGACGGACGGGCGACGAAGGGGATGACATCGTCTTTCTTAAGACCCTCTCTTAGCAAATTCGTATAAAACAAAATAGCTAATGAATATCTTAAAAAAATAAATTAGGGGGCGGTCATAGCGTCGAGCTTGAACAAGCCAGGCCGCGAAGCGATCATGGAGAGGACTCCTCTCCGGGACCTCTTCGCGGCATCGCTTGTTCTGGCTCGACGCTATGACAGCTCCCTCTTTTCTTTTTATGATATTTATCATTAATTTTGTTTTATAACGAATTAATTAAGAAAGGGTCTTAAGAAAGACTAGGGACGACAATACCCTCCGGCACTCTATGTGCCGAGAGTAAAAACTGACCATTTTGCCAGGATTTCAATATTTTTGCACAGAAGATGGAAAGAATTGTCTTAAAAATGAATTTCCAACAAGTGATTTTGCTTAAAACTTTTTCAAACGAAGGGGAAAAGAACGTGACCATATTGAGAATTGGTATTCCGGTGAGTAGGTGGTGTGTTTTGCCATGCTGTTTGCATCCCCAACCCTTCAGACGTCTTCAGTGTCAACAAAACACACAGACACACACGCTTACACCTGCACACACACCGATACCCACAACCACACACAACACAAAAAAGAAACAAAAACGAAAAACAACTAGAAAAGAAAATTTGCTTCACAGCAAATTTGTCTGGGTGCCTTCAAAATGAGAACAGTTTGAAATGTTACACTTTGCCATTGTTCAACATAATCTAAATTTCATGCATTAGCCTAATTTTTACAAATTAAAATGCTCAGCTTTGATTCTTGGTTCAAGGGATGTGGCCATGTCCCAAAATTATAAAGTGATGTTTGAATGAAACTACTATTTACTATAGTTTTGAAGCTATTCAACATTTTAATTTTGTGTATTTGCCTAATTTGCATGAATTATAAGCCTAGAGGAACTTTGGTTTATTGTTCATTGGATGGGGCTATGCCACAAATCTATAAATTGAAGTAGGAATGGCCCCTCTATAATAGTTTTGAAGCTATAAAAAGGTTTACATTTTGCATATTCACCTAATTTACATAAATCAAAATCCTACGACTTTGGTGCATAGCTCATTGGATGTGGCTTTATCACAAACCTGTAAATTGAAGTTGGAATGGCATCTCTATGTACAGTAGTTTTGGAGACATTCAACTTTTAAATTTTTCAATGCCCCTTATTAGCATAATTTGAAATTCTA
Source organism: Hermodice carunculata (assembly GCA_964020975.1). NCBI lineage: Eukaryota > Metazoa > Annelida > Polychaeta > Eunicida > Amphinomidae > Hermodice > Hermodice carunculata. The sequence continues at coordinate 32,481,329 of OZ026619.1, read as the reverse complement.
CAACTATGCTGTCCATTATAGTGGCAAGTGTCACAAAGGTATATATGCACATTGAAATTTTGAGTCCATCTGCAATATAATAGTTTGAGATATGGCACTTTTAAAATTTTTGTGGCCTCTAAAGTTTGGTGGTTTTCAGTAAAATAGTTTCCGCGAAAAACTCTGACCAACTTGAAAAGAAAGAAAGAAAGAAAGAAAGAAAGAAAGAAAGAAAGAATTCTTGGAAAAACAAAATGTCTGGGTTGGCACCCAGACATAGTAATTTCGGAGAGTTCAAATTCACGATAATAAAAGACGTTTGAGTAAGACGTGCAAGCAGTTTCCTGAGAATAAAAGAATTGTCCAGGTCAAGAGATTTTCACGGCGCGCTGATGTATCCAAAATGCGCCGATGAAAGCTGCTGTCCGACTCTGAAGCCTCACACGATCTCACACTGAAATGAGTATCCCATGAATGGATACATGAAACAATCACTCATACATTTTTCGATGAAATATAATCGATGCTGCTCCTGGGATAAAATTCACGCACGGTGAAACCGTCTCGTGACATATGTATTCCCGCTTGGAGCCTCAAACAGCCATGAATCAGGCTTCTAATATAAGTGACAAACACAATCAATGGTCAAACCTGGGCAAGGTGAACTAGATTCTTGAGCGATGTCCCAGCCGGTTTGTTAGATACAAGTGTGGGTAAAAAGTCCTGGAAATAATAAAGAAAATGAAATGCTTGGCGAGTCTCTCAAGGTTATATAAATGTATATATATATATATATATATATATATATATATATATATATATATATATATATATATATATATATATATATATATATATATATATATATATATGAATTCCATGTTTATCAAGCCCTAATCATGTGGCAAGAAATTACATATTAGAGCAAAGTTGATTTCGCCAGACGAGAATGTGACTATGCGTTTCTTTTGTTACATATAATTTACCAGAAGAATGAACGAAAAAAGAATTAAGTATAGCTGTGGTAACTGCACAATATTAACACCACCGACAGTGCCACCGCTCCGCTATTAATTTTGATTTCGCAGGAAGTAAATATATATATATTTACTTTGGTAAAGTGAAGGATGTCCTGTTTGTTACATGGCCACACGTTTACTTTCATACTTGCCTAGCTTCGAATTGCTTCAGTGTAAATTTAAGAGGATTTTTAAGAGGTGACATATCACGTCACGTGACGTAAAATGATCAGATCATTGCCTGCTGCAAAATATCTTGATAACAACATGGCAAATATAGTACTGTTTTAATCATACCGCGTTTGGCAAAATTCATGATACGCAATGAAGGAAGCGATATTTAAAACTGTCAGTCGCTGTCAACTGGTTTTAGCAGAAGAGTCACCTAATGCTTACGGGATTTATGTGATTGAAATCAAAGCCCCCAGTTAAATATAGGATGACGCTGCAGAGTGGACTTGTGTAAGGATGGGCACAAAACATAGAAGTAAGCCATCCCAAGTTTTTGTCGAAAGGCATAAAGTTTTGAAGTCCGAGAAATGTCAGCACAGCCTACAAAATTCAAATAATCGACACTTAAAAGAGTTCATTAATGGGTCAAAGTGAATTATCAGCGCATTGTGGACCCCTAACTAGGGGCATATAGCTATTCTGGGCAGGTGGTGTTAGAAATTTTGAAAGGGATATAAAATTAAGAGAAGACACACGGACTATTGCGTTTGATGAATCGTTTCAAATGTGCACGCAAATAAAGCTAAAAATGCTGTGCACATGTACATATCATGTCCTGTTTCTTTCACGCATGACAAGTTAAGCCCAATGTTGCAAGAGGTATTGTTTTATGGTCAGTCTTCATATGAAGTGTCACAAGTTTTTCCTTATTTATCCTTGGCACGAACAAATGACAACAAGGTACAGCGGAATGTATCACGAATTTTAAACCTGCATGGGGTAAAAAATATGCATCTAACAAGCTCAGAAATTATACGGGTACGACTTAATAAAACCATGGACCTGTAATAAACCTGCATGGGGTAAAAAATATGCATCTAACAAACTCAGAAATTATACGGGTACGACTTAATAAAACCATGGACCTGTAATATACGCGTGATAGGTCCATGGTAAGACATCCAATTGTTCAATTGATCACAAGATATATACTTTTCATATGTCTATGTGAGCCCAGCTGGATCGACCTTCTCAAAAAGGAGGACATTTTTGACGTTTTCGAATCTGATATTGCTTAACGACTACAGGGCGGTGCGTTTTCTGTGGAGCACTACAGGAGAATGCGATTTTGTTTCTAATGACTCTCGGAAAAATATCCCATGACCTCAGTTGTATGTCAGTGATATACCAATGCATAGGAGTAATATGGACATATCAAAAGTAAATATACATGGTCAAAAATTATTGGACATGAGCAAATCGACTGCATGGCCTCCACATTCTGAATGGTCGATGTTTAGGTGATCATGTAGGTCTTTTCCCACGACACACCGACACACCCACTTCAATTGATTAAGTTTTCAGTTGATAAGCATCCTGAACTTTTTTAACTATCCATATGTGGATGGACATTGAACAACTGTTCAGTCGATTCACTATGTTCTGTCAACATGCACTGTTACTGTTAAAAGTTGCTTCAGCTGTTGTGCAATGTACCGGCCAGACGTAGTACGAAGAAATACTGCTGGAAACCCGAGGATGACCTCAAACACAGAAATGCCCTTGTAACAAGGGAAGTACAAGATAAACTTAAGATGATATCAGACCAAAAGAATAATGCAGAATCTGATATGAAAGCTGATGTCAGTGAGGTACTGACACGTGCAGCTAAAATTGCAAGAATAGGAAAAATACCAATAGGAGGAATCAGGAATTAGAAATGATACTAAGAAAATGTTATGGTATGACATGGACAATACTGACCTGAGAGGCTACATTGAAAACATTTCTATTTCTTACACTCACAGCCCTTTGATATCAAGCTACTTGAAAAATTAGGTGTAAACATAAATAGAACAAAAATAGTGTCACTACAAAAAACATTCGTTCCGAGTAAACTTGCTACGGAATTTAGAAAGATAAGAAGAAAGAAATCCTGTAGAATTACCGTTGGTGTGAAGCAAGGTTGTGTACTCAGCTCAACATTATTTAACCTCTGTCAATCTGATTTACCTGATATATTTGACACTTCATGTGATCCAGTCGAGCTGCATGACATGAAAGCTTAATTGTCTCATGTAGGCCACTGCTGATGATCTAACCACTTTGTATGAATCCACTCCCGGACTCCAAAATTCACTTGTCAAATTACAACAATACTGCAACATTTGGAAATTAACTGTAAATACGCCCAACATTAAAGTAAATCCTTGCCAAGGTGTTCACAAACCAGGCTGACACCAGTCATTTTGATAAGATCTCTCAGGCTTGCACCTGCAGTAAGCTGAAAATGATGCACATATTCACCTCGACGCTTTCGTTGAAATGCGTTGCCACAGGTATCGCTAATAACCGCAGTAATCCCTTCATATGTGTTAACCGAACAACTGGAGCCAAAGCGAAAAATGCAGCCACCTATCAACAAAATTAGTTGATGTGATTGGTTATTTCAGTATTATTTTTTTCATGGTACCGCAAGACATTGAAGGTATCAAAATATACATTTACACAAGTCATGATTCAAGGATAGAATGTATTTCAATTGTTGTGCCTGTCTGGTCAAACTTACACAAATGGTTGCAGACACCTAGAAATATAAAGAACATGGACCGAATGGATGTTTTTAAACCTGACAAATTTTGAACAGTTACAAACTTAATGGTTGTATAGATTATTCAAAACAAATGTTTTAATTAGATTAAAACAATCGCAGAAAAAGTGCCCACCCACCTCTGCCCTGTGAACATAACCAACGGTCATATATTCCTGGTCAATAAAAAGATGCCACTGGCTCTGTGTTGAACATTGAGCAGTGGAGTCTTCATTTATACCAGCAGTTTATCTGTAAGGACCGTGGCCATAATGCAGTGGCGTTGCCAAGCGAGGGGCTGCGAGAGGCCGCTAGATGCTCTCTCTCTCTCTCTCTCTCTCTCTCTCTCTCTCTCTCTCTCTCTCTCTCTCTCTCTCTCTCTCTCTCTCTCTCTCTCTCTCTCTCTCTCTCTCTCTCTCTCTCTCTCTCTCTCTCTCTCTCTCTCTCTCTCTCTCTCTCTCTCTCTGTGCATGCTACAGGCATTACATTTTACAAATATGTGCTTAGTTTTAGGCTGCTTTGACTTGATATTAGTTTGTCTATTATTCCATGCAATTGATGCAAGAGCCTCTTCATGCCTCTTGGAAGATGCAACAGCCCCAGCGTTGCCAATATAAAAAGCTTTTTAGGCGTACCATCATTGTAGTATAGCAACTGAGGACGGGGGGGGGGGTACGGGGTATCCCCTCCCAAGGTCAGATCATTTTGGAAAAACGTGACCATAAATGGTGCATTCTAGTGGATTCTGCAGCAAAGATCCTTATATTGTTTGACTTGATTATTATAATATAAAAGAAGAAACCTGCACCACTGATATTTTTGTAGACAGTTTTAAAACATGCGTAGACGATGGTGCTTTTTTTCATTTTTTGTGTAGAACGTAGACAGACTGAAATTAAATTTGTTACAAAATTTGCCAAGCTCGCAACACTGAAGCCCTTGCGGAGAACTATTTTTTTTACAGTATCTGTGCTGAAAGTTGACTACATGTTCTTGCATAAGCAGTGGACAAAGTTTCGGAAGGTAAGATTTGAATATTTATGGTCCAGGTAATTTAATTGTTTCAGTTAAGTCAACTTGAAATAACCATAAACGCAACCAAAGGCATGTTGCCTGCACTACCTGTCCTTCAAACCATGTTTTACGGGATGGTTTCCAGAGGATAGATGATGCATTGTGTCCGTTTTATGTTTATCAATCAAACCTCCGTCCTTCTATTTATCATAGGGGTATTTGTATGCAGATCTCTGTAGGTTTGACAGGTAAATAATGAAGATAAAAATGCATATTAAAAGCACACGAAAATAATGTAAATCTGTTACAAAATATCGTCATTTTAGAGCAGCTTTTCCTTCTCTAGAATGCAATATTTTCCCGAGGGTGCGTGCCCCCACGCAGACACCGCGAGGAAGAGTTCGCGCCTTTCTCGCTCATTTTGGGTCTTCAGTCCCTTTGAAATATCCTGGTTGCGCCACTGATCACGTGACTGTCATAATGGGGGCCACGGACAAAGCCAGGAAGGGAGGTCAGGTGAACTTGTAATGAAGACGAACATACAAGCCACATAATGCTCAGAACGGGTATACATGACATTAGTGCCCCTTTGACTCATATTTTGAACTCTTCACTTATAACTGGAACTGCCCAAGAGGAATGGAAGACCGCCCGAATCACCCCCATATTTAAAGGCGGTAGCAGGTCTGAAGTCAATAATTATAGACCTATCTCAGTCTTACCGGTAACCCTTAAAGTCCTTGAGAGAGCTGTACATGATCAGTTCTATCTTTTGCTGTCAGATCATAATTTGATGACCGCGGACCAATCAGGATTCAGGAAACAACATTCCACCACCGCTGCCCTTGCGCATCTATCAGATATAATGCGTGAGGACATCGATGGTGGAAACATTTGTGGTGCACTTTTCCTTGGCCTTAAAAAGGCCTTCGACACCGTGGACCACCGGATCCGCCTTTGGAAACTGGTGAGCTACGGTGTCGAGGGTACTGAACTTAAATGGTTTACATCTTATCTTTCTCACAGAACCCAGCGGACCTCCATTCATGATGTACTATCAGACTCTGAAGAGGTCACCTATGGAGTTCCCCAGGGATCCATAGTTGGTCCGCTCCTCTTTATCCTCTACATTAATGATCTTCCCAACAAAATTTCTGTTTGTAAAACCTTTTTAATTGCAGATGATACAGCACTTTACTTCTCAGCCCCAGATCTGCACGAAATTGAGCGTACACTTAACTCTGAAATGTCCAATGTCTCTGACTGCTTTGCTTCAAACAAACTAACTCTTAATGTTCAGAAAACTAAACTTATGGTTTTTGGCACTCCTCAGAGACTCAAATCAGCCGCTCCTTTCATTATACAGACAGATGGTGAGACAATTGAACAAATTTCTGTTTTCAAATACCTAGGAGTCTTGCTAGACTCCTCCCTTTCATTCTCGTCTCACCTTAACCATGTGATATACAAGGTGAACACTAGACTGGCTGTCTTGGGTAGAGCAAGCAAATTTATTCCACAAAAACAAAGGAAAAAAAGAACCATAATGCTGTACAAGTCACTTATTATACCATGCTTTGATCACTGCGACATTATATGAGATTCCTGTTCCTGCCAGCTTGAGCACAAACTCCGGGTTTTACAAAACCGTGCCCTCCGTATTATTAACAAAGCTTACAGATACACCCCAATTTCGGCCCTTCATTCAACGAGCAATATGTTAGCCCTACAACAGCGAAGAGATTTCCACCTTCCGACATTTATGTACAAAGCTACCCATAACCTATTCCCAGATTATGTTTGTTCTAAATTTGTATTTACTGCCCAAATCCATATGCACCAAACCCGAGCTCTGTCAAATAGGTCCCTGTCCATACCACGTGCAAGGCTTTATGTTGGCAGCAACAGAATTTCTATAAGGGGTGCCACCACATGGAACTCTCTTCTCCCCGAAATTAGGAATGCCCCAACCCTATCCCTATTCAAGTCTTGAAACTACCCCCTTAATAAATAAACCCCATTTTACCCCTTCCCAACCTCATTACACTGCATGTTTTCTTCCCTAGTCAATTTCCATTTCGTGGCTCCCCCTCATAATACTGGTAATGATCAATCGTGATCTTGACTTTCAGCTTACATTCATGTATGTTAAACCTTGACGATGACCTAAGTTATTTTTTGACTTTCCATGCAGTGATATTAATTCCTATATCTATCTGATGCGCCTATATCTACCTGATGTGTTATACTTTTTAAAGTCTCTTTTTTAGATATTGATTATTGTGCTCATTTTACTGTTGTCTATGTGTTACAAATCTGATTTATTTTTACAAATTGTCACTTATCCTTCATGAATTCATATGTATCATTACCATCCAGGGCCTGGCAGAAGATAAGTGCTACGTCACTGAGCCAGTGATCCTGGCCAAAAAATAAATCAATCAATCAAATCAAATTGAAAAGTTGTGCCGCTTCACTATGGGCTTTATGGCGCAAGGTTCGCGAATGACATGCTGCAGAAGATTGCTGTTCTTGAATGCTGAGAGGGGGGGTGTACCCCACCGATGCAAAGATGAACAAGGAGAACAACTTGCTTGAGTTCCAAACCAAAGACCATTTTATTTTTGCTAATAGAAATATCCTAAGTGAAATTGACACGAGTCACATGACACCCTAGGGGAGCGATCAGTTTAAAGATGCCTGAGGAAGGCAGTGCATGTGCCTTCCCTGGCCTCTCACTGTGCCTGGATGGCACACCCTATTTTGTTGCCTTTGTGGCCATTTCTATCACTATGCCTGGGTGGCAAACTTTATTTTGTTGCCTTTGTGGCCATTTGCCTGGGTGGCAAAGTTGGTTTTGGGTCTGGGTGACCTACAAGTTGTTTGTGTGACATAATGACCACGAGCTGGGTGGCTGGAGCACACGGGTGGTCTGTTGGTGCTGCTATGCTGTGGGCTGGGCACCTCGCCTGCATGTGTGTGTACCCTTGTCCTGTTTCATTTTACACACTCGTGTCACTAAAGCTGTCTCTGCTGTGCATATGCTACTGGGTGATGCTGTTGTATATATGTGTAACCGCTACATGTGGTGTGCCTGCTGTGATCATGCTATAACATGCTGCAGGTGCGTCTGTGGTATGCTTTGCTTGACTGTTGTGGCAGAGTCGTGTGTGTACCATGGGTCTACATTCAGCAGCTGTAGGTACAACCAGTTGCCCTGTGCTCATCCTACGATAGTTCGAGGTGTTCATGCATTATGCCCTGACAGTATACAGCTACATGTTCTCATTAGACGAGGCAACCTGAGGTTCCATTTGGCACTTGGTTGGGTATTTTCCTGCAGACTATGTGGCCTCCATGTGTGGGTTACTTTACTGTCCCCCCCCCCCCCCCCCGGGTTTTGGCTGATGGGTAACAGTTTATTGTAGGGTTAACATGTACCTTGGTGTCCTGTAGGGACATATACAGCCAGCATTTCCGTACTGTGTCATGGCATAGTTTGAGCTGGGTCTTTCAACATACCGCTGTGTTATAATTGTACAACTGATCCGAGATGACACATATCACACTGCATCCCTGATTTTCACCTGGGGAGCTTCCTGTCATTGTGTGTGTGTGTGTGAGGGGCAGGGGTTTATACCCACATATGTCCCTTTTGCTTATCTTTGTATTATATATGAATATAAATAGCTGTTTTGGTGCATTTATTTGATGTTTTCTTTTGGAAGTTTTGGCGTATTTGGGCTTTCAGCTAAGGTTTGCATGGGTCCTCAATTTGACACTTTGTGTGGTCTACTCATAGGCCTTCTCCCCATCTTTCTTCACCTAGCTTTGGTTATTGCTCTACAACTATGTGGTGTTATACTATAATTTGTTGTTAATGTTCAACAACATTCCTGTTTGACAGTTTTTTTCGCGGCACTAGGTTGATATTGGACGCTGTGGTTTGCTGTCCCTGGATTTTGGCTGTTGACATTTGCCTGGTGAGGCATCCCATATGGTCCCCTTCTAGATTTTTGCACGCAAAGTTGCACGAACTCACCCTCTTCTTTTGGTATTGGACGTTCATTAAATTTCAACCTGTCATGCTCTGACCACCCTTGTGGGCCTTAGTGTTGCATTCCTTTAGTGTTTTAATTGTGGTTTTCCCTCTATGATTGGCTTTTTTCTTGGGTGGCGGCTTCTCTTGTGAAGCCCCTTTTCTCGCATGTGATTGGCTGTGGATTTTTCTTTACCCTTTTTTTGGGCTGAAGCATGGGGCTCTCTTCTTGCCCCCTACCTTATTGATATGCATTTCATTGTTTTATGTATGAGTGGAGTCTTGTATTGGCTATACTTCTTGTTGCCTGGAACTGTGGGCTTCCAGGTCCAGCTTGGTGTACTGTTGTCTTGTCCCAGCATTGTACTGCCACCAGTCATCTGAACAAGACATACAGGCAGAGTTATGGCTTCAGCAGACCCCCCTGTTACATACCTGAAGCAGGGACACTCCTTGAAAGGGAAAGACATATTACCTGTGGCCCTTCGTCTGAAAAAAGCGGCAGATGTTAGACCAGAGGATGAGGCCCTCGCTAGTGTATCCAAGAAGTACAGCTTGGTCAGCTACTCTGAGCCAGAGGTGAGGACTGAGTTCCACAAATTGACAGATACCCTGTGGAGGATGTTCTTCAGCTTGCAGGTTTGCAAGTCAACAGGCAGGACTGTTTGTTGGCCCTTCACTGTGCTGTGTTGCAAGCCAATACTGCTGGGGCCCCTGATAGGACACCTCTTGCCAGTCCTGAGGAGAGCCGCACCAAAACTCCAGCATTGCCCCTTAAGAAGCGGGTAAGTAAGATTTTATCTTAAAAAAAAAAAAAAAAAAATCTCTTGGTGGGTGAGGGCATGTCATCGAAAAAAAAAAAAAAATCTCTTGGTGGGTGAGGGCATGTCATCGAAACAAAAAAAACAAAAAAAAGAAAGAAAGAAAAGCAAAGCAAAGCAAGCTTGAGGTTCTATGTGTGCAATAGAGTATACCTGTACCACAGTGTACATACGGGTCCCTTTACTTTCCAGACATTGAGTGCTAAGGCTGACCAACCCTCTACCTCAGGGGACCCTGGACCCAGTGATCGCATTGCCGATTTGGAACAGCAGGTCAAAAAGCTACGCCAGGAGAGCCACGCTGGATCTGTAGACCAAGCCCTCGCACAGGTGCGCAACCTTGCCAACAAAAGTAAAGTGGACAATGCCATTTTATTGGCTGCTTTAGAGCACCTCGTGGATACTGCCCATCTAGTAGGCCATGAGAAAGCAGATGAGTATAAATTATGTCTCAAGGCCTGCAGAGACCTTGAGGAAGAGGGGGAGTTAATTGAGGTCACTTGTTATTAAGCTTGTGGGTACAGATATGGCCAAACGGGTAAACTCTGCTATTGACAGCTGGAAAAAGATAAACAAAAAATGGCAGGAGCTGGGAAAAGATCGGAAATCAACTGCTAGTAACATGACCAGTGCATCTGGGGCCCCACTTTCTACTGCAGCTCCTTCTTTTGGGTGGCCAGGGTTTCCCCCCCACACCCCCCCCCCCCTTTTGGGATGGGTTATTACCCAGGGTATCCTTTTATGCGGGGATCGGGTCCACGTCGAGGTCGGGGGAGGGGTAGCCCCACCCAAGCAGAGCGTCGCTGTTACCTGTGTCTGGAGGTGGGCCACTTAATGTCCACCTGTCCCAAGTTGCCCACCACTGATAAATAAGTATCATTATTTTTGGCCTGGCAGCTTCAGGAAATAACTTTATTGACATAACCTGTTACAAGGTATGGTCTATGGTATAAGTTATATATATGCAATGCAAGATGCATAAATACATGGTAAATAAAACAGCCCCCCCTTTCCCGGAAAAAAAAAAAAAAAAAAAAAGATTACATAGACAGTGGGTGCACTTCAGGTATGTTGTTAGTGTTCTATTCATTCTGGCTCTTGTGACAGTAAGTTGTGCATCAGTTCTTTATTACAGGCCTAGCTATCTGAATGAAACTGTACCATTAATGTAGGTATTTTCCCTATGAGTATACTCGTAGGGGGGGGGTCATCTGTATCCAGCCATCAGGGCTATCATTTGAATAACGCTGTGTAATTGATGTAGGTATTTTGTGTTCATATGAGTATATTTGTTTCGGGTCATTTGTATTCCAGCCGCCCGGGGAAACTAATTCCTTAGTGGACTGCTCCAGTTCAAGTGGGCGGAAGGGATATAGAGGTGACCTGCTTTCAGTCACACAGCTGGGTTGGGTCTGCTGTTTTCTACTTTGAGGTGTTATGTTTGCAGGACTTGGGCACCATACCCAACATTCCTCAATGGGAGTTGGAGGCAGGCTTCTCCCCACTCACTGCCCTGGGAAACAGCAGACAGCGGCCCAGTTGGGTGAACTGGAAGGGGTTATCTCTTCATCCCTCTGCTCACGAGCTGGAGGCTTTCACAATAGATAGTATCCTTCAGTGGGGGAACTCTTTCATTCCTATACAGGACCAAATTTTCAGGGATCCACATGCTTTCCTTGCAGGTCAGTTGCATTCTAAGCTAGCTAATTGGGAAGCTTTGTTCAGACATATGGGACAATCTCAGTCTGACCCAGTTTTAGGCTGGATTAGAGAAGGGGTGCAAGTGGAACCATTCTTTCGGCCTTTTAAAGGAAATTTTAAGGGTGAAGCATATGACTGTGCTATACCCCACCTCCCAGGGTTTTTCACAATTGCCCCTCAGGGAAACGTTTTGCTTCTTTTATTGCTCGTACACTAGAGGAAAGAATTATAAATGGGTCCATGGAAGTAGTTGGTCAGGTCGGTGTAGTTAAACCCCCCACTCTAGTTATGGGCATTTGTGTTGAGCCAACTAAACCTAGGCTGTGTCACGATGAACGTTTTTTAAACTTCTGGATTTCTGATAATCCATTCAGGTTAGAAACTTTACATGACCTACCCCCACTTTGTCCACCAGGGACTTGCATGGCAACGTGTGATGAAAAGGCAGCTTATGATGGGGTCCTCCTCCACCCATCCTCTAGGGATTATTTTGGCTTACAGTTTGGAGGATTTTACTTGCGTTACCGTACCCTCCCATTTGGTTGGAAAGCCAGCCCCTACATCTACCAAACCGTGGGATGACAATGACTTCCTTTTTACGGTTGAGGGGCATCCGTACATTACAATACATAGATGACAGGTTTGTGGGTCCCCTTTCCACCCCCACTCAGTGTTCGGGATTTGATAAGTCCAGATGGGCCATGGCAATTACATGTGCTGTGTTGACGGCCTTAGGTTACACTGTTGCTTTGACCAAGAGTGCCTTAACCCCCAGCACCCAGATATTGTTCCTGGGCCTGGTGGTTGATTCAAAAGCTCAAAGCTTTTCTATACCTGTTCAGAAACGGGCCACATTTGCAGCCCTGAGAGATTATATATTGCAGAGAAAGCAGATTACATTGAAAACACTGCAAAGGTACATGGGCAAATGTGCATTTTTTGCCCTCTGTGTACCTGCTGCTAGACTTTTCACTCGTTGTATGGCTCATGCAGTTGCCCTTGCCCATGGTAATAGCAGAATGATCCCCTTGTCCCCTGAACTGGGAGAAGAAATTCAGCACTGGCAGTTTATTGACAGTTGTACAGAATGGCTGCCTTGGCAGCGTGAGTCCCATATCCCCATTACTATAGCTACTGATGCCTCAGGGTTTGCTTGGAGTGGGGTGACCCCTATAGGCACTGTCCGAGACTACTGGCCTGCTCGTGACAACAGACCAATTCACTTGAAGGAGGCAGATGCTTTGGTTAAGACCTTGCAATCAGTCACATCCTGTATCCGAAATTCAAGGGTGGATGCTTTAGTGGACAATATGGCTGTTGTTCATGCTTGGCAAAATGAGGGGGGAAGGGATCCTGAACTGAATAAATTGGTTAAAACCCTATTTCATCTCTGTAGGGCTCATAACTTCACCCTATCCCTTTCCCATGTTAGTTCTCAGCTGAACATGGCTGATGCCCCTTCTCGGCACTTATGTCTCAGTGACTCCATGCTGAGCCCTACTTCATGGGCCCAGGTAGAGTCATAGTTTGGGCCCCATACATTTGACCTGCTGGCTTTGGATTCAAATGTAATGCAGCAACAGGATGGTACCCCTCTCCCTCATTATAGCCCTACTCCACTGCCAGGCTCTGTGGGTGTTAATGTGTTTGCTCAACAGTTGAAGCCTCAGGAAAATTATTATGTATTTCCCCCTTTCTCCCTTATTGCCCCCTTGCTGAGATTTCTGTCACAGGAGGTTTGTCGCCCTTTGTCTTGTTCTGTCATTGTTCCTAAATTATCACCCTTACCGGTTTGGTGGTCCCTTCTGCTAGATTTAGCTTCTCACTTCCGATGTATGGCAGTCAGGGGTGATGTTGGAGCTGTGTTAGTTCCATCCAAACAGGGTTTCATTCAATCTCGGACAGGGCTCCCCTATGACATCTTTGTGGCCCGGCTACAGTTCCGATAGTTGAACTTGTCTCACTCTATTTGCAGGTCACTGGTACCTTGACCCCCCAGGTGGATACATTTGCATTGGACTCCCGCCTAAATTCACTATTGGGCTCCCAGACCTCCTCCCACTACCACCGTAGTCAAGCCTTCCTACTGGACACCTTGGGTGTGTTTATGGTTGGTTGCTATGGTCACCCTCATGTTACAGCCATGATGCCCTCTGATGTATGTAAATTCCTTACCTGGAAGGACAAGGATGGACAGACCCCTATTCATTATGCCACGTGCCCCGCTATTAATGCCCGCAGTCCTCAGTGTCTATGTCCCCGTAGGTTGGCAGTGGGAACAGTTACTTCACTTCTTGCCCAGCTTAGAAATATTTTTGAGGGGGCTGGTTTAGGTAGGACCTGGTGTGAGGCTTCAGGTGTAGGTAACCCTGCCTACTCTAGGATGGTTAACCAATATCTTCAGGCCATTCGAGAGGAACAAAGTAGGGCTCATGTTACCTCTAAGCAGGCTGTACCTTTATTTGTTGACAAACTAAAACTGATCTCCGTGTATATTGCCCGGCAGATAGGTCAATCAGAGGTTGGCCTCCGTTCTAGATTCATTTTCGCCCGGGACCAGGCACTCTTTAAGCTTATGTATTTTGGTGGGGATAGGGCTCATGATGTAGGGCTCATGCTCACACAGGAGATCAAAACTTTGCCTGGGGGGCGGGGCTTCCTTATTCGGCACACCTGGGGGAAAACATGTAGAGTGGATAGGTCCAATACTTTTACTGTCTCCAAGTGTCCTGACTTGCGCATCTGTCCAGTTCAGGGCCTTACTGTTTATTTTAACATTGCCCATCAATTAGGCATAGACTTGTCCCGGGGTTACCTATTCAGACCTGTCTCCACTAGGGGAGTAGTTTTGACCCAGGGCTTATCATATAGCTGTGTTTATGCTCGTCTTAAACATTATTTGGGTTTGCTTGCCATTGATGCAGGGGAGTCCCCTCATAGCTTCCGTGGGGGGTGTGCAATAACTATGGCCACCTTGCCTTCTAATCCTGGCACTCATACTGGGGCCCTGATGCATCATATTGGCTGGCGATGTGTACAGATGGCTGACCGATATAGCCGGCATACGCAAATTTATGATAGTTCGGTCACATGCAACTTGTTTTCTTCTGTGGTGGGGGGCGGTATGTCTAGTCGGGCTTCAGAGCTTTACCAGCAAATTGATGTCCAGGCCATGACCCCAGCTTTCCCTCCTTCTCCGGGTAAGTAGGTGATTAGGCCTCGGTGCAGCTCTCTCATCCATACTACACCTGGATATGGGCCTACAGGACAGTTTTGTGGTATTGGACATTGTGGACTCAATGTGCTACATGCTACTGCTGACACTAGCTCACACTGGATTACAATACTTTTGGATGCAGAACGCACAATTTTATGGTTCACACATTAAAGATTTCTGTTGATTCTGACTTACTTTGTTGTATTAGTCTGTGTGTGCCTGTATGTACCTCAAACCTCGGAGTTATAGGGAGTCTGTGTTAAAAAAAAAAAAAAAAACTGTTTGGTCTGGGACACAGACTTTCTCTTCCTTCAGGTATGAGTATTGGGAGTCTGTTGATGGGAAGGTGAGGTGAACTACTATCATCTGGGTGTATGGATAAGTGACTGGCATGAGTACATCTGAATGGATCTCTTTCCCATATCTTACACCTGTGTGAATGGCGAGTGCCCTTTTCACTTGAGGATATGGTAAGGACAACACCAGTAAAAAGTACTTATCAATACCTACACAGATGCAACAAATAAAAAGAAATCTAACTATTCTTATATTCCTGTCACAGCATAGTCCACATGCAGTGGCACGAAAAGGGGGGGGGGGGGGAACATTGATACAAGAACTTGCCAGCTTTAAATCCAAACTAGATACAAATCCAAATAAGTATTTTTCCTCCGTAAACTGGGTTGTTTTCTGCAGAGAAACAAATTTATTCAGGGCTTTAAAAGATTATTTTCTGACCCAGAAGAAAATATAAAATCAGAAATCTGGCTGCAACACAAAACTTTGGTCACTGACCGATATCTTGTCCACATCAACTTACAAACAATGCTACCCTGGGTCATGCAGTCAACAGTCTATCGCAGGACCAGGCACCGGGTGTGACTTGGTCTGAACTCTAGTTGTTCCTCTTTGGCATAAGCATCTCAGTTCCTAACCTACATCCCTAAATCTTAGAATTAAGTCGGACAATGAATTCAAGGATTTATTTCACTGATCTGTGATGGAAAAGCAGAACTTTATGGGCTTACCTATTTTTCATAAACGTTGGTGTGTTTAATTATTTTACTTAGAAATATACTGTAGTATTTGCAAACTCACACCCAAATTATTCCACATAGTCAATTGCTGTCACTGAAAACATAATTGCCTGTACACAGTACATGTAATTATATCGTAATACAGTTGCCTGCACAACACTGTGCACCATTAAAAATTACATAGCATATCATTGCCTAAGCAACATCAAGCAAAATGACATTATACAGTATTTGCCTGTGCAACAAGCCTGTGCATCATGAAACATTATTAAGGATTAAATCATGTATTGTTGCCTGCGCAGCATCGTACAAAATTACATAATACAACATTTGCCTGCGCAACATTACCAGCAATACTCAGAATAGCATAGGCCTTTATTAGGCAACCTTTGCGCATGTGAGCCTGTGCGGTATTACTAACAATTATACAACATAAAGTTTTTGCCTGCGCAGCTTGCCCAATTGCCTGCATAAATGCTGACTAAGCATTACAAAATGATTTGTTAATGTTGTAATTTACCAGCAGAGGGCACTACCATTGTCAGCACATCCCCTCCTTTAACCCAAGGATATTTCAAAATAAATGTACACACGTTATACCAGGTACATGTCAATCAAGTTTCTATCACACGCTGTGTCGTTTGCGTTCTGTTGGTGGCATAGTAAATATGCCAGAGGGTTACTGGGTCACGGGCCGTACCAGGTTTATCGGTTGCAACCAATAGTGAAGTAAGAGGTTAACCATTTGATGCCGGGGAACGAAGCCTGAAGGGAGGTTGTTGTTCTTGATGGGGGTTTTTGCCTGTATCTTTGGGATTTTTTTCAAAAGAGTATTATTTATTTTAATTTTATTTTATTTGTCCTTATTTATACTGGGTAGCCTGATCAGTACCAAGGCACTGTTCTCTCTCAGGGCCCAGTGTTACAAAACAAATAAAACAAGTATACATACTTGAAAACATACATGTAAAAGGCGTAATTAAAACATGGAATATATACAGTAAAAGATCAGGCAAGTCCATAGGTAAAATGTCACAGAATTAAGAGGCAAATTTGTGGTAATGGCGTTTAAAACAGTCAATGTCCATTTCTCTGAGCACCAGTGGTAATTTGTTCCATTGGGAAGCCCCAGAAAAAGAAAAGGTTCTCTTGTCATAGTCTGTCTTTGGGGCCGTAAGTTTTACATTTCCATGAGTGCTGCCTCTTGTAAGATATGTATGACTATCCTGAACTTTATCAAACATTGTGCACAGATATGGCGGGCTACATTTTCTGATACTTTTGAACACCAGAACTGATTTGTGGAATTGACGTCTGTACTCCAAGGTTCTCCATTTTAATTGGCAGTGCATGCTGGTAACACTGGTACGTTTATCAGCCCCCAGAATAATCCTGGCTGCTCTGTTTTGGAGTATTTGGATTCTGGATTTTATTGTTTGAGCACAGTTCCCCCAGATGATATCACAGTAATCCATTTGAGATAATACTAAAGTTTTATATAGAGTATTCAACGATTCTGGTCTTAAGAACTTTTTTAGACGTCCGATCAAGGCAATTCGTTTAGACACTTTGGATGCAAGATAATCCACGTGAGTTTTCCAGTTCAAATTAGTGTCCAGATATACACCCAAATATTTGAAAGCATTGACTATTTCCAAGGAAATGTCACTGATGGTAATATCCAATTTGACATCACGAGTTTTATGTGGTGAACCAATTACCATTGCTTTAGTTTTATTTACATTCAAAGTAAGTTTATTTTCATTCAACCACATAGCAATACTTTCTAAGTCTTCATTCAGTGCCAGTTGAATTTCATTAATATCCTTGCTGCCGTAGAACAGAGCGGTGTATTCTGCGTACAACACTATTTTGCATTTGTTGACGGCAGAGCAGATATCATTGATATAAAATACAAAAAGCAATGGACCTAGGATGGATCCCTGAGGGACCCCGCAGGGTATATCTTCAAGGCTAGAGGAATGACCATTAACACAAGTATATTGTTTGCGGTCTTCCAAGTAACATTTAAACCATTTCTGTATATACAACGAATCCCCCTCGAATAATTTCTTTCTTATTTTTTCCTGAAATGTAATTATTCGATATTCTAGTTTTATTGTGTCATTGACCATGTATTGTAATGCCATGATAGCATATAACTCAGACACACTGATAACAATACTTTTGCCCAAATACAGAAGACAATTTGTCCATTTCACAGTGCTGTTGTCTTTTTTTGTGTGTTTGTTTTTTTGTTTTTGTTTTTGTTTTTTGTTGTTTTTGTTTTGTTTTGTTTTGTTTTATTTTTGTTTTTGTTTTTGTTTTTGTTTTGTTTGTTTTTTGTTTGTTTTTTGTTTTTGTTTGTATTTGTTTATTTTTTTTGTTTATTGTTTTTTGTTTTGGTTTGCGTTTGTTTTTGTTTTTTGTTGTTGTTGTTGTTTTTTGTAGGTTTTTTTTGTTTGTTTTTTTTTGTTTGTTTGTTTTTCTTTTCGGTTTATTATTTTTTTTTTTTAGGGCCTCAGGAACGGTTTCACTCCAATTTTAGAAGCCTTGAAACTATGCTTCCCAGGCAACTAATCAACAGTCTATCTTTGCTTTTATTGTCGCATGATTTAGATAATTTTTTTCAATGAGAAATCTCCTTTTTTTTTTTAACAGCTCAAGCTGGGTCCACTGAACGGGGTCGTGCTGTACATATGGCCGTGCACGCACGAGGAAGCCAAGAATACACGGAAAGAGATTTAATTTTAATCTTGGCAAAATAATTTTAAAAACCATACCTATACCCTTATTCTGAGCCATGTACAAATCCATGACTATAATAACAATTCTATCCTGGAAAATCATAAATTGTAGAGCCATCCAGCTAGAAACCAGAACCATAGGCGCCTGGCTCCAGCTTCTTGTCGCTTGCAGCGCAACCGCACTCACAGTGGACTATCCATTAACAGCATATGGAATTTTTTTCAGCGGAACACACGCATCTTGTTGTCCCCCCTCCCCCCCCCCCCCCAAAAAAAGGAAGAAAAATAACAGGAAAATAAAGAACAAAGAAAGAAAAGACATTTCCCAGAAGTTTTTGACAAAGCAAAGCAAAACCAAACTTCAATATATTTTTTTTTTGGGGGGGGGGGGTACTATACAATCGACGTTGCTTTGTGGTGCCCCTCAACTGGTGCCCAAAGTCCCTGCGTTTCGCCATTTCTCAGGCCCATGCAGCCCATTATTGGTTCTCACGATCCTTTTCGCGGGAGGTGAGAGGTCAAATCAGAGATCAGATCAAGTTCAAGACGCCCTGAATATTTGAGTGGTCTCATTGTGTTGTGCTGATTTAACCCCTATCACTCCGGGCAGTTTTGGGATCTGGCACTGCCAGCCACTGGACACCCTCCCCTGACGCCGTGCACTGCAATTAATCCTGCTTCATTACACAGTTGCTCAATTAACAGCCGGAAGAGGGGTGCGCTATGACCGCTCGCTTGTCTGTGTGATAAAAAAACACGGCGCAGACCGCTGGGCAATAATCTTTTATCTGGTTATAGACATGTTCCAAGCTACGTTTAGGGGCCTACCTGTATTATAACAGTACAAGGCTATAACGTGTGTGACGTGTTTCACTTAAAGTTTTATTTTGTAATGAATTGAATTTAAATAAAATACGGAAGACAGTCCAGGGAGACTTGAGCAAGTCTACATTGTTGGCCCTCATGCTCGGTTATGTCGTTGTGAGGCACATGTGTAGCACTTACGATGTACAGTTCAGATGTGATACATACATGTACATTTCCGGTGTTGAAAATCACGTGATTCGTTGACGGTATGCTTTACTTGCAAGTCAGGTGTACAGTTATGTCGAGCGCTTGCAATGTTTGTGTTCCCATGATTAAAAAAAAAAAAAAAAAAAAAAAAAAAAAAGACTTTTGAAATTTCCATTCTTTCTAGTATGCAAAGTTTTAATGCGCTGATTTTGCTTAATTTTCACAGGATTTACTCGAGTGTCTCACATATATATACAGAAGTTGAAGGGGCATCTCTGGTTTCACGTTTATAATAATGAGTAATGAATATTGGATGAGCTTATAATGGGCATATTTCTATCAAGTATGTCAAGTTTCTCACAATTTATTGGGTTTGCAATCATCACAAGCATTTATATAATTAGGCCCATTAATTTAATTAGCAGCTGGTACGAATTTCAATATATTGGATAGAATTTGGCATAGCAACATCATGATGTTCTTGGTAACAGCACAATTTCCAATTCTATACAGCAATTGTCGAAATGTCATACATGTACAAGCACACATTGGAATGGCAATTCCATGTCTACATTATATTGGCCTACATATAGTTTATAAGGTCTTCGGGGTCTAAAAATTTAAAAGGCTTCCATTTGAAATATAGTCATAAAAATATATAAATGTATATAATGAATTATTTTCAAAGTGATCATGAGTAACCTTCTTTTTAAGCAACACAACACTAAAGGAATAAGAGGGTTTATTTTAAAAACGACGAAAGTGGGTGGACATAGCGTGTTCAGTATTGTTTGTAGCCCTTTGTGCATGGGTAAATGTCGCATGACCAATTACATCCCACAGATGACCTATGGAGAGACCCAAACACATGGCAGGCCTTCAGTTCAGAGTACCCTGATCAAACAACGCGAAAATCAGTCATGGTTACCACAGTAAATTGTCGTCAGCAAGACAATGCCAAGCCAAATGTGTCCAGATTTCGTCAAAATAATGAACACTCTTACAGCATCGAATGTCAACAATTTCCAAATGTTTCGTTTACAAAAGTAGCCTAACTTAAGTCACTGTGGATTCAGAAATTGTATTTTTCCTGCTCTGCTTTAAGCCCAAGTGCAAGCATAGCATCTGTGTCCCATAGAATTTGATCTTTATATGTATGTCCCATATAATTTGATTTCTAGCAATTTTGGCCCGTTCTTTTTATAAGCAATCATGGCTTGCTGAGAGAATACAATATAATTATGTGTATGTTATCCTCACGTGTTTTATTCAGTGCGCTGGCCGCTTGACAGTTGTTAACGCCCACAAAAAGGGTCCTCGTGAGCTGATTTGCTGCTCATTATCTTAAAATTGTTTCGAAAGAAGGCTATATACTGAACGCAATACTGACATTTGTTTTGCCAACTTTGGATGGAGTGTAGCTTTCCATAAGCTGTGTCACCCGATTTTGTGCATTGCCAACCAATAAAATTGATATCAGTTTTCCGAGACTTTTTGGTATAGTTTAAAGTCTATTGTTCGTTGATCCACTTACCTTTTCAGCAAATTCATCGTTTTTGGACAGTTTGGCAAAGGCTACTGTAGTTCCATGAGAAAACCCTAGCACGTAAATCTGTTGTTTGTCTGTCCATTGTAGCATATACTCTGTCATGGCAGGGAAGTCATATTCGGCTATATCTGGCCAGCTAGAATGAACGGTGTTTCAGGAATTAACCCTTTCCTGGCTGCTACAAACCGAGCAAACACCTTTCTTTATGGCGACTAAGTGGCCAATCCGCGACATGGAAAGCTGTTGAGCGACTATACAACATGCTATCTTTGCAGAACTCGTGTATTAGTGTCCTTCAAATTGGTTTTGTGGCCAAAAACAAAACTAAAATGAAGCAGACATTTTATATCTGGCATTTTTGCACAAAAAGTGTTTTAACTAACATAAGTTTCATGCACAAAAACACAAAATGAAGCAGATATTTTACATCGGGTATTTTGGCACAATGAAGAAGGTTTTTACTACGCCAGTTTTAAGCACAAACACAACACTGAAAACGAAGCAGACATTTTAGATACAGTATCTTAATTGCTCCGATTTGAGTGGGAAAAGGGTTTCAGTAACTCTTATATATGTCCAGATTTTAACATTAATTTACATTTTTATTTCAAATTTTACTCAACGCAGCTTCCGTTGACGGCTGTTGTGTCATCACGACCAGCAAGCCGAGGTTAATGCTTTGATGCTTTGATATGCCTGAAAGTGGCGCTTTCCAGGTCTGTAGCGTGGCTGATGAACAATTGTTACCAGCAAAATTCAGAAAAAAATGACATGAAGCTTGAAGAACATTCTATACATATTTTTTCAGATGACAAGGTTGATCAGCAATGCTTAAGTCGGTGGACCAACAATTATTCTCAGAAAAAAGTGTCGACCATTTGTTTCCAATTTGTAAAAGGTCTTTTCAACTCGATAAAATTTGCCAGTATCACACGACCATGTTTGTCTATTACGCACTCTCAACGAATTCTGTCCAAAGCAGGATTTTTTTTATTTATTTATTTATTTATTTATTTATTTATTTATTTATTTATTTATTTATTTATTTATTTATTTATTTATTTTTTATTGTTTTATCTATTTATCTTTCTATCTGTCTATCTATATATCTATCTATCTATCTAGCAATTCATCTATTTTAGAATTTTGCGACAGAAGATACTGAATAAAATTACTGTTGATGTACAAATTTGCTGATCACAATTGAAATTAGGTAACTTTCAAACCTGAAATTCCAGAATTCTTTCATGTGTGGTTTGTGCCAGCGATGGGCTCGTGAATGTGTATTCCCGCGAACATTAGCCAACCATACATCAAATCCAGCATCAGCTAGCAAATAACCTGAAGCACACCAGTTTGGGACAGTTACTCTCTGTCCGATCATGTTATGAAACTGAGTCAACAGCTTTACCCGGTGCTCTGTGGACCCAGAGTGCGCCGTGGAAAGCTGTTGATAAGGGTATATTAAGCTGATGGGAATATTTCTTATTCTTTCGTTTGCTCATTTATCCATCTACTCATTCATTCTTTTATCAATTCTTTTCATGAAAGCCCAACATTAAAAAAAAAAAAGAAAAAAGAAAGAAAGAAAGAAAGAAAGAAAGAAAGAAAGAAAGAAAGAAAGAAAGAAAGAAGAAAGAAAGAAAGAAAAAACAGACGACATTTGACATTACCGCCAGTTGTAGCTGGTTTGAACAGGAAAGCGTTAAAGTGAGTCAGGAGGGAACTTCATCACGACTCTAAAATCATTAGGCGATTAATGGACTCGTTCACAAAGTGAACAATCATGTAAAACGTGAATGTATATACCGACATGACGAATTATCCAAAATTGACAATAAATTGTACTAAGCTGGTGAGAAGAACGGAGAAGGATCTTGAGGGTATATGCTCGATTTGTGGCTAATTTGCTTCAGCAGAGAAACATTGTTTCATTCCAATGTATATACTGTGATCCAGAACGTAAATCTAGGACAGTATATGTATTTCAAAATCTAGAGAAAGGAAGTGATGTTCGTAACCATCAATGTTGCCCCTCACCAAATGGTTTACCAATTTTCTACCAGGTTGGTTACGAATTAGACATTAATATTATATACGGCATCTCTACTTGTAATAATGTTGAAGATATTTAACATTTCAATTTTCAAATTCATCTAATCAAGGGGGTGCGTGTCAAAGGGTTCGGACGACCCCCCCCCCCCCCCCATTTTCAGCAAAAGGTCCAATTTGGACCAATAAAACAAAAAAGAGATAGAAAGAAAGAAAAACATGAATTAAAACATAGCTTTACTTACTATCATGACAAGATACTTCCTTATTACCGTGATTGGTGTGCTTGAGCCGAACACAGCAAAATGATTTTTGTATGTGATTATTATAAAATGGTCCAAAATTTTGTTGATGGCCAGACATTATGTCACGGTTGAATAAAATTAGCACCAGTGCATGAAGTAGACTTCCAGTTATGTTGATCAACAAAATGTTATAACAGAATATCAGCCTTCATAGGCTACTTCAAGTCTTAGGTGGTGTATATGTAGCTTCATAGAGGTTTAGCACCTGGGTATAAAGTTAAGAAGGTCAAGCTTTGGAAAATTGTTTTCCCTGTAGATCGCCATCCAGCAAAAGAGTGCCTAAGTTCAGTGTGAGGATAAATTCTCTTCCCCCACAAGTTTTCACTCAAAGAATTAATTTGACAGACCTACATGTAAAGTTCACATAATGATTAAGCGATAATTAAATCCAAATTTATTTTCAAAAGGTCCACAATTTACAATTTGACAAATGGAGGAAATAAATGTAACAGCGTTTCGTTTTTAAGAATGCAAAGATTGCAATATAAATTCCTTATCACTTTAGAACTGTAAAGACCTGAAATATCTGTTATTCAAATCCGAGAAAGTTTGTGTCTGAAGCAGTTATCATCATCAGTTACAAATCCAAATGCGACACGACACCTCGAGCCAGCAAATCATGCACCTTCTTGAACATGGCGCAATGCTTTGTGGGACAGTCGCACAAAAATACAGTTGATTTTGATATCAAAGTGAATCGCGGGCACAGCCTATCTTAATGCTCTGAAATATTTGCAAAATATATACTTTTGTTTTCATACATTATACCCCCCCCCCTCCCAAAGATCGTCCCAACAAACTGTCCTCATTTACAAACCATTGGGGACGGAATCCACATGTTTCAAAATGACAGCCAAGTTTGTGAACTAGTCTCGACTCCATATTTTGAAGAGGTAGTATCCAAATTTTGTGTGTGATCAGTGTTAACAGAAGGTCAATTTGTAGAATGAATATAATGTAAAATATAAAATGGAACTTTTCCAGTGTGAACATTACCTAAAAATGTAAATACAACGCCTTGAAATTACCAGTTGGTGACGGCGACGGGCCCCAAAATAGGGATATTGTATCAGACACTGAAGTCGCCCCCAGGCTATTAATTAAGTAGCAACACTAGTCGGACCTGCCAAGCGCCCCTCCTGAGTGAGAGATGGAGCTTAGAGGAGAAGGTTGCCCCGATAGTGGATACAGGTCCGAAAGTAATGCCGGGTTTTTATATAAGTGGTAATGACCCAAAACATTAAGAGGCCAAGTGCTGTATGTGACCACTCTTGGGGTTGCCCTGGGGATGGTCTTTCAAAGGAAGGACCGCTGTATTGATACACAGTGGTATCTGCTTGGTCACCCCTTCAGCCCAGAAAAAGTAAGCATACTCAATAGGTAACCTTTCAATGTGGGTAAATTTGCAATGAGTCTTACTCCTCTGTCCAAGAAATGTGATCACAACAAACAGTATGGTTGATCACAACATTGACCACAGCAGGCGTACCAGTATGTTTGTTAGGGTGTTGTATCTTATGATCACATTGCCAGAATTAACATCTGTCAGTCAATTACACTAATTGGCAGCATTTTGAAGTTCCAATCCCCCATAAGATTAAAACAGATAAGATTGTAGACATGTTTGTTGTTGTAGGTCAGCTGATGAACGTGTGATCAAAATATAAAAGCTGTGAAATTTGAAAGCGTCTTGCTTAACATAAAAATATGGGAAATACATGCGCCACAAAGACATCATAGCACCCTTTGGAACTTTGAATTCCAAAGCTCTTTGGAACTTTGAATTCCAAAGCTTAGGAATTATTTACTTTAGCTTGAAAAGTGCTTCCAGACAGGATATATGTAAGGAAATATAAAGCTGCAAAATATGCTTGATGGTTTCCTGCTGATGACCTGTCGATAAATTCATTTGGCTGTTGAATCCTTGAATTCAAATAAAATACATCGAACATGACCATATTGATCAATAAAGGCATGGGTATTTGCACAAGTAAAGGTATAGATTTACACATAGACAGTGACTAGATTGGCTATGAAGTGGAGAGAGATGGATTACGGTGGGGGTTTTTTCGGTTCAGACGGGAACTTCAGGCTGTTAATTACCCCTGTTTGTATAATATTTCAGTTAATTACTCTAACTGGCATCATTTTGAGGTTTTGCATCCTTACAAACTAATTACCTCCCAAAAACAGTTTTAAAAGTGGCTGCAGATAGGGTATATGGTTTACAGTGTCATGAGGATATTTGAAAATCACAATTCAAACTGTTGTTATAAAAGATGTGCACAACATCAACAAACTGAGACAGAGTTTCGCAAATCATTAGTGTTTGAAAGCTAAATTGTTTCATATTTGACATATGAGAAATCAATAGGCATACACAATTTTATATCCTATCATTGTAAAATGTGACTAACACTATGAAATAGCCGCTAACAGCACACTAGCTGAAAAGGGAATACCATTGCTTTCAAAATACGAAAATTGTTAACACCCAGGCAGATTTTCCTTCAAGCAAATTTTGTTTTATAGTTTGCTTTATATATGTACAACGTATATGGTTGTGTGTGCTGACAGTAAGTGCTAACCAAATCGATATAAAAGTGACCTAGCAGAGAGGGAAAATAAGTGGCCTGCGATCTGAAATATGCAGGATTTTTGTGACCTTGTGACTTGGGCACCTGAAAAAGAGTGACCCGGTGAGGAGGGGGGGGGGGTTACCCTTCTAGATCTAGGTTGGAGGGGGCCTATATAATGGGAGCGTTCCTCGTGATTATATGCATATTGTCTTCCCTGTTGCGTAATCTTTCCTGTATGCTTACAATTCTCGTAAATACTCAGATACTGACTCGATTGCATCAAATGTCATAATTGAACCAATTGCCGGACGTTATAGCCCAAAACGTACAATGTATAAATAATGGAATAACTTTCATGTTAAAATTATTCCAAACACCCTTCCCTAGCTCAGCACACATAAACAATTCTCATATGCTGCGAAGCCATGGAGACAGCTATGCGACGGGACAATGAAATGCAAAGCAACAAGAAGTCTAAGTTACTTAATTACACAAAAGCCTACATTTACAATTTTGAATGAAAACTATACCAGCGAAAAGTATGGTGGTTGTGACATATGTGCCACAAGTTAGGCAGGCAAGTTTTTCATGACTATTGCTACCAGCTGAACCCAAGTATGCATGGCAGTCATAAGGAAAGACCTCTCTGTTCAGCAGATGGTCCTGAGGTGCATGGGCGACAGGCCCACTGAAACGGTTCAACGCTGTGACACAGCATTCCCATACCCTCCGTGTGCATGCAGGGAAAACAGGCTTTTTGGCTGATCGAGTTTGCAAAATTACGAACAGCACGGGCGAATTCGTATCGGGAGTATGAATTTCATTATCAATTTTTGACTTTCATTTTGTTGCGAGCCATGTGTATATGCTAACACGCTTGCTGATTGCCCACCTCAAGTTCTCACACGTCTGCGTCTTGAACTGTGCCCTTTGCCCTTTGAGTTCGTTTACAACGATGAGAACTCGCCAAAGAACCAAAAAATAAATAAAAGGAAAGTAAAGTAAACAGACTAAGAAAAACACTGTGCTTTTTGTGCATTTTGCACAAAGGATAATATGTCTGCGGACTCTGAGTCAAATACCCAAAATCGTTTACTTGACGACTTGGAACATTGCTTGCGCGGGCTCTGTGTACAACGCATTGTTGGATTTCAGGCCAATGTTTGAACTTCGAGTGGTAAGATAGAGACTAAACAGAAACGCAAACAGAAATCGGCGTCCACTTTATTAGAATGAAACTCGAAAACTAGAAAAGAGAGATTTGTTAAACAACTGAACCGTTTATTAATGGAAATATGGAACAAATGACACTTTAACCTCATCTCTTAAGGGCTGGTTCAACATTTTCATCATTTTTTAATTAGTACTTACAGTACGCAAGGGGGGGAGGGGGTTAAATGGGTCTGTACACTTTCACAGAATATTGAAAATGATGGTCAATTTTTGGCCTGTTTTGTGCAAGTTGCAATGATTTTTTTTTGGAAAATCATCATTTTTAAAGTACTAATTTGGGGGGAGGGAGGGGGGGGTCATGAAATTTAATACCCTTTGTACTAATTCAAAAATGATGATAATGTTGAACCATCCCTAAAATAGAATGTACCGATAAGCAGAAACTGGAATGGCATTTATGTGTGTTACAGTTTGGATGATATCAAAGATTTTGATTCTGAAGAACCCATTTTCTTGATTTTTTATGAAGTTATTATAGGAGGTTCGGTTAATATATAAATACAAAAGCAAAAGCATAGCACAGTGTATCAAAACAACGGAAGCGTACAAGTTTCCTTTTTTAATGCCCTGTTAATCCCAGGTTGACCATTCACAAAAAAACAAACAAACAAACAAACAAACAAACAAAAAACCACACAACACAAAATCTGTTGTCATCATTATATATATATATATATATATATATATATATATATATATATATATATATATATATATATATATACATACATACATACATACATACATACATACATACATACATACATAACCAGATATCGCAAGTAGGCAGACAAAAAAAACGTGAGGAAACTAGAACATATGATTTGCTTCAAGCAAATCTGCGTGCCTACAAAGGAAAGTTGTTGCCTTGTACTTTCAAATTGTTCAAATTAAACATGTTGAAATCGGAAAAGCTACATGACAGAAAACATTACCATGAAATTTAAGAATATTAGGCCCATGGGCCTAATGCTCCGCTAAAATAAAATAAAATATAAAAGCAAAAGCATAACACAGTGTATCAAAACAACGGAAGCGTACAAGTTTTCTTTTTTTAATGCCCTCTTAATCTTAGGTTGACCATTCACAAAAAAAAAACTTACAAACAAATTTAAAAAAAAAACCCCACAGAATCCACTCGACCAAATCCGTATAAAGAATGGTTCAATGGAGGTAGTTATGTGCGAGTGCCATGTCAACACGGTTATGCAGTACAAGTACTGAGTCGGCATTCATTTCCAGAATCGGGGACTTAAATCCGCCAGCATTAGGGAAATGCCGAAAATATATATTTTTTATGTTTGGAACGAGCGGGACTAATATATATATATATTTGCATATGTATGTATAACACCAGACATCGCAGGTAGGCAGACAAAAAAAAAAAACACACACACACACACATGAAGAAACTAGAACAGATGATTTGCTTCAAGCAAATCTGCGTGCCTACAAAGGAAAGTTGTTGCCCTGTACTCTCAAATTGTTCAAATTAAACATGTTGGAATTGGAAAAGCTACCTGACAGAAAATATTACCATGAAATTTTAGAACGATAGGCCCATAGGCCTAATGCTCTGCTAACATCTTATCTGATGACCATCACCACAAATTCACTTCCCGAAATTCATTCCCTCCATGACCCTCAGAAATCATTCTAGTTCATATCATGCAACATCAAACTTCCACATGAACAGACACTTTTGGAACATTTGGTATCTTTCTGTCCTTTCCGCCAGTATTTCATGATTTTGAAAAATAGGTCGTCACACAACATTGTACAAAATTTGACCATTGGCCTAATGCATATTTGATGTAAGTTTTGCAGTTTCATGTCAATTTATTATGTCATAAGCATCACAACAAAATCATTTCCTGGTTTAGATACCGTCTGTGACATTGAGAAAGTATGTCAAGGTCACCCATATATGCAATATCAAACTTTTATAGGTGATACACATTTGTTGTATCAGGGACGTGTTATAGAATATATAACACGTCCCTGGTTGTATATTTGATATTGATAGCCTTCTTATTTCTCAACATGTAAACTTAATTGTCCTTTGCTACATCCTTAATGACCTCGGAAAATAGCTCGAGGTCACCCAAAACGTTACAAAATTTGAAAATTGGTCGAACGGATATTCGTAAATTTGCAAGTTCCATCTTAATTTATAATCAAAATAATGAATTTTATGTACTTCTGATACCTATGATGCTAGTTCCACTTAATGCCACCAGTGGCGCTACCACGACTTCTCATATCATAGAATTTTGTGTTCATAATATTCCTCTATTGGTTTATTGATCCATGTGCACAAGTTGAGACATAATGACCTTAGCAAAAAAAGGAAACCATTTCCTAATATGTATCCCTACGTGACCTTGGAAAAGTTGGTCAAGGTCATCTATATGCAACATATAACTTCTACATATGGTACAGATTGATGGTATGTTTGGGTCATTGACCTTATTCTTCCTCAACATAATGAATTCGATGTGTTTTCAAAGGCCTGCTGGTCTACATTTTCTATAGTACTGTATAGCTTGCATCATTTCGGCAAGTTTTCGTCTTTTTGCCTGATCGACATTCCTACAAAGTTTCGAGATGATACATGAATTTTTAATAGTATTTTACAGATTTGAAAATAGGTGTTATACTTGCTACTTTCATTTCAACTTCACTGGTAGGGCTACACACGATTCAGAGCTTTAGTGGCGTCTGACAACTTACCTCTTTACAAAATTAATGATGAACAAACCTTGGATGTGAAGTCAGAATGGCACATGCACACATAATAGTTTTTAAGACTGATATTCAACATTTAAAATTTTAAGTCCCCCTATTAGGTATATATCCAAATTCTACAACATTTGTTTGTGGTTCACTGGATGTTCCTAAAGCACAAACCTATTCATTGGGGTTGGAATGCATAATATACCTATAATAATTTTAAAGATATTCAACATTGAAATTTTTCAAGTGCCCCTAATTATCATAAATTAAAATTCTACAACTGTTGCTTGTGGTCCATTGGACGCGCTTACGGCACATCCCAATTGAAGTTAGAATGGTAACGCCACCTATTATAGTTTTGAAGATATTCAACCCCAATTGAGGTTAGAATGGTAACGTCACCTATAATAGTTTTGAAGATATTCAACCTTTAAATATCCAAATGGGCCTAATTTGTATAATTATCAAAACTGTTACCCCTCTTCATAAAAAAAGCCAGACTTTATGATTGTAAGGAAGTATAGTCATGCCAAGTGGAAAGTTTCTGCGTATTATAATCTTCAAATAAAATTTGGACAAATCTGTTGATAAAAAAAAAAAGAAAGAAAGAAAGAAAGAAAAAAAGAAAGAAAGAAAGAAAGAAAGAAAGAAAGAAAGAAAGAAAGAAACGTAAAGCCTGAACATACGTTGCTTGCCCTTCAAAAACACCGTCAAACGCAATGTGTACATACATCATGTTTACCTTGACTTTTTTTTTAACCTGTTTCGCAAATGCCACTGGTGTTTACATGCAAACGTTCACAGTTGAATGTTAAAGACGGGTAGAGATGAGCAGACGGATGGGCGGGTGGATGCGCGGACGAACACACCGAAAGATAAAAAGAAAATAAGAAGAGTGACTTTACCTAAACTGTCTTGTGCATCATTGATGACAAAATCAAAAGAGGACTGTAAGAACCCATGTATAAGAAGAATTGCTGGACGAAATTGTTCTCCAGACCCGATGTTCGGTTCTGCTGGCACTGGCTTGACACCATGTGGAATTCGATGAAGAGCAAGAATGTACCCGTCTCTGGTTACGACAGAATGTTCCTCAAATGGATATCCCTTGCTTCTGACTATTTCTGACTAAACAAAAATGATAAAGTCAATCCACACAGTTGATTGAGAAGGGGGGGGGTATCAGTCTTTCAGCAGACTCTCACCCCCTCCAACTTCTTTGATGCAGTGGCAGTATTGTGACTATTTCATGCAACTAACGGAGTGGTAGCAAATGGTAACCGGGTGGTGATGCTTAATTTTTAGGTTTCAAAGAGGCATACAGATCTAGTTTACACTAAACAAATTTATTCAATTTCTCTGGCTTGGAAGAAGGGTAAACGTTATTCTCTACAAAATTATAAAGAAATGCCTTTACAGAATGCTATTGGTAAAATGTTCGCTGGTATACTTCAAAAACAACTTTTATAAATTTTTGGCTGATAAGAACTTTTTTGTCCTGGGCAAAGTGGATTAATTGAAGGTTGGCACACCGCTAATAATGTTTTTCTTTTGAAGAGTTTAATCGCTTATAGGCTCCATTATTACAAAAAAATATTAATTATCTTTGTGGACTTTCGTCGCGCCTTTGATACTATAAATATTGATTTTTTTATTATACAAGGGCCTTCGGCTGTGCGCAGGTAACAAATTCAACTGACGTCAAAGTAGGTAATGTGTAAAGGGGAAAGAACATCCGTTTTAAACATAACTGTCACGTTTCGTCAAATGTACAAGTTATCTAACATTATATATATATATATATATATATATATATATATATATATATATATATATATATATATGTATGTATGTATGTATGTGTGTGTGTGTGTGTGTGTGTGTGTGTGTGTGCGTGTGTGTGTGTGTGTATGTGTGGTTCCGATAACCTGACCAACCCCACTGAAAAGGCCCGAATCCCGACCCAAAGGAATTTTTATGAAACACAAAATATAATAAAATAAAATAAAATAAAATAACAAGTTTCAAGCCGTCATTCCCTCATAAAAATTGAAAGATTTTATCGAGAAGTGGCCGTCGTGTGCCGTAATTTTGCAGCAAAATCAACTCAAACACAGTAGTTTATTTCAACTTGTCTGCAGTGAAGGGTAAACTTGGGCCGGGGAAAGAGCATAGCTGCATAGCCACTGTGTTCGGTGAAACTGCATAGCCATAGCCCCGGTTGAAAGATTTTATCAAGAAAACGGCCGTCATGTGCCGTTATTTTCCAGGAAAAGTCAACTGAAACACAGTATTTTATTTCAACTTGTCTGGGGGTTTACTTGGGCCGGGGAAACAGCATAGCAACACAAAGTTCAATAAGGCACAGCCAGGGTCGTTCGCTGAAACAGCAGAGGCCATAACCCCATTTGTGTCAGCATTTAGGGACCTCAGAGTCATAGCCCGCCTGGTTTGGTGATCGTTAATCGACGTTATCGTAACATTTCGCTCATATGTATTAGGTTCCAGGTGTCTGTTCTCTTAGTCAGCAGGGCAAAGGTCGGTAAAGTGCTTTTAAAACATGGCTTACTATCTTAACTTTAATCTTCCCGCTCGGTTGTGTCCGAAGCAGTTATAATCGTTAGTTACAAATCCGAAAGCGACACAACGGACCTTAAACCAACCGACACAGGTGAACGCCGTTTTGAACATTGCGCAATACCGCACAAAAATCTATTTAATTTGGATGTCAAAGTGAATCGCGGCCACTGCATATATTATATCATTATTGATGCTCTTAAACATTTGCAAAATATATACTTTTGGTTGCATATATTATACCCCCCTCCCCAGATCGTCCCATCACTATCCTTATGTACAAACCGTTGAGTGCGGAATCTGCAATTTCCAAAATGGCAGCCATGCAAGTGCCAGTGAGCCGATTGGAAATTTTGAAGAGGTAGTATCCAAAATATGTGTGCCATTGGGCTTAAAGAATGGTTTATTTATCGAATAAATGCTATTGTACAATATACAATGGAACTTTTCCGGAGTGAGCATTACCCGAAAGTGTAAATACATCCCAATACAGATATCAGTTGTCGCTAGTGGTGGGGCCAATGGTGGGCCCCAGATTGGGGATTTTGTATCAGATACTGAAGTCGCCCTGAGGGTACGGAGCACTAATTTGACCTGCCACGACCCCCTGGTGTGTGAAAGATAAAGCTTGGGCGAGAAGGTTGCCCTCATAGTGTATACAGGTAAGAAAGTACCTACAGGTTTTTATATAAGTAGTAATAAGCTACGTGAAGAAGGCATTAACTTTTCTATTATTTAACACATAATGGATATGTATTCTCATACAAAAAATTCTGTTACGCATCAGATGGGTGTACACCAGAATTTAAGTGTATGATTGGCTTAAAACAAGGCTGTGTTCTTTGTCTAATCCTGTTCAATGTGTTTAATATTATCTGGAACCATATCTTGACGTTTTGGTTCCAAAAACGGTGTATCAATTGGCTGACTCTGTTAGTAAAATACAAGATCGCCTCGCCAGACTAGCAGCCAACTGTAACTGCTGGGGTGTTCAGGCTAATACCGATATATGATCAATACGGGTTTTGACAGTTACGGCTATAGGAGAGTATGAAGACCCTGATAATATCCATGTCTCTCACTTTGTATACAATGACCAGCCTTTGAGTATTATTGTACATTCCTAGTGTTACCTTGGTATTATATTTACTTGTAATGATACATTTACTTTATCCTCTCAGACTCTAGCTCAAAAAGCCAGAAAGGTTCATTGTATGCTTGGTTTAAACATATTTTTATTCAGAGAATTACAA
The DNA here is from genome assembly GCA_964020975.1 of Hermodice carunculata. NCBI lineage: Eukaryota > Metazoa > Annelida > Polychaeta > Eunicida > Amphinomidae > Hermodice > Hermodice carunculata. The sequence continues at coordinate 32,447,696 of OZ026619.1, read as the reverse complement.
TTTGGAAAAAGGGCAGAGCCTTGTATAAATCCCTTTTGTAGAAAAGGACAAATTCACACTGTCAGGATCACACGTTACAGCACACCCCCTGTGCGGGCACTCTTCGACTCGAGTCCAGCATGGGCGCCGGTAACACGGCCCACAACGCGGCAGGCAGCCGACCAGTCACCGGCACTGATGGATTCCAGTGGGGACCGGATGAGAGGCTTGACAGAGGCGAAGCAGCGAAATGGTGGACACCACTTACATGAAGCACAGTGGGGCTTACGAGAAATACCAACTGGTTCGAAAGTTTTGAAAATTATAATCACTTTATAAATTTCACGTCAAAAATAACAAGACAGTTGAGGTATCACTAAGTTGCCAATTCAACATCGAAGCATTTACTTTTCTTTTTCTATAAATTCTTGTACTGATAAGAATATAACAATACTTTTTTTCAAGGTTGCAGTCACTATCGCCAAACAAAATAGTCTCCAGACAGAATGATGCAGAAGCCGAATTAAAAGACAAATGCAGAATATGCAGAATATCTCGTATGGCAGCATAACAAGGACAAGTGAGAAAGTAATGCTCGATACTTTCGCTAGCAGCGGCACACGAATAGCCTAGAGACTCTTGTGCTCAAATCTGAAAAAGGCGTTCGTTCAATTGGCTCCCATCCACACACAACCTGGGATGTAAAACGGACAAATATCTTTTACCCATTTCACGGGACATGTTTTGGGGCTTAAAATTCTCTTTTTAAAGTTTCACCTCGCTAAGTACATAATTTTTTATGAAAAGTGAAGGAGTTGAATTGTTATAGCATTTTTGTGAAGAAAATTGCCTTTGCGATGACGCAATATATACTTTATTCACTATTTCATCGTGTGGAATTGTCTCTCATTTGGTGGCGTCTCTTGTCAAGCATCGCCACTTTCCGTCACAGTTTGACCACCCGGGTCTGTGACGTCACGGAAGGGAGTTTCTGTACCAACTCCGATTGTAAACATGGACTCGTAGCAGTGAATGTAAGTGTGCTTATGGCGTACTGGATTAAAATGGGGATGTAAATGGACAGCCGCTCCCCCTTGTCCAGCAGGAACTCATCCACCATGGTGAACCGATGTGGAAGGAGCCACAGGGTATGACAAATCAGGTTTTTGCGGGTGCAACTGGGACTTGGTCTGTGCCCAGCACTGATCATACCCTAGCAGCCCTGGAAGATGACCAAAGCTGGTACTTGTGAAGTTTAGCCTGGAAAAATCTTTGTGTAAAAGTCCTATACAAGTGACTGGTTGAAGTTGAGGTTTCAATACTGCCAGATTACAGCAAGCGACAGGCCATTTATTCTATTGGTGATTTGCTGTCTTGTGTGGACTTCTTGTCTTTGCTCAGTGACGTCTACCCTGCTTTTGCAGTACAATGCTTAATTTTCTTCTAGTTCATGTACGAAAGGGACTCATGTAGGGCTACACCGTTGTTCCGATCTTTCTTTTTTTTTAATTAAAAAAAAAAGTTCAAACTAAGAAAGCCGGCCATCTTACGCAGTTATACTGCACGCTAAAAATGAGTCAGACCAGTAGCACCTCCCGCTATGTAGCTCACCTTATGTGCACGCAAGTGCTTGTGGATTCACCTGTGTTTTGAAGTTTGCGGGATACTACAGTAGTCATCATTAATCCGTTTAAACATACATCGACCTTGCAGATGCTTTTCAATGCACGTAGGCCTATGATTTCAAATTCAGCTGGTTTTGAGTTTACATTGACACACTACACTGTCTTAGCTTGCAGCATATACATACCGCCGGTATTGCCTCTAGGCAACCGTGGAAGATAGCCTGCCGTAAACTTCAACCAGTCACTTGTAATCTTCGCACAAGGACTTTTGAAATGCAGCCCATACCATCATAAACTTTCCAGGCTCCAGCTTTGGTGATCTTCCATGACAGCTGGGTCTACATGCATGGTCAGTGCTGGGCACAGACTCAGTCCCACTCCCAGTTGCACCGGCAAAGTCAAAGACCGGGTTTGTCGTAACCCGGTTGTGGCTCCTTCCAGTAAGGCCGAATTTATTTGCCCTTCTCCCTTCCTAACTCTACATCTCTCCCCTCGTCCTCGGTAAGTTCCTCTTCAGAAAAGGAATAACTAAAACTGAGATGCAGCTCATTCTCTGTGCCGTTACCGCTCATGCTTTCTCCATCGCTATCCTCCAATGTATCACATCAACTCCCTTCCGTGACGTCACGACCCAGAGCTCGCTTGATGGCCAAAAAGGTGCGAAATTGTCAACTTCGCGCCCGTCATGGGCAACAAAATTCTTTTACAAGTAAAGTTATTTTTCTGTGTGAATATGGCATATTTTCTGCACAAAAGTTCTATAACACTCCAAGTGCTTCACTTTGAAGAAAAAAAAATCTTTTGGCGTTTGGGACCTTTAAACTGGCTCAGGGTCGGTAAATTTCGTACATCTAAGGGAAGAAGATTCCATAATTTACTTGTGGAGGGAAACTTACTCTAGCTTGGAAAGGATGTAAATCAGGACGTCTGCTGACTGTCTCCTGGTGTTGTCCGGGTGATTTTCATCGGGAGCTTGGACATATGAAAGAGCGGCATACAAGTAACTTGGCGCTAGTCTGTTAACGATTTTGAGCATCATGATAAGTTATGGCAGCTCCCAAGCCTAGAAAAAGCCTGCAGGCCAGTTTTGTCGTATTATTTTGAACCATGCGTAGTTCGCAAAACGGGGCTTAGCCAATTTTAGGTCCTCTGGAAGTTTTTCATCGGTTTATGCACAGCCATCCCTGACTACGCTGCCGTGATCTAACAGGAATTGTATAAAAGAGAAATGGATTTCCTCTAGCGTTTCTCGATCTGAAGGGTACTGTGAACAATTCATTATAATCATCTGTATGGAGGCTTCGGTGACAATTTGTTTAATATGAGCATTCCATTTTTTAGATTTCAGAGTAAGGTCTAAATCTTTGTGTTCGGGTACGTTAACCAGGGATACTCGATTATCGCAGCGTTAACATACTGATGCCCCTGAAACATGAGCGGTGGATGGTCTGGAGTATGTCTCTTCAGAGAAATGAGCATATGGTGTCAGTTTTCAGGGCATGAAACAACAACAACAACAACAACAACTATACATTCTTTAGACCATTCGTCTAAGGAGGCGAGATCTTCGCTAAGAATAGTGGTGGCGTAAATTGGATGATTGAAAGTAAAGAAAAGAGATGTGTCATCTGGAAAAGTTAAGCACTAGAATTTACAAAATTCACCATGTAGTTGATATAAATTAAGAAGAGAATGTGTCCTAAGACTGACCCTTGGGGCACACCAGCAGGAATGGTTCCTAAGCCAGAAGACTGACCATGAAGATCTACGCGCTGCATTCGGTTATGAAGGCAATCTTAAAACCATAACAATGAATTTTCGATGACATCACTTTTCTCTATAACTTATATAAGAGACTTTTGCGCAAACTTTATCGAAAGCCTTGCTTATGTCAAGGATAATTCTTACTTCTTTTTGTTGATCGACGGCCAAACATAATTCATGATTGACACTTAGCCGTAAACTATTTGGTGATAACGATTTTTTTACCTTCCACACAGATGTTCCACTTCGGCAGGTATGTGAAACCAATACTATTATATGGATTTGAAGTCTGGTCTACTGCATATAACTGCAATCTCTCTAAAATTTTGAAAGACCCGCACACGCAAAATGTTATGACTAATACCCCTATCGAGAAGGTACAGATCGATGTTTGTAAATTTATCTTAGGTGAAGGAAAAAAGGCATCTAATACTGATACATTGGTAGTATTAGGGTGGTATTCATTGAAGATTGACAAATTAAAAATAATGAAATATTGGTATGGAATCCATTTATTACCGGAAGATAATATTTTGAAAACGTCATGCCAAAGAACCTCAGATTTGGATTTTGCACATAAGCACCAACAGTTCTCTTAATTCTACAAAATAATGGATTAAATTTAATTTGGTCAAACCAGAGTTCCCCTGACAGCATTGATATAGAACGTTTTTCCTAAAAACTAATACCAACAATCACTCAATGTAAAAATTTGGGATGAATATGTCGTTAGGGGAACATCTAATAAGTTATGCTTTTACCGTCATTTAAAAAAATGACAATATGGAACCATATTTGAATCATGTGCATAAGTTTCAATACCGTAAATAAATACTTTACAAAATTGAGACTAAACAATCATTGAAACGGGGAGATATTGTCATTAAAATAGAAGTGAAAGATTTTTTCAGTTTTGTTATCATGCCTTTGTAGAATCGTACTCTCATTTTATTTTACATTGTACGACATGTAAAGTTTGGTTGAAGGCTGCACTTGCCATAGTGAAATAGCCTTAGCGATTCAATGAACCTCTATAAGTCCACACAGAGTCGGCTGTCAGTAGTACAAGTGCCGCTGAACGTGCTTTACAATTTCAAAGTGATTGTTTTTGAAATATGCACCTGTAGAAAATAGCCCGAAGGAAGTCCTCAAACAAAATTGCACATCAAAGAATTTAAATGACCTGAGCTACACTGCATATTTTCAAACAGCACTCTGCATGCAAAAATAATTTCAATGCTTATCAATTCCTGTTGGGATGACTAAGTCTCAAGAGACACAAAAAAGGAAACATTATGTCACCGGGCTCTGTCTGGAATATTTCTTTGTAGGAAAAGTGTATGCAGATACGGTGTCAGGTATTGGGTTGGGTGGGGTGGGGATGGGGATAGGGGAGTTAAAATGATCTTCAAATCTGACTCTTGCCCTTCAAAAGGCCAAACTGAATATGCAACTGCATGACTTCGAGTTTCTGTCAGCAAAACATTATTGTACAAATATGTATATCCTATGGCTGTAAGAGTTTTGTGAACGTATATTTAAATGTATATATATATATATATCTTTGTATCTTTATTTTCGTACTCATGGTACACAGTTCAAACAGGTTGTAACTTAAGCACTAGAAAAAGTAAATATGTAAACTTAGCTAATACATGTACATAAATACTCAATAAGGTTATCAATTTCAGCACGACACAATATTGCACTAAGAAACCCGTCACGAATGTCACAGAGCTCACGTATGAGGGACGCCTTAGTCTGGTGTCACAGGGGTTCACTGACTGGGTATGACTGATGATCATGGCATTATTTCTCTTGAAGGAGCTGTAAATTACAAACAGATTCCTGTCTATCTCGTATTTGGCTAGTAAAGCATTAATTGATTTGCCAGTAGCTGAACGGCTTCCAGCCAAAGTCAGTCGGGCACATAAATTTACAACTTTATTTTGGTTATTAATATCCCAAATAATTTCAGTGTATTTTATTGTTAAAAAATTATGAAACATGGAATTGTAGTCATTCTCAACAATGTTTGGATATATTTCTATATTTCGGTAGTAATTAAAGAATCACCAAAACGGTCATTGTATATTAATACTTGCATATTGATTCTAGGAATGTATCATTTTTACGTTGATCCCAAAATACCATTTGTTCATTTTTGTAGCTCCGTGCCTTCCGTATAAATCAATTTACAACAAATAACGCTCAAACATTTGTGTCGTCAAGAGACTAATGGTTTACATAATTTAAAACCAAAATACAACAATGGAGTTACATCACATATAGCTGACAATTAGTTGTGCCTCTCCATTACCAGCTGCCGTGATTGATAGGTTAATTATGGTTCACTGACCACCAGGCTAAGTGACTCACAGTTTGTAATTATTTCGTGATCCATTCGCCAATAACAGTTTACGGACCACGACGTTCCATGACTCCCAGTTTGTAAAAAATTCTTAATCCATAGGCCAACAATGGTTCACTAATCACCACGTTCAGTGACTCACAGTTTGTAATTATGTCGTGATCCATAGGCCAATAATGCTTCACTGATCACCATGTTCAGTTACTCACAGTTTCCAATAATTTCTTAGAACTGTATAAGGACGAGAATTTCCAACTTTTGAAAAATGTGTTCGGCAACATCGAAGCAAATGGCAAGAATAGCAAAATTTTTCATTTTAGGCTTACATGATACCTTAAGTTTGTGGAACAGTATCAAGTCAAAACCGATACATCTTTTCATAACGACTTTTTTTGTCACTCTTGATATAGCTACATGTTTTTAATATCTTAACAGTGACATGAAAAGTTATCACAAGTCTTATTTCGACCTGAAAACAGTTAAATGGTAAATGAATAGTAGCCTGTTTTAAAAGTGAAAAATGTACTCACCACGGATTTAGGCATGTACACCGATGGTTCAAATTCCAAATGACTCACTTTGCTGTCAATGGAGTTAAAAAGGAAAGGCACATTCTCAGAGCCCAGTGCAAGTTTGCCCGCTAGTAGGCCCTTGCATAAGAAAAAAGTGGAAAAGACGCACAAACGCCACCCTGTATATGCCATGTGGTGCTGTAGTGCCCTTTCTTTACAAGGAAGCCCAACAAGATCATTGCAATAAAATGAATTAGTGCTGACCTGTTGTTCCTTTCAAGACCAAATTTGTACCTGGGGCTGTAGCCATTTTCTATGAAATGAAAAATGAATTCAGCTAACAATGAAAGTACATTCAACTAATTTTTTGACAAGGGCACTGTCATTAAACGGTACATACTTTCTTTGCATTGAACTGCAATTATATATATATATATATATATATATATATATATATATATATATATATATATATATATATATATATATATATATATATATATATATATATATATATATATATATATTAAAATGTGCCACTTGATATGACTTGTATTGCTATGTTTTAATTTCCACAGAGAAAGAGACAAAAAATGTTCGTGGTTTTTTGTAACTTCTGTTTCATAATGTCCGACATTTATATGTATGGGTGTAAACAGGCCTATTTCAACCCTTTAAAGAAGTGATCGAGGAGGGAGAGGTAGTCAGTATATGATATATGATATCCATGACGAAACACTCCCTAAAGTTTTAGAAACAAAGAAAGAAAAAGAAAGAAAGAAAGAAAGAAAGAAAGAAAGAAAGAAAGAAAGAAAGAAAGAAAGAAAGAAAGAAAGAAAGAAAGAAAAAAAAGAAAGAGGCAGTGGACATGTTGACACAGGTCAGGGTGAACCAACCTCAGTCAGCTTTGACGTGGTAAATCGGAGGTCGGTGTTGTGAGTGGATGTCGACCATGTTATTCAATGAAATCTGCAAGCCTTTAACAGTATAAATATCTGACATCTTTGTGCAAGATTCCACTGGCAGTGGATGTGGGTGTAGATTTTTTTAGATAGGCGTATATAGGTCCTAAATAGATTTTCTTTGAGGCAAAAACTTTCAGGGGCAGGGGATTTTTAGCGGATGTAAATGTTTTTCTTTTTTGTGGGGGGGGGGTGTTTTTGATGTATGGATTGTTTGGTGACATACATATAGGCGTATAGAGGTCAGTATGACATTTTTTAGTAAATACTTTCAGGGACAGGAATTGCGTTACTGCTATCCAACACACGCATACGCCTACCACTAGCTACATTTATATATATACCACTTTTGCTTGATCCCCCCCCCCCCCCGCACTACCCATATTTTAGGGTGGATATGATCCACTGAGGGTATGAAACCCAGACCCAATGAAAGCTAATAAAAAAAAAAAGGGTGGGGGGAGGGGGAGGGTCTTTGGGAGATGGTATTGACAAAGTCCCAGGGTAGAAGTGCACATCCCATAGGGGGAAAAGACGCGTAATTGAGCTCGAGTACAATTTATGGGGGTCTTTGGGAGCAGAAACTTTAAAAACATTGGACCTTTACGATCGATGTTTTGAAAAAAAAGCGGGGGGTCTTTGAGAGCGACAAGTAGTCAAAAATAGAGGGTCTTTCCCGCGGAGCCTACCCATAATACTAAGGAATGGGAGTATCCGCCCCACCCACCCCACCCCCGGCTTGACTCATGTTCTGAATCTACTTTTATAAAATTGTATAAGCATTTATAGCCCTAAATCTATTGTAGTCTGTACAAATTAGGAGTCAGACACAATATTTGCTGGTTTTGATCGCATTTCTATGCACTAACTTGCTCTATAATTGAACATTTGATGTGTAAATTTTTGTACAAAAAATAATTGTGACATTATTGTAACAGGCGGGTCAGTCACTATCCATAACAAAATATTTTGGAGATAGAAATCTTAAGGCCGAATTGCGGAGACGTTGCCCAAGTAGGCCTAGCCTAAAACCGGTTCTAAGCCAGTGTTTTTTGCAAACTAGAGCCAAAAAATCAAGCACGAGAGGCAGCTAAGTGCAGGCAAATGTGCGTGGGGGGGGGGCAGGGGGGGGGGGAGAGTCTAGCTAGTTTGTGCAAAAACCACCGGCTGAAGCGCGCAGTTTTATTTCGTCTTCTTCATCAAGTAATTTAAACCTACGTTTTGAGAGTAAAAATTTATTTTGGGGGGCTTTTTTGTTTTAAATCTGAAAGACGGTATGTTTAAATAATTCATTTGTGACAAAGTTGGCATAAGCCATAAGTACTAACAAAGCAGAATTAGGGTAAGCAGACCTGTAAGGCCTATGTTTGTGCCGCGGGAAAGCCATTTTTAAATTTTATTACTCTCAGGATTTGAAAAATCCCCTAAAATATAGACCTACAAAATTGGATTAGGATAGCCAGGGCTAAATGTATTCGTAAGTAGACCTATGGCCTTAAAATGTGCCGAGATGAGATTTGTCTCCAAAAAGCCCGCATGGGCATGATTTTTCTTCTCTCTATGTGTAACACATACAGACAGCCAGAACTGAACTTGACTTGAGGATGTCTCCCATCCCGCCTTCACCGTCCTCACTCCTAGTCCGTCGTATCGGAGGGAAGCTATGATAGCCTAGTAATAGGCCTAGTACTACTACTATTAGGCCAGACGGGCATGAGGGGGCCTGTCTCGATCATCCATTTATTTTCGGTGTCCCCTGTGACTCTGGTATCACTCAGCACTGACAAAGTCGACCCATGACGTCTTCACCCCCTAGCAAAGAGTAGGCCTACCATAAAATCCTGAGACTTTATTTAGTCATTTTGCACATTTGCCAGGATTGAGGAAATGGCCATTTGCTCAATCCTGACGTGTTAAAAGAACATCAAATGCACGTATCTGATTGGCTACAAAGAAACAATTTTGTGACGTTAAAATACAGAGAGCCTCCGTCATAAATCTGTGGCAACAACAACAGTTAGGGCTACTGTGAGAAATAGTGCATAGGCCTAACTTTAGCTGTAGACTTACCGTTCGATAGGGCACACCTTTCGTCATTTTTTCGATAAATCTGCGTATATAATGTAAAATGTGACCGAGAAATAGAGAAACAGGTCACAGCCAGTCCAAGACAAGACACAATAATTATGTCTCCGTCTCCAACGACTGATGAAATCAGGGCAGTTCAGCCGAAACTCTGGAGGTGTGTGATGGGGGACATGAAATGCCTGTCCGAATGGTTGATGGACAAGCCATGGATCCTGTCCTTCCCGATATGGATACTTCGCGCAATGGGAGCGCCCATCTTTCTGAACAACCCAATTAGTGGGGTCCTTATCCTTATAGGTAAGTATGTGTAAGATTTTAACCAAACACAGTTCTGCATTCTTGTGGCCAGTAACAACTAGGCCTACTGGTAGTAGTGCACTAGTGGCAAGGGAATTGTGAGTTTGTAGGCTAGCACAGGACCTCGCACTTTTCATAAATTCACTAACTATAGTTTTGCCGCTCGTTGACACTCACTGTTGTCCAATGGACAATCACTTGTTACACCGTTTTATTCCAGGTATGTTACGGCGCTAACAGTTATGGAATAGACCTATTGCGCCTGTGAAATTTTAGGTCTCATAATGCAAATGTCAATTCGTTCAATCTCCGACCTGGACCGCGGGAACAAACACAATCATGCATGATGCACGAGCACAGGTAAGGCGTGCGGAATCTTACACAGCTCATCAAGTAGCTTAAGAAGCATGAGCTGCAGCATGCAGAATGTATTCGTTATTCGGCTTTATGGAACTAGTTTAGGGGACCCGAGCCCCAATAGGCAATACTCCTATAAGTATAACGATGTCTGCTAAATTCCTACGTAAAGTAAAGATTATTGCGCCGCAGGGCCGTATGGTAACATTCCTATGTTTTTCTAGTAGAATAGATGTTTGCGCCGCAGGCATTGTGTCATTAAAATATAAAAAAAAACTTGAATTTCGTGAAAGCATGGATGGAATCGATTAATGTGTCAGCCATAAAGGCATTAGCATATATGCACCGGAAGACTTCGGTGTATACATGTATGTCCATATTACCCATAATGCAACACCCTAACTCGATTTTAATCAATCACGGTAAGTTTACCAGATTAGCCATGTGTGAGTGTTTACCTTCACTACTAGGCTCGTGGGCCTATAGACGCAAGGTCCGAAGGCCTACACCCGAAAGGGTAGATTTTCCTTGGTGTCTCGTATGAATAAAGTAAATTCATCCAGTTCCACTGAAACAGAATTTAGGTGGGTGACAATCTACGGGCCGTGCGGATGTCCCAGATTGACGTCCTGGATGACTGTGATTTTACAGATTGATGAATGGTTCGATATGTCGACAAATTATTACTTGAGGTAATTCGATAGCCAGTTGCGTCAAATATTTTCCATTGTTGTCGTTCATTGTTGTGACTTTTGCCTGCGACTGTCATGCAGATACAGGTGCAGGTTTAGAAGTGCCACGTACGCGTACGCTTGTTGACATAGGCCGATGAGAGTGGCAAATCAGTTGTCTCTGCGAGTAATCCATTACGGGTAATTCCAATACCGAAAAACATCGGTCGCCCTTTTGACATCTCAAGAAGTTTTTTTTTTTTTTTAGTAAATTTTTGACCGAACATTTGATTATATTTACGTTCGGAGTTTTTGTTAGTATTGGAAGAATAGGGACAAATTTTGTTTTCATCAGTCGATGGTAACATCATGTACAGCACGGCACGTGCCAGTGCCTACTTGCCCCTACGCAACAAGCAGCTGCCCACACCCATAGCTCCTCCCACTGATAAACAAAAGGTCCTTCGCAGTAGCTATCAAAACTTTTACGCACAAATATTCATGACAAATTTAATTCTAGTATTAATGTTAATATGAATATAAATATAAAAAATGAAGTCTGTTTCTGTTGTTGTCATTGGCATGTAACAGCGCGGTATGGTAGGCATTTTTCATGACGTCGCGATAGCGACGTCATGAAAAAAATGCCTACCATACCGCGCTGTTACATCCCAATGACAACAACAGGGACAGACTTCATTTTTATAATATTTACATTCGGAGTTTTTGTTAGCATTGAAAGAATAGGGACAAATTTTGTTTTCATCAGTCGATGGTAACATCATGTACACCGCGGCACGTGCCAGTGCCTACTTTGCTACATAACAAGTGGCTGGCCACATCCATAGCTCCTCCCAGTCCCACTGATAAACAAAAGGTCCCTCGCAGTGGCTATCAAAACTTTTACGTACAAATATTAATGACAAATTTAATTCTAGTATTAATGTAAATATGAATATAAATATAAAAAATGAAGTCTGTCTCTGTTAATGTCATTGGCATGTAACAGCGAAGCTGTTGGTACCGCGACGTCATGAAAAAAATGCCTACCAACAGCCCCGCTGTTACATGCCAATGACAACAACAGAGACATTTTTTATAGTGACGTCACTAGCTTTACTCATGTCATGGTTTTTCTGCACATGCCTACACGGATGCATCGCCTTTGACATCACATAATGGTTAAATGAAATAAATACACGGATGCTGTGCATCAACGGATGTATCAGATTTTGTTTTTTATGTTGGACCTGCCCACGTAAATCCACGAATTAGGCCTATCTAATACATACACCGTAATAATATTAATGGATGTAACAAACGTCGTGTATGACCGGATGTGTCATAGTAGACACCTATCGCCAGTAATCATGATGCAAAGGTTCACACTGGTCATTGTGTACGAGATGCGAACCGACAGATTCTTTAGGGCAGCTAAATTCAGATATCTAGTGGGCACGAAAAAAACAAGCGACAAGATGAATAGGGGTCAAGTACAAACTTATCGGTTTTGCAACGGAAAGATATTGATTACTTCTTGTTGATAATATATATATATATATGACTAGATAATTTTGATAACGCGACAAGTGCACCTATGATGTTAACAAAGATATAATATCTGTGTTGTCTGATTTTCTTGGAGGACTCAAAGGAAGCATTTTTCCAAGTTCAAATTTTACACTGATCGTACGAGTATTACGATCTCCCAAGTGGCAAAGTCTCATGTAATCACCGACAGACAGCACTGTCCCTATTTTATACGAGACATGCATATCAGATTTCCCGCTGCAAAGCACGGGGTTCACGCGAGTCAATCATGGAGGACACACAGACACATCACTGTCACAGACAGGGCCAGACATCCGTTTCGCACAAAATTGGTATCTTTTAGAGAAATGTAAGTTCACAGTGCCAAAGTCATATTCATTTAGTGCTTCCTAAGTTGGTAAGAAGAATAAATTTCCATCTGACTGTACTAAGTATTCTTCATTTCCAAAATATTAGTAATACCCCGCTTCCTCGCACAGGCAGCTGCCCGTATCTCGCCAGGCGAGACTATGGTTAGTGAGACAACCAGGTATGCAGTTGTGGTAGGAAATTAATATACAAGCTTCTATTTGATAGGCCTATTCAGCTATTCGTCTTTATATAAAAGCAATTAAAACCTTAAACTAGAATGTTATGTCGGCAGCCAGATAATGGTCCAGACACAAACCCCAGCCACGGTATTGATCCCCTGATGACACGAAGGGCATGGGGTTTTAATGCTAATCCACACAAAAAAGTGTTTTAGAACAACTCATTTCCACGCAAAAGTCAACGAACTATGGAACGTCCTTCTGCCGTAACGCCTTCCCCTTTTTTCGTCCCCATGGCAAAGTTCTGTACATATATATATTTTTTCAATTTTAACAAGTATTGCAATTTGAGTTAGGCGCTGTACGGTTAAATGTAAATGTACCTTTTATTGCAAACGAACAAAATACACTAAAACCTGTCCTTGTAGACAACTCTATAATGCGGACAGCTGTATAATGTGGACAGTTATGTCCTGGACCGAAAGGTCAATTTTCTTGGCAAAAACACATGTCTATTTTGTGGACACTTTTTGCCAGTCCAAGAGGTGTCCACAACAGACAGGATTCACGGTACTTTTTACAGAATTCAGTGCACAATGATGTGCGGCTTGATATGGGAATGTCTATCGATGAGGCATGCATGTATGGATGTTCACAAACAGACAAATTTCTTTCGGGCAGCTACATAGAGACATAAAATGTGATAGACAAAATGGTTAATTGGGCTCAGATGCAAACTTATTGGTTTGCAACGGAAAGGGATAGATAACTTCTTGACATTATATATATTTATATTTATTTATTTATACATATATGTGTGTGTGTGTGTGTGTGTGTGTGTGTGTGTGTGTGTGTCTGTGTGTGTCTGTGTGTGTGTTTGTGTTTGCAGATAAATAGATAAATTTGATAAAAGGGCAAGTGCACCTATGATGTTCACAAAGGTATATCTTTGCTGTCTGATTGTGGAGAACTCTCAAAAGACGCTTTTTTTCTAAGTACAAATTTACACTGACCGTACGATTACACTTGTTCATGCCATGTTCCCAGTGAGTCAAGGTGGGCGCAACCCAACAGTGTGTTTAATACTGGAATGTGATTGGCTGAAACTTGATGATGACGCAGCATGCCACGCTTGCATCGTTCAATATCTGGGCTGGCCGCACGCGAGGTCTGAACCGGGTCAAGTGACTTCGAGACAACAAAAGCAGTTGATCCACGTGTTAACAGCATGGCACGTGATGGTGCCTCGACCAACCGGAGATATAGAAATAATCTACTCATATGACAAATACAATTATAGCCCCACAAGTATAATTAACATATGCCTGCGCCAAAATATTGTAGACATATCTGACGCTCCCATTCAGAGGAAAGCCTTAAGGAACGGGAACCTGAATTGCAGCCAGACATGACGTTCAATACCAACTTAGCAAGTTTTCACTTTTCTAAGTACAACCGACGTACAATTTTAGGAATTTGCTCATGAACGACCATAAGGCAAGAAGATTATAATCATGGACACCATGCAGTTATGCTTTTTAACCTATACATGTACGTTTGTGCAGATTATAATGTATACTGGAAATATTGAATCCTTCAATGTGTAAAATTACAGCTAAACAACAACCTTCTCGTTTTTCATGTGCATGCATAGATGAGTTTTACTCTAGAATAGCACGACCTTGTGTTTTTTAAACTAAGCCCGGACGGACAAGGCCCACATCTTCCTGAGATAAACATTAAATGTGTGATCTTATAATTAATGTATCCTTAAGTGAAAAGGGCACTCGCCCCGGTACACTGACTTTCAGATACGGGAAGAGGAATACATTCAGTTTACAGGGCAAGCAGCCCCATTCACCATGGAGGAACAAAATAAAAGTTGGGGGGGGGGGGGGGGGGTCGGGAAAGCAAATTGGTTTAAACATATTTTATTTGTAAATACAGTTGGCCGACAGGCTCACCAGTCTATATTAGGGCCTACTCCTGGAATCGAATAGTCCAGTATACCCCCAATGTTCCTGCCCTGGGCCAGACCCCCAAGTCCCCTTTACCCCAGGCATCTTTAGACTGAACTCACTCTTAAGTGTCATGTGACTCGTATCAATTTCACTTAGGATATTAACATATCCTCAAGTGAAAAGGTTTTTTTCGGGGGGGGGGGTGATTCTCCGAGACCGTTCGGCCAATGCTTTGAAATCGCATGGGGACAGTGGGCACCCCTAGACTCTAATTCGTTCAACAAAAGTTGCTGCAACTTTTTTCTCCTTTTCAACGAATTTTTGTGTATTTCAAATATTTTCGATTTCTCCAAATGATTCAATCAGTTTTATGCTTAAATCTCATTGAAATTTAGGTTGTGGGGGGAAGTTGTACCCTCGATATTGGTACTGTATATCAATTATAACAAATTTTTATTTTGTTTTAGTGGCGGGGTTTTTGTTTGTTTGTTTGTTTTGTTTTGTTTTGTTTGTTTGTTTGTTTGTTTGGTTTTTTTTTTGGTTTTTTTTTGTTTTTTTGTTTTTTGCTTTTGTTTGTTTTTTTTTTTTACATGTTGGGTTCCTTTGGGCACTTGTTGGTTAAACCTTAAAAACGGCTTCCTCTCCAAAAATGCTTGACAATGGCTTCAATATTGCAAGGACACTGTTGGGGACCCCGAGACTTTGATTTGTGCACTGGATAGTGCAGCAAAATATTTTGTACATTTCACAAATTTTGGTGTTTTCCTTTTTTTTTTTTTTTAGTTCTCCAAAACTGTTGTTTGGATTCTCGTCAACGTTTAAATGAGCCTTGACTCAATTTCCAGCAAAGTTGTTTACCACATAGTGCTTATTTTATTTCATGATTTTTAGCGAATTATCAAATTAGGAACAATCAGCAAGCGCATATGAACATGTTAGCATTGCTACAACAGAGACAGTGGCAAATCTGACATAACGGTGCCTATATTACCACTAAACACTCATTGAAAAGTACCTATGACGTTCGTTTTGGTGTTGTTCATTGCTTTGAAAGGTCAAATTGACATCCTGTCACTTTTCGTTTAAAAATGATGATTCCTGAACTATATATGAGCGAAGACTATTGTAAACAATAAGGATGGATTTAAAAAAAGGTTACCTGGATATTATTCCAAAGGTCACATGACCAAGTCAGACTGCACATTCAAAATCATCCAAGCACAGGACAGTCATAGTTCTCTTGTTTATTAATTAATCAATTTATTTATTTATTTATTTATTTATTTATTTATTTATTTATTTATTTATTATGCCCTCTCCTTACAAAGGAGGGGCATGTAGTAATCGCATTTTCTGTGCGTGCGTATGTGCGTCTGTCTATCTGTGCATTCCACTTGGTGTCTGGGCTGTAAGTTGTAACTGTATTGTCATTTGTCTTAGAACCATGAAACTTGGCATACATGTGTATCTGGAGACAAGGATGTGTCATCGAAACAAAGTAGGTCACTATATCAAGTATCTAAGTCATAGCGACATATCCTCATACCATGTCGGGGCTATAATTGCTTTCATCTTTAACTTTTATACATGAAACTTTACACACGTGTATGTGCAGAGACGGGTTTGTCAACCCCAAAAGTAGGTCACGTCTTACATACCATGTGCGTGAAATTTGCAAAGCCAAACCAAGTTAGAATTAGTGTTGATGGCAACTCCCAGGTGGTAGCTATAAAATAGGATAGCATATCCATGTGCACTATGTGGTTTCATTTGATTTTATGGAATAAATTTAATCATTCAGCAAAGTAATTAAAGAAAACAATCCAGAAAGAATGTAACATCCTGTCAAATATTTTAATACAATCATTTGTTCAGGATGTAAATACAAATGCTGGTCAAACGAACAGCCCGGCCTCGCCACTCTATTTTGTTAGTAAGCAGTGTCGTCTGTTATTTGCATATTTTGTGTGCATGCAATTACTTCGTAGGCGTGTTACTACTACAATTGTCATCACTGAAAGTAACGCTTTGCAATTTTCTTTGGATTTTGCTCATGAAAGTTTCATAAAGGGAGAGCTGTATTAATTGACTGCTTCTAAAACTTCTAAACTATTCATATTATTTTAAAGCCTTGTTATCAACTAGTTGATAACCGATTCCTTTCTCACCTCGCAATATGCCACTACGTTGGTAGGGTTATATGGTCCTGTCTTGGAGTATCATTTATGTTTCTTTAATTACCTAGCTTTGGTCCTCAATCAATAATACTAGATTGAAGTCAAATCTTGCTGGTACTTGAATTTGCAAATAAATAAATTTAAATAGCTAGTGCAATATGATGGTATTTGGGCAAGTGCCCATCAAAACAGGTCTAAATGTACATGTAGCACACGTAGCAGAAGAATGACCCTTATAATCATAACCTTACATCTATGGGCTCGAGCTGAGACTGATGTTGCACAACATGGTATGCCTGTCTATGGTCCAGACTGGAACTCCACACAAGTGACTGGATGATTATATTATTAAGGTTACAGGGCCACTTTGATCTAATATCTTGACATACCACATGATGATGGTCCTCTATAGGTTGGATTAAGACTAATTACAAGGATCACAAGGGTACCCTGTTGAACTTATACAGTTCACTTGATGAATCGAAAGCTTAGATATTGCACACGACTTTGCTATTTTACTTGATAATACTTTCCAGAGCGTGTAAGTTGTGCCGGTTGCATAAAAGTAACTTTGACCTGATTTTTAGGGGTCACACGACAACGTTTTTGAAGTTGAATTAATCATAAACTATTTCATTGCATACTCTGCACATCAGATTGCTTTTGATTGCAATGATGTTCAAGCCAAATCGGTTAGTTTTGATGTTATTTCACCATACAAACACAAACACACTAACCTAACATTTATGCTAGCAAACTCGGTCTTCCCATGTAAAGTCAGCTGAGCATGTGACTAAGACAGTTTTCTTGTTAACACAATTCCTATGGCATACATGTGAAAATGGAAAAAATAAGCACTGCAGCAATTTTATCTTTTTTAAAATGTAAATGATCATTTACCATAAAAAATAAAATATTTTTTTTTTTATAGGGATGTGTATTGACAACCCCTGGCCGGCCACATGTGCTGTCATTGGCTGCAGTGTCGCTATCATCACAGCCATGCTAATTGGCCAACCCCGTGGAGCTATAGAGTGTGGAGGTGTGACCTTCCATGGTATGCTAGTTGGCATCGTCCTGGCTGTCTCTGTCGACAAAGGAAACTATTATAGCTATGTGATCCTTCCGATCATTGTGTTGTCAGCCATAAGTGTGTACTTGGCTTCTGGCCTTGGCAACATCTTTGGTAAAGTTAGCCTGCCAGCTTTTAATCTGCCTTTTGTTGTCACGGTGTTCATGTTCCTGTCAGCATCTACTATTAGTCCCGGAGTAAACCCCTGGTTCCCCATAAAGAGCAGCCCGCCAGTTCCTGCAAGTGCAGCCTTTGGCACCGCCAACTTAGACTGGCCTGAGCTTTTTAAAGCAATCCCGCTGGCTAGCGCACAGATATACGGATCTACCAACGTGATTACTGGAGTGCTTGTCCTGGCTGCCATGTTCGTCAACTCTCCAATCACCTGCATCAATGCTGCATTGGCACCTCTCCTGAGTATCTTCACAGCCCTGGCCATTGCTGCTCCACCAGTACAGATCGCCAATGGATCCTTCAGCTACAACGCAATGCTGACCTGCTGCTCCCTTGCTGGCTTCTTCTGGGTCATCTCCATCCAGACACAGATCCTGTCCCTCTTCTCGGCTGTCTTTGCTACTGTAGTACATGGAGCCTTGGTCAAAGCCTTTAAACCAGCAGGCGTTCCAGTAGTGGCTTTCCCATTCGTCTTCACTGCCTCCATTTTCTTGGCCGTCAACAGCAAGAACAAATACATCAAAAGAGTACCAATGGATGACATCAGCTATCCAGAGCTCCACTACTTAGTCTATTACCCCAGTAGCAGTGACACCCAGGATGATAGCATACCTTGATTTTTTTCTTCACAATTTCAAGCCGCTTATGCCGTCATTTAGGTTTACATACGGTGTTATCACTAGTATTTTATATTATGGGCATATATTTCTGTTGCTTGGAGTACAATTGTCACTGTGTAGCAGACATACATATGAAAAATTCTTCACTTTTCAAACAAACAGGTTTTAGATATATTTATATATACAAGAACTTTTTTAGTCACAAATTTTAATTGAAAGAATTCAACAGTGTTGACACCCTTTGTCGTATAACTTGTATACTATACATCCAGGACGTTAGTATGGGTGGCCATTTTTGCTGTGGGATTAATAAATTACATGGATATACACAGTGTTTTAATAAGATGTATTCAGTAATTGGTCTCCACATTTTAAAAGTGACATTTCAGTCACCCATGGACAAGATATGTACAATTTAACAGAAAAATCGTATTTTTAAGTAATTCGGTTCCACTAGATAAAATAACTCATTTGTTAATTATTATTTGGAGATCACGGTATAATTATATATGTAGTAGGTACATGCATATTGAAATCAACAAGCAGGGTGCTGGCTCAGTACACCTCGACAGATTTAAAGCCGGTGTCATCCAATGCAGGAAGTGAGCTTTTCCCACTCAACGTAATAAGTCACATGGATAACCGTAATAAAGCTGCTCTGTTTATCACCTTCTTGCACAGTTTCATAAAGAAGTAAAACTATACAACACACTGGCAATATCAAACAAAAAACAAAAAAAAAACTTTCATCAGATTCAGGAAGCCAAGTTCCCTGCCAAAGCAGTTTTTTTATCTCTCTCTCCCTTTCTTTTTATTTGATACTGTAGATGATCAATTTCAGTGTGGGAAAGTTGTATACAGTGACATGTGACCTGAGTATAGGACAACCTTCATTGGGCATGCTCACCTGAGATCCTGATCTGGCGTAATATAATGTTCAACTGATTAGAATACCATACTTGCTAGAAAAGATGTCATCTGAAAACTACCAGTTCTTGGTGTATTTTGATGTTATGTTTGGTAAGCAGACACAAAATAAATGAAATCGTATACTTTCTCAATAAAAGTGTTTTTTTCGAGAGTTATTCTTATTTAAAATATTGAATGTGAACATATTCTTTTGAAAGAAATGACAGTAACTATGAAAACTGGTACCTTTGGAAGGTTATTGGTACACTAATGTTATTTATTGTATAAGAGCAATGGTTATTCCATATAAAAACGGAAAAAAGTATTCGGTAAACATTTACAGTGGAAAACATGTATTACTGTTTGATGACACTTTCTCACAAATAAAAACGAATCATGATGTAAAAGTCCTCTTCCGGTGATTCTTCGTATATTCTATTGCATGTGAAAACGACAAGTGGCGTCAGTCGTGTGATCGTACAGAGCACTAACATCGATATAAATCACAGTCGCAAATATTCCATCTTTAATGGCTTCCTTGTTTACTTAATTTGGGATTAATAGTTATTTTTGTAGGTTGGCAATACAGAGTTTTTTATTTTTCTCTGAAGTACATGTAGTTGAAAGTGAAAGTAGATTAAGTGGATTATCTTCCTGTTCAAGAAACTATCTTGTAGCGGTGTAGTTTTTAAGGAGAACACTATCAGAGACCGATTAAACTCCTTTAAATTAGGAAACAGTTTTATTTTAAAAGGTAAGTTTTAATTTATTGTACTCATCATCATCATCATCATCATCATCATCATCATCATCATCATCATCCGCAATAAAGACTATGTATCCCTTAAAATCGATAAGGAATCACTACAGTTTCTTGACGACAAACGACCTGCGGCCCCAACGTTTTTGGGACCCCCCAATATGAGCGTCCCGTCGGCAAAAGGAATAGTTTCAAACATTGGCACACCCTTTGAATGAGCCAGACATGTACTGCATAATACAAATTTTAATACGTTGGTACGCTATATAATTCTGTGTCTCCGGTTTCCTGACCAACCATAAGGTAGCTGTCACTTATGCACCCTTTTTCTTAAGGACAGGTAAGACACCAAAAATAAATCCCACTTTAGTCAATCCTAGCTCAAAATGTATTTGCGTTAGGATAACATCATATATGTGTGTACTCGTCATACTCCAAAGAATTTATATGTCCCATATTTGGGTGCCTGTGATGTTAACTGTTTAATAAACAATTGAAAGTTGGCCGCAAAGCATCCACCCCATAAATGTCGATATAAGTCACTAATTATTTGTGATAAAATCATAATTACACTTGCATCTTAGTCCTGACATATTGGCAACAAAAAACGATCCTGCGACTTTTTAAGTTTGGTACCTGTTTTTTCTTTTCACAATGTGTATACGATCAGTCTCTGTCTCCGCTTAAGTAATTCTTTTAACTGTTTCAGCTGCGCTACTACATAGATTGTCTTAAATTTTTCACATTGCCCTCCCTTGTGTTCCAAGTTACGATATTTGATTTACATTATACCTCTTTTGTGTGGTTCCTTCACTCGCAAGAAATATTTCACATGCGTACTTCAAGTTGGTGGCTGTATGGTGTGTATGATACCACATGTCTGACTACTTAATTTTGTTCTCGTAATTTGGTTCACATTTGTTAAATTGTTTGGCACACGTGGCCACAGCAATTGCTCTGACACACAACTTGGAACGCATTTACTGCTGATGTGCATACGGTCATACGGTGCATTCTAATATACAAATTTGTTAATAAGCTATCAAAAGCACCGATTATTTTGTATAGATTTGCTGTTGTCCACTTCTGTTTCCTAAACCTGATTTTTCTCCAGTTAGATTAACCATTCCTTTTCATCGTGCATCCTCGTTGTCTTCAAATTGATGTTCATATGTTCACGTTTGTTTTGTTCATGTTGCCAAAGACAGGTAACCATTGCTGTGTACCTCTACATGTACATTAAGTGTACTTTGAACGGACGCGCCTGTAGTGAATTCGACGTCATTTTTATGCTTGTAACTATATATGTATTTAAATGGGCATTTGCTTGCAACAATTTAGAATTGCAATAGGGCTTTATAACCTCCACAAATATCAGTCTGATTTAAAGTTAATTGCATTCTGCAACCATGATCTTACTTACACATCCTCAGTTGTATCTTATACTATGGTCTTTCTGTTTCTCATAAACATGCTTGTCTGTCAATACTATTTGAAATCACTTTTATGAAGTATTTAGCTGCTGATGTTCATCCTAATCCAGGTCCAGTCAATAGACATGTCAAAACTAACAAGTATCTTTCGCTTTTTTCATACTAGTCTACGTAGCATAAAGAGTCCGGGTAAACTTGATGAACTTTTTTCCCTTTCCCAATCGGAAAATTCTGATTATTTTAACCGTTTCTCAAACCTGATTAAATAACACCTATCCAAATGAACTTTTATTGGAAGGTTTCCACTTAGCTATACGTAAAGACAGATCTGCTAGGTTTAGTGGAGGGCTTGCCATATATGTAAGAAACAGCATACCATGCACAAGAAGATTTGATTTAGAGCAGAAAGATGTGAATGCTTGTAGGTTGAAATTCTATCCGACCATGAGCTTTTTCTTTTACGAGTTGATTACCGCCCATCTAGCCAATTAGCTAATGATAGGGATTTGTGTCCGAGTGACCTTGAAAATTCTACAATCACTGCTTTAGATCTCAATCCAAACATTTTACTGGTTACCGGAGATTTCAACACTACGTGGCTCAGATGAGAAACTGAACATTCTGAGAGTGAGCTTGGCTTACGCCTTATCAATCCTTTTATCCAGAAATGATAACTTGTTGAACTTATTGATGCCCCTATCCCTTCAAATGAACTTCTTGATAGTCTGCTCGAGCCCATTATTAGTGACTCACCTGGCTACACTTTAAACCCAGGGTCCCTGGCACCAATTGTTACTTTGGGTCACTCTGTAATATGTGCACATGTTCACTGTGTCGAATTGTAGATAGGTCATTCAAATGCAAAATCTAGGGCTACAAATGAGCAAATTTTGTTGATTTAACCAGAGACATTTTTGATGCTCCAATTTCTTCTGGTTTTGAGTTTTGATTTAATAGATACAATTTTTTTAAAAAACGACCGTTTACTCTAGCTAAAGCTCTCAATTTGGAGGGACTATTTCAATTTTACATAAGCAAATGTAACATTGTGGTTATACACTTAAAAATTCGATTAGATCTAACTTTGCCAAACATTCAAAACTTTATTCAAATGACATAAATCTAAAGAGATCGTGGAATCTAAGGAAATGTTTTCTTGTTTCCAAAATTCACCACTTCTTTCCTCCTCTTCTCGAAAATGGGCATGTGTTTACTAGCAATGCGGACAAATGTGATATCTTTAATAGATATTTTGCTTATAAATGTAAAATCCCACAAGAGACTGAACTTCTATCGTTACATCGAGTTCACGTTTCGAACTGAAGTACGTCTAACCATGTCTCACATTAATGAGAAAGATGTTCTGAAAGTACTTCAATTTCTTAAGGCCAGCTATGCGTCGGGCCCTGATGGCATTGGGAACATTCTATTAAAAACGTAGCACCAGGTCTTTGTCTTTCTTTAACAAAGCTATTCAGTCTCTGTCTCCCTTCATCCTGCTTTCTTGATCTTTTAAAAAATCTAATGTTTTTCCACTCTTTAAAAAGAATGACAACCTAATCAAAAAATTACCGTCCAATTTTACGTCTGTGTAATGTTTCGAAAGTATTTGTACGACTAATCTATAATGTATTGTACGAGTTCCTCATGCTATGAATGTTTGGGCTCAAAAAACTCTAGCCTTAAAGGCAATGATTCTACCTTTAATTAACTTATCTTTAAAGAACTCAGTAATATACTTCATGACACTTACAATGCGCTCGAACTCAGAAACGAATGATGAATAGTACACCTAAGACGTTTGATCGAGTTTGGCATGAGGGATTTGTCTTTAAATTGAAACAATATGGTATTGAAGAACTTCTTAGTTTGATAAAAGCTATTTGTCAAGTCAGTTTCAGAGAGTTAACATCAGTGGCCAGTCTAGACTGGCAGACGTTTGGGTGCACCTGACATTATTGTCGATAGTTTTTTTTTTTTTTTTTTTTTTGCTCAATTTATGACTACTGGTTCACACAAAGTCAGAAAATGCCGGGTGGCATCTTGTCACCCTTGAGCATTTTAAAATATTGATGGTTATTTATTTAGCCATCCCCTTACCCCCATATTTGCTTACCGAAAATATATTAATGTAATTCAAATAATCATTCAAATTAGTAATTGGATGACCTTTTACCTCCATATAGATGGCACAAAACAAAACAAAAATGTGTTCTATACTGTGACCTTGAGGTGACCTTGACCTTCACATGTTAATTGGTCTATTAGTTTGACAGTGTTTTGTTTTTTCCTGTTTTTGTACATATATGTGGTATAGATGTAAAACAATTGGTACATGTAGTATTATCCTGGAAATTCTCTTTGACTTTGACCTTGGTCATGACCTTGACAGGCCTTCAGTCTTCAAAAGTTGATTTTCAAGCACTTATGAATTTTCGTAATATGGCAAATCATGTTTGATTTGTTTGCAGGTGAAAAGGTAGTTGCTAACAAATAAGTATTGTTTTTCTTACAGGTAAGCATTTGCAGTAGCGGATGAAGCAATCAATATTGTAAACATGCAGCATATAGGTTTACTGTACTGTCGAACTACTTTTTACCCTCGGCACAAGTCCCGGGGGGTATTTTCGTCCCATGGGTGGTCCGTCCATCCATCCGTCTTGTCAACGTTACCGTGATATCTCAAAAAGATATTCGCCGTAGCTGTACCAAAATTTTGTCACAGAAGGACCCAAAGATGGACCAAGTTTCTGTTAAAAAACAGCTTCCTCTGATTATTTATAAACTTTCTGTGAAACTTTTAGTGTTTTTATTTGAAGGCCGTCTGAGTGGCTTCAACCCTAGCGACGTTAACGTGATATCTAAAAAAATATTGACTGCAGCTTTACCAACTTTTTGTCAGAGATGTATCTTATGATGGACCAAGTTCTTATTAAAAACCAGCTTCCTCTGATGATATTTAAACTTTTTATGAAACCTTTGATGAATTTATTTGAAGGCTGTCTGAGAGGAGTCAACCCTGACACCGTTACTGCCGTATCTCAAAAATATTGACCACAGCTTTACTACATTTTTTTCAGATATGCATCTTATAATGGAACAGGTTCTTATTTAAAAGCATCCTCCTCTTTATATTTATAAACCCTTTTATGAAACTTTAAAGCATTTATCTTCAAGGCCATCTGAGTGGTGCACAGGGGGAGGACGTTACCATAATATCTCAACAAGGATCCAACGCAGCTTCACCATTCTTATTTTCAGAGATGCTCATTATGGTGGACCACATTCCTATTGAAAACCAGGTTTCTCTTATTATTTCAAACTTGAAATGAAATTTTTGTAGTACTTATTTGATGGCCGTCTGAATGACGCACAGTTCAGTGATCTCTGTCACCAGAACTTCCCCAAGAAAACATCCAAAATTGCTCTTTCATTTTATAGACAACAATATGGAAATTGTATGTAAAGTATTCTACTGCGAAGTCTCGAGAAAAATTGCAGAATTGAGGTAAAAAAAGATTGTAAGCGCGGATGGTAATCCATCCTCTCAACGCTATTTTTGATGAGCTAATTATGGCTTGATTTTTTTCTTGCAGGTAGGCACGTAGCATAGGAACTGTAGAAATGAGAAAGACTGATGCTGAGTTGGAATTTTTTCTGCAATTTAACTTTTTATATTTTTTTAGGAATTTTACACAAAAGAAAAATAGTGTCTTCAATAACAGATAATTTTTTCGGATTTTAGTATTTATTGTGAACACATCTTAGTCTCCACGAAAATATTCTGTGACAATTATTAAAGGGCTTTGCTAAATATTTAGAGTTGATCTTAGATAACACCCTTTGTTTTGCAGTCTATTTTGTGTTTCCCATTTCATTTAAAGGTAGAAAAAATAACTTTTTTCAGTTTAAGGTTTGATGAAATCCGTTTGCGTCTGTCCATTAGACAATTTACATTTTCCAATTCTAAGGAATCGTTGCAGGGAATGTTTTGATTTTGAAAATGGATGTTTCATAGGTGGTTCAAATTTGAGGAGATGATGATGCAATATTTTCTTATTTTTTGATGAATATTTTTACTTTAATTTTTTTAAAAAATGAAATTTCTTCTCAAAAACCGCTAAGCTCATTGCTTTGATATTGCATACAGAATCACCTAAGGTTATGTAGTTCACAGTGTGTGCATTATGTAGCGCTGCGTGTTTTCCTATTTTGTATGCATTATGTGTACTGAGGCTATTTTGTCTTTATCTCTAGAATGGCTATATAGAATTGTTCAAACTGTTATCGTGATTTAATCTGACTAAACATGACGTAACTTGGAGAAAATAATGAGGATGTGTTATTTTTTGATAAAGCTGTGGGATATCAAACTTTGGGACAATGTGTCGGCAGCACTACAATTGTGCAGGCATGTAGCAATACAGTGCATGTGTTGTAATATTTTCAAAATGGTCTTGTAGAATGCTTTGATTTTAAGACAGTTGTTTCCTAGGTGGGACTGTACCATGTATGTGATGATGATGATGATGATGATGATGATGATGATGATGATGATGATGATGATGATGATGATGATGATGATGATGATGATGATGATGCAATATTTTTTTTATTTGATTTTGCTCATGGATGTTCCCCAGTTGGTTCTGTACCAAGTTTGCCAAAAAGATAATAGTGCAGTCATCTATTTATATTTCATAACTTTTAAGTGTTTTTGGCAAAAAAACAAACAAACAAACAACACCCCCCCCCCCCCAATTTTCTTTTACTCATGAAGTACACAGCTAATTGCTTTGATATTGAATACATTGCCACCTGTGGTCATACACTTTACGTTTTGGCCCCAAGTGGATGGATCCTTGGTCCACGATTATTTTTGGTGTATGTTAATGACATTACTAACGAAATGTCTTTTGATATAAAGTTTTTGCTGACTATACTAATATTTTAGAAACTGTACATCATAATACGCATTCCTCAGCAACTAGGATTAACACTGATCTCATGAAAATCGGCTACTGGGGTCGACTGTGGAAAGTTAAATATAATGTCTTAAAATCCATTTCCTCACAATTGTCATCCAAACTTCACAAACCAGATCACCCTCCTTTGCACTTAGATGACATCTTCATGCTTGATCAAGCACCCACGATCATTTAGGCATGACCCTCTCTAGTAATTTAAAATGGGGTGATTACAGCACTCGCATTATAAACCAGGCAAGTAAGTGCTTGGCATTACCGCATAGACTGAAATTTAACATAGATAAAAAAAAGAGTTCTCATTCGATTATATATAGCCATGGTTGGACTTATAGTACAAAATTGATGTGCGATTTTTGACAATTGTACTGCTAGCTGAGTCTCCAGAATCTGTTCAATACGAAGCCGCATTGACTTGTAGTCGTGCATTGAGGCAAACTACTCCTGTCCTTTTATTAAAGGAACTCATTGGCAGACTGGCTACACGAAGAAAATACTCTAAACTTATCTTGTTTTATACAATGGCCTATACGTTAGTCCTTCCTATTTATATGACCTAGTTCCTGGCAATGCGAGGAGCGCTAAAGTACGAAATTGTCTCAATTTACGATAAATAAAATATAAAATTCTACATTTTGGGACCTCTTTTCTCCAGTCATCTTTAAGACTTTGGAATGATTTATCACTTGATTTACATGAGGCAGCTTCCTTGAGTCAATTCAAGCAAAATCTGAAAAATGCTGTAGACCAATATGTGGGAAGTACATGTATGTTTACTTGATTCATTTCACTATTCCTAATTCTGTATGGCAGCTTTTTGTATTTGTAGTCTTGGGTGGGGGGTTCTTTGTTTGTTTGTTTGTTTGTTTTAAATTTGTTTTCTGTAGCTTGTCCTGCTTGTCATGTATATAGAGTAGTAGTGTGACATGGTCCATACCCAATGATGTAACACCTCGTAAATACCTAGATCATAAAAAAATAGACCCCACGAGCGTCTTAAATATATAAGGGGTTGGGTATAAAATAGGCTAAAATGAAAATGACATAATGTGTTTTGCATCATAGATATTGCATAAAAGAGGGTTGATTATGGAGGTAGTCATCAGTTGTTCTGACACTGTCCAAGACAACAGATTTCAGGCTACAAGAAAAAGAACCCTGGAGATGGCTACTGCAATCCAATTGAGTGAAAAGACTTTGGTGTTGGTGGAGTTGAGACCAGGTCATTTTGACAAACTATACATAGCCCTGGTAAGAATCCAGGGGGAGTCTACTTGATGGGTCTTCCTATCAGCTGCAGCTAGTGACCTTGGTCCCACTAGTGGCAACTGTTGGGAAAGAAAGGACTGACAAGGAAAATAGAAATGGTATTTATTATACCTGTCTCAGTAAAAGTCTATAAGTAGGGTGGGGTTTTAGTGCAAGCCAATGTATTGTTCACAGATAAGGATGACATACTATTGTCAAATTTGCAATAAGACTTTTAGCTGGGCTGACAGCCTTAAAAGACACCAAATGTCTGTACATCAAAACTCCAACATACTATTTGATAATAGCCAACAGACACTGTTCCAGGAATCAACATCCTATTATGCTTTCCATGTCTGATCCACCATTGACCGTCATGGGACTTTGATTAGAGAGAACGAACCACTGGGTATTCAGCCCAGTGATCATGGAGGTGCTGGACGACATGCAAGATGATTACGATGCTAAGGTAGAATCATACAAATCTGGAAACTTGGTATCAAGTGAAGCAAAGGAGAGGGCCTTTGATGACCTAATTCCGCAATTCGCTAAAGCCATGAGAGCCAAATATACTAGATGGTGGGAACTGTTGTATGATCTTGAGAAAAAAAATTCACAACACCATAAAGAAAACCATTGATCAGGTGATGGATGAACAACACATGGAATGGCAGGACACTATGGATGCAGCGCAAAAGAAATAAAACTTCTTGTTATAGAAACTCTTCTAAGACTATTGATGAAACAGAGAAATAATCAGATGAAAAAGAAGCTTAACCCATGGTTTATATCTTGCTAAAATAAGTTGACCTATAATATGTGTTGACCAAAGTATGTTGACCTGAGAAGTGTGTTGATCTAAATGTGTTGATCTGCAAAAACATGTAGACCAAAGTTTGTTAACCTGAGAAGTGTGTTGACTTTTATGCATTGACCTGTAAAAACATGTTGACCAAAGTATGTTGACCTCAGATGTGTGTTGATCTGCATACGATGCTAATGGATAGGAGCACATTTTCGAGAATATACAAGTAGTGCAAACAGTACAATCATCCTGGTCATCATGGGACAATTAAAAAAGAACTGTCCTGTTCCAGGGTGTGGTAGACAAGGGTTACTTTCCTTGCTGATTGATCTCAACAAGGTACATGGTTTGAATCAAAATGAGAAAAATAGATGGTTATAACAGGATACCAAGTACACAAAGTCACTGAATGCAGCCTTGCAGTGTCCAAAATCACAAGATATCCTTACAGAGACACTGATGAACATATTGATCAGACCAGATAACCAAGGCAATCGTCAGCAGGTCAAGCAAGTCATAATGGAATATATAGAACAAGTCATGCCACATGAAGAGATTGGATTCCATGAAGCTTTGAAAATCGCACTTGATTACAGGGGCTCGTGGATAAAGCAGTTGCTTCAATTACACCATCTGCTGCAGAATTCCATTGGTAGGAAGTTTAAAGGTAGAGAGACTTGTGAGCATGTATCATTGGTTGTGAAAAATTGTGTCAGAGATCACCAATAACAAGAAGGACTGGTCCAAGTAGGTCACATCTTCTGAAAACATGGTAAAAGGAAGATTCTTCACTACTCCACAGGATATTAAATTGTAGACGAGTACCCAGAATGAGGCAAAAGAGCCAAACAAACTCATCAAACTGGGATTTTGATATTGCTTGATCACGATGGACGTCTGTAAGCATGAACGCCAGACTGTACATGCGCCACCCTCAAGTGAAGTCTCAAGAGCATGGGTTATGCAGACATCACTGTAATATTCTGCAATCACCGCTAAATTGCTTCTCTGCAAACTATGCAGGAATACTCCAGAAATTCTGTGGCAAAAAGGTGCACTGGGAGAAGTAAAAAAAATGGTAAAACATTAACAAAAAGTAAATTTATAAAAAAAAAATACTAACAATTTACAGCAGCATCTGTCAAGCAAATTAAGCTCCAGGGGACTCCAAACGTGTGCCTGGGCAACTTCAAAGCAACTGGCAAAACTTTTTCTGGATATTTTTTTCAGATTTAAAATCGATAAATCACTAGATCGTGACCATTTTCAAGAATTATCTCAATGGAGACCCACCAAGACAACATTTTCACCACGTTTGAAGTGAACCTGCTTGATTGTTGTGGAGAAGACTAAAAAACATGAATTACCCTCCAGAAATTGTGCGGCAAAAAAGTCAACTGGGAGAAGTCAAAACTTGTGAAAACAAAACGTAAATTTATTTTAAAAAATACAAAAAGGTTACAGCGCCACCTGTCAAGCAAATTAAGCTCTAGGGGACTCCAAACGTCTGTGCAACTCCAAAGCAAATTAGCAAAACACTTTTTGGAGATTTTTTTCAGATTTTACCAAAAGAGTCATCAAAATTCAATAAATGACATCACTGGATCGTGACCATTTTCAAGAATAAACTCAATAAACATCGACCTAGAGTACATCCCCACCAAGTTTGAAGTGAACCTGCCTGATTGATGCGGAGAAGAATTAAAAAATGTGGATTACCATTGCAATCCCCATTGACTTGCATGGTGATCAACAGGAATATTAGCATCAACCGACAAGTACCCGAACTGAAAAAATTAGGGTTCCGCATTATAACCACCCAGTTAATATTTTTATTTAACTTTAACCCTTCCACAAGGTACATGTCCACGAAGTTTCGGCACAATCTCAGTGGCCATTTTGGAGAACTTGAAAAGCGCTCATGCACAAAAAAGTGGAAAAAGTTGGGAAAAGCGCTGTTGCTATGCAATTTCAGCGAAATGTGCCAAGCGGTTTTGGAAATTTGTTTTTACGATTTTGCCACAAAGTTTGACCAATGGTTTCACGGCAGTCGAAAATAACGCCGATAATACGGACGGACGGATGGACGATGGGCGCCTCACCTTCCTATGAACTTAGCAGACAGACAAGTCAGCTCAGCGCAAAAGCATCTTCTTCGAAATAAGCATGACCAAACAGTTACCTCCCCCCCCCCAATTTTGCGTGATTAGCACAATGTGAGGTTGAAGACAAAGTTCCTTTTTTTATATTGAACCACTTTTTCATTTCTTATTGAATACATTCATTAATATACACTATGTCATATAACAACAGCTGCAGGGTGTTTACCCGTTCTTACGGAAAAGGTCAGTACGTTAGGAGATAGTGTACACTAAATTCAGTACTCTGGTGCGAGGAAATCTTATTATGACCCCTCTATAAAAAGATCAATCCCCCCGCTACATGTCCGGTCTCTTTTTCAGACAAAATGTTTCCCGTTTCACATTAACACTACCCACATACATGGAGACCAAAATTTTACAGTTCCCTCATTGGTCCGAATGGAGACTTTACTGTATCTGTCAGTATGTCGAAGCTAGGGATCGCCCATCAAAGTAAAGCTATCAGACAGCTGGTGAAGCTATAAACCTTGTCCAGCGGCACAGTTTCTTTTCTTTTTGTATAGATTCTTCTAGCGTTTGGGCCTTCATTGGCAAGCATACTGAATCCTGCCTTAATGAACACTTGTTTTGCAACTTCACTTGAATCTGGAACCATTGGTCTGATACCACTCCCTTTCGGTAGAGACTTTACCAGCCTAACCAGTATAGCCCAAGCTATTTCAGGGGAATCCGCAAAGAGAGGCTCAAGTTTGTATTCGTCATCAGCGAGTAGAAGAATGCCGTATCCAACTACCTTGTCACCCTTAAGAGCACAAAATGCAGAAGAATCTTCGTGTTTCAAATAATAGTCAATATGCAGGTATTCTCTCGACATGGACTGCAAACTTGCATCATATTGAAGGATACTGGCCAACGGTACATCATCAGCCGATCGAACCGTTATGTTTGGTGGCGTTGTTTCAGGTTCGTCTTCGAAATTTGGATGACCAAGAACCCAGTGAACATCGAAATCACCGTGGACAAATCCCAATCTTTCATACGTGCTTAGAGCGCTCAACGCACCGTTCACGCCGATGTTGCAGTGCTTTCCAACCTCATTCACCGATGCAGTGTATACTGCTGTGCCCATGCCCATGCCACGGAACTCCTCCTTCGTGATAAAAAAGGCGATAAAGGCGAGGTCTTTGGTCACAGGGACTGCTGCACAAAAACCTGAAAATAAGAATTACACGTTTTTCACAGGTCCTGTGGGTGATCCCTTAAGACAGGCTCCACTGTATATATATATATATATATATATATATATATATATATATATATATATATATATATATATATATATATATATATATATATATATATATATAAGTATATAAGTATGTACGTATATTCAGACATTGCAATTGTGGCAGATGTTTAGGGCACGAGTTGCTGGACACTTTGGTTAAAACAAGGCTTTTCGCGCAAAAACCAAAATGCAAGACTTTTGTTTATCACATACCTATCTTTGACAGGAATTACAAAATAATCTCTGATTTAAAGACATATCTTCTATGACGCTTTCGTCACGCTTTCGCCATTCTATTACCCATTAAACTGATTGTCCAATAAGAAAGGAGTTACACCAGTGTCAAGGAAAATTATCCACAACCGGTTGTGCATAAAAACGATACGCACGGCCTAGCATTACATATATATATATATATATATATATATATATATATATATATATATATATATATATATATATATATATATATATATTATATATATATAAATATATATATATATATATATATATATATATATATATACATATATATAAATATATATATATATATATATATATATATATATATATATATATATATATATATATATATATATACATATATATATATCATGATAGAAGACATCAGACAAGAATACAATGACGAATCACCTGGGTGACGTCATTACAGTTGGCACCAGTGGTACACAGATCGAACTGCTTACTTTATTTTTACACTTTTGGCATCATGTCCATGGTGTAATCGTTGATGAATATCAGATAAAACTATGCAGGTTTCGTAGATTATACAATCAGGTACTATTTATAGGGTTTCCGTTCGCTCTGGTATCGAGTAAAACATACTTGATTTTGAAAAATTAGTCTTGCACATGAAAAGACAGCACACAAAACTGAAGAACATCTGGACAACCAACAGATAACGCACAGGACATTAGAATATGCTGGAAAGGAGAATGACACATCGGCAACCCTAAGAACAGCTAATCATTGAACCTTCCAGTTGACTTAATATATTTTGGAAATGCTTAAAAATGTCAAATTTCTAGAATTCCTTTTAGTTGACATTCGGTAAAATACGGTTTTGAAATTTGGAAGATACAATCGGGATGATTTTACTATGTGAAACAAAATGAAAACCGTCGTCAGCCGAGGTACCACACAAACAAAAGTGGTGATTCAACTGTATTCATTCTGCACAACTCTTTATTCTGCTGGTTACTAGCCTATTCTCAGTCTGGTGTGAATAATATCTTTCCATCTGTCATCAAAATTACTTACCACTTCGGTTTAGATTTATTTATTTATCTATCTACCCATCCATCCATCAATCTATCTTTTTTATTTATTTAATTCGTCAATATTTACAGAGTTTTAACGGACTGGGGAAGAATGTTCCTTTCTCAACCTGACGTCGAAATAAAATTTTCGAAAATATTAGAACAAACATTGAATGAGCTATCCTTCTTTGATTCAATTGTGTATGTAGTTCTTTAACTGTTTGTGGACATCAATTAAACAAATATAGGGAATAATCCGTCGTGTACGTAAATGTAATTTTGGTTTCCGTCGGCGTTCCGCAAGTTGTCTCTTATCCTGTTTCTGTGTGTGTTTTGCTGTGGCCTGCATGACTCAAAGCACATGTAACAGTTCTGGCTGACGTCACCTGAACATTCTCGAGAAGAGCGTTGTCTGATTGCATTCGTCAAGCACCACAGTAGCATTTAAAAAAAAAAAAGTGTAACAAAGTATTTTTAAAATAATAGCGAGCCCAAGCGCGCTCCTATGGATTGTATAGATGCATTCAAATTTTGGGCCATGATCTCGCAAGCGAGAGACCTTTTTTTTTTTTTTTTTTTTTTTTTTTTTTTTTTTTTTTGGTTTTGTTTTTCAGTGAATCAGTCGTGAAATTGAAGAACAAATTCACTCAGATGTTTTTCATTGTGTCTTTCTTTGACACGTTTGAAATTCCAGGGTAGATACAGGTAATTAATATTTCACAGGAATGTTTCGGAGTTCCGAGTGCATAGCTTGATCGCCACGCCTCGATGGCCCAACAATAAACATGACAACTGAGCTGTGCCGTTTTCACCGTCCTTCCCGTTGAAATATTCGCACGCGCAAGCTTGCTCCCATAAGGTTCCACGGGGGTAAATATGCCTGTGCTGAGGTAACATGATTGGAGAGCGCCAATAAAATATCAGGCCTTGGGATGCAAGGGGCTGTATATTAAAAAAGTTTGCTACCAGAAAGGCAGATTTTGGCTTGATAGTGGAAAACAATGTATACTTTGAGCTGACATGAATATCATAAAGGTATGCACACTTGCACCTAGTATACACAGTGATTCAGCTGGAGTCAACACTGTGTGCGCGCAATGATACTGCAAGTAGTACTATAGACTTGCACAAGTCCCTGGTGCATGTCCCTATTTTCCCATCCCGCGGTCCCACCCAGAAGTGCGATACATTTTCCCCTCCACAAAGTTAACTGTATAATATTATCCCAACTACATGGTGTTATTAAGTAGGTCCTACTGTTTTTTTTTTTTGTTTTTTTTTTTTTTAAACTGGTCGACACTGTCGCCGTGCCGGTTTCAACAGTAGCAGCTATTGAGTCCTAGTCAGTTCTAATCTGACCGTCTCCCTCCGGCTGCCGGACGCCCTCAGCCTGACGCGGTGCACTGCAATTAGTCCTTCATTACACAGTAGCTCAATTAACAGCTTCTTATGAGGGGTGCCTTATGACCGCTCGCTTGTCTGTGTGATAAGAAACACAGTGCAGACCGCCCGGCGCTTATCAGCTGGAGTCGACGTCATCTGGTTATAGACACGTTCCACGCCAATTAGCTAGTTTAAGGGCCTACCTGTACTGTAACAGAATAAGGCTACGACGTGTGTTTTCTTAAAATTTCATTTTGCCATGAATTTGATTTTAAATACAATGCGGAAGACAGTCCAGTGAGACTTGAGCAAGTCTAGTAGTACTATGCAGAGCTGGTTGCCATGGCAGTTTGCTGAAAAATTTCCCATTCATGCCCATGTTTTCTGGTGTTTATTTGATGTAAAAAATTCTTGGGAACATTTTGGTGTATAAAACATACATGTTTGTAATGCATTGAGTGAACTAGAAGGTGGAAGCTCTGTTCGTCTGTGTTTCCATAGGTTGAATTACCGGCGTGAAACCATAAGTAGGGATCCTTCCAAATCTCGTGCCATTATCTCGCAGGCAAGAGAATGCGAGATTAGAAACCACGGGCGCGTCCAATTTCGCCATTTTAGATCAAAATCTCGTCTTATCGATGATGAACGGCAATTTGTTCTCCATTGCCAAATTGAAAAAGAAATTCACTCACGGGAGGTTTAATTTCTTTTTGCACACGTTTGAAACTCCTAGGTAGATACAATTAAGTAATTCATATTTCACACGAATGTTTCGGAGTTTGGAGTGCTAAGTGTGATCGCCACGCCTCCGCCTGACAATCGCGGGCCAACAGTCAACATGTCAACAAATTTACATATTCAAAATAGCAGATATTCGTCCAAAATTCATCGCCTTTGCGATTTAAAAGGTGGTTTCAAGATTAAAAACTGCATTTAATAAACCAAAAACAAAAAAACAAAAAAAAATGTGCAGAGAAACAGTGATGATCAGTTTTTATGTTTTTTCTCTATGCAATTACTTTGTTAAGACAGATTTCATGGGAACACCCGTCCAGTCTGCTCTTTCCCGGAAAATGTCGTCACATCGACCACCAAGTTTGTCTGCAAAGCATCCGAAACACCAAAACTTTTTTATGCTCTGATGTTTATACGGGGAAGAGAGAGAGAGAGAGAGAGAGAGAGAGAGAGAGAGAGAGAGAGAGAGAGAGAGAGAGAGAGAGAGAGAGAGAGAGAGAGAGAGAGAGAGAGAGAGAGAGAGAGAGAGAGAGAGAGAGAGAGAGAGAGATTACGTCCGGCCTGGTGTTTTCCGGCGAATGTGTCACATAGGCCGCGGAGAAAACACGGGAAAGAACCAAAAAAGAGCAATTGATTTGCATGGGTGTGTCCCCTGGGTGTGTCGGTGCTACCTGTCTATCTTTCACTACATCCATAGACAAAATATAGCTGTACTTTGTTTGTTGTATCTGTTTGATATGTTTACTCTCTGAGGATAAATTTCACAGGAGGGCTGTATTGTCTAACCTGTTGCTTCCCAGACAATGTCGTCACATGGACCGAAAGATACAAAGGGAAAAGGCGCTAATTTATTTACGGCTGCCGCTATATCCAGTCTTTTGTCAATATGTAGAACTGAATTCGAAGAGCGATAGCGAAGTGCCAGTATTATTTTGTGAGTAATGAAAGGGATGTGTATGTTGGAGGGTGGGAGTCTTGCCGTGGTCAACTTATTAGGCAAGGTCAACTTCAACAGACAACTTTTTTGCTGTTCAACAAGACACTATTGTGCATTTGGTTCCTAGCGGAAGTTGTACGCGTGCCATCGGTTAGTCCCACACAATTCAATCGCGTCATCCCCGAGCACCTCCAGTAAAGGTATTCAGATATTACACAATCACTATGTCATTTTCTTTTTTATTATTATTTTCCACATCTTTACAACTGAAATATCACTTTCGCCTCGACATTTTTTTATTTTCCAGAATTACACATTGAGAAGAAAATTTTAAATCAAGTTGTTATTATTTTAACAAAATCAGAAAAGTTTCAATAAAGCTTTTTGTACGCACTTTCATTTTCCAGCCGATAATTCTCGTACAGTCTTCACAATGTTTTTAACCAAGGGGCTGTGTTCATATTTCAACCAAAAGTTGCAAACATACACTGTCAGGTGTTTAGTGTCACACAATATACCCCCTGTACAGGACAGTGTTGAAAAGGCAAAATATTTCCACAAGTATATAGTTTACCATCTATGCTGAAGGAAGATAGAGTCATCCTTCGTGTTGCAGGTGATAGGAATTGTCTATTTAGGGCACTTGGTACTTTCCTGTTCCATCAGGAAGAACTACATGCACTAATATGTTTGAAAACCTGTAAAAATAAAGAATCACACATGCGCTTTCCTTACATATGTCAACAATTTTGATAGCCATTTAAAACAAAAGCAAAGCACAGGTGGCTAAATTTCTAGTTGGGAATCACATCTAGAGATACAATGGCAACATTATTTCGACTTCCTGTGAATATATATTGTCAATATGTAGATACTTTTCAGTGGATAAAATTTTGCGCTCTTTTAGGAACTTCCACTATCCCACCAGCACCATATTTTAATTGAGCACACTTAAGACATTATGACAATATATTACCAACTGTGCCTAAGTGTGGATTCAAGATATTTAAGTTCAATTCAAGATATAGTACATTAAATTGTAGCCATCTTGAAATGCGAATTTTTTGTAAAACAACCCCTTACGTTCGGCGTAATAGGGACGAGATTGATTGCCTGGTCACTGAACACAGTGCGCATATTACTGCCTAACGCGGCCGCTATGATGGCAAAAACCATCTCCAGAATATTCCTCATATCATTGATACTTCAGAAACTTGCTGCTACATTAAGCAGCGTATTAACATTTTTGAGAGACTTGAGATAATAAGGCTTTCTGATTGGCTCAACAGTCAAGGGGGCAGCTAGCATTTTGTAACAAAAAATTGTCCATATCTCACGTATGGTAGAGCAGAGCAATGCGTCTTATTTAAACATATCTGAAAGATATCGTTCAGGATATCTTGAAATCAATTGACGATATCTTGAAATGAATTCGAGAATCAAAGATATCTTTAATAAAGTGAGAGATATCTTCAAAAGCAGCACTTTTAGAGGTATCTTTAATAAAGTTGAAAATATCTAAAAAATATTTTGAAAGATATCTTTTAAATTTTTACGGATATGTACACATCCATTATTCCAATATATCTCTATTTTCAGATATCTCTATCAATTTCAAGTCAACCTGAATTATTTTAGGATGTGTTCGAATTCGCACTTTGTAGCACCCTCCCCCCCCCCCCCATCGACCTAGAGAGATCTGAAGACAGTATGACAAGGTGTTTGTGTTGTTCAACTTTGTTACTTAACTTGTTTGCTTAAATGCTTCATTCAGGTGATCACAGGCCTTTTCTTACTGAATAATAACGTTCGGATTCAGGTAGGATTGAATGACACTAGCCTTCTTGAATATCCGAGTCAAACGGAATGACACTAAGACATACTCACTGAACACTGTGCCTTCCTTATTCGCTGCAATCCACATATTCTTTGCGTACAACCTGTGAAAATCCTGGATACTTTTCAAGCTATATCCCCATTTCGCTGCTGCCATGATAGCTTGTATCTGCTCGAGGTCATCCTCTCTCGCTTGTCGAACTTCGAAGTCTACTTTCTTCTTGCTTTGGTCAACAGCCATGCTTTATATGTGCGTGTATTTCCGTGTGTGCGTGAGTGGTACGTGCGCCAGTCGACGAGCAGCAAAGTCTGGTAACGCGTCTGGTCCACCGCAACCTTCGTATTTGCACACAGTCAGGCACACATGCGTGTTTCTGGGTCAATCTAGTCTTAGGGGCTCTTACCAGGGCCTCGGTTTGGCATCGTGTTAACCTATTTTGCCCCTGGTGTACAGTCCATACAGTGGACCCCCTCTTGTTTGGCCCCTCTCACCAGAGGTCACTACTCTACAGAGGTCCCTTCATGCAGCAAATATTGTATTTGTGTCTTTTCGTCCCGAACCACTTCCTGGTAGTCATTATCCTATTCCGTAGTCTTCTACACTCCATAAGCTAACTTGTCACTGTCCAACCTACATACACGTGGAAGTACTATTGTCACGTTCTTCTGTAGAATTTTGACATAAGCTATTTTAGCCTAAATAAATTGAAGGGTCTTCAGCAGGTAACTACTCAGGACATGTTTCGGAACCTGTTCCGTACATGTGTCTCTGCGTAGTGGCTCCTTGTCTAAGCTAAATATTCACCAAAGACAACCTATATAATAATAATGAATAAACATGAACGTGGCAAATGATGAATTAGCTAAATAAGTGAAGTTTTGCTCATTTAAATGCAGAGCTTCAATATGAATACAGAATACACATCAAACCAAGCATAATTACTAAACAGTATAGAACAAGTTCAGATAAAAGTAATTTGACTTGCCTCTGAACTAGTATGTACCCTTTCTGGCTGGATAGGTCACATTAGTATTGTATTTGTGTCTTTTTGCCCAGAACCACTTCCTAGTAGTCAATATCC
The DNA here is from genome assembly GCA_964020975.1 of Hermodice carunculata. Lineage (NCBI taxonomy): Eukaryota > Metazoa > Annelida > Polychaeta > Eunicida > Amphinomidae > Hermodice > Hermodice carunculata. The sequence goes on along the minus strand of OZ026619.1, from coordinate 32,408,202 downwards.
TATTCCGCAGTTCGAACTCTTTACTCTCCATAAGCTAACCTGTCCCTGTCTAACCTGTATATATATGGAATTACTATTGTCTATATTGCACACGTTCCTCTGTAAAATTTTGACATAAGCTGTATCAGCCCAAATAAATTAAAGGGTCTTCAGCGGGTAACTACTCAACATGTTTCGGAGCCTTTTACCCGTACACGTCTCTCTGAGTAGCGGCTCCTTGCCTAGGCTAAATATTCAGCAAAGACAACCCACATAATAATGAATAAATATGAACGTGGCAATTGATGAATTAGCTAAATATGTGAAGTTTTGCTTGTAAATGCAGAGCTTCATATCAAAGAAGAATACCTGTCAAACAAACCATAATTACCAAATTTTATAGTACAGGTTCAGATAAGAACAATTTGACTTACCCCTGAACCAAAATGTACCCTTTCTAGCTGGACAGCTTTTCCTAGTCAAACCATCCGCCAATGTTTAACTGAAGTGGAAACAAGCTGGGGCATTATATTCAGTCCCACTGATTGTAAAATAAACAGTTGCAGCTAGACCACCTGTACAGACCAAGGAAAATCCTGACAAGGACTGCAACAATGTACATCCTGTACCAGAGATGTAAAACAAACTCCATGATGACACCTACTCCTCAAACAATTAAGCTCTATTTAACTGCCAACCCTGAGTCAATGTGTCAACTTACTGTGTCAGGTTTTTGACACTTGAGAAAATACTGTCAATTTTGAGTAATTTTTTAATAGTGAGTAAATGTGCATTTAGGCATGTCAGAAAAGAATGGAAGTCATTAGCATTTATGCCAAAAACATGCTATCAAAACAATTTTTCTTAACAGGATTTTAAGTACAATTAGGCAAACATGCAACTGTCGTAGGCCGCTTCTTGCTACCTGTAGCCCCTGGGGGTTTACCTAACAGAAAACATGTAAGCCTAAAATGTCTGATAGTGAATATTAAAACAGAAAGATGCCATAAGATAAAGTTAAGTAGCAAAACAGACAAGTCTAAAAACTGTAGATTATTGTAGCCAGACTTTCTAATAATCTTTGGATGTTAACAGTAGAATTATAGGGCAAGTCAGAAAAGAATGGAAGTCTTTTGTATTTATGTCAAAAGAATGCAATGAAAATATTAACCAGATATCAAGTACAATTAGGCAAGCTTGTAACTGTCGTAGGCCGCTTCTTGCTACCTGTAGCCCCTGGGGGTTTACCTAACAGAAAACAAGCTAGCCTAAAATGTCCGAAAGGTGAACGTTTAAACATAATGGTGTCAAAAGATGAAATTAAGTAGCAAAACAGGCAAGTCTAAAATCTCTAAAATTATTGAAGCCAAACTTTCTAACCATCTCGGGATATTTACAGCAAAATTTGTAGAAATATTTGATCAAAAGTACACCTTTGAATCCTCTTGACTCAAGTTTATTGTAAATAAATTTGGTTCTTGATGCAAAGTCCTGAAATTTAGAACAAATACGACCAAATCTCAAAATTTGTGACAAAAATGTATTATATCCAATAGTATCGGAAATATTACTGTCCGGGAAAGGATAATTAACTACTTCAAAGTTAAACTCATCTATTTTGTGATAGACTTTAATACAAAACCTGTCATTAGTGACCTGAATATCCAAGTCCAAAAACACATCTCTGAAACCATCTGAATTGTTACCCTCCAAAGGGATATCTTTTGGGTAAATTTCTTTAGCAATTTCACTGAAATTTTGTACATTTACACAAGCAATGTCATCAATATATCTTGCGTTGTTTGATAATTTTGTAGCCATTTGAAAGTCCTTTTACATCAATTTATTCATATACTTAAATTCAAGCCAGGTTAAATATAAATCTGCCAGTAAAGGGGAGCAGTTGCTACCCATTGGAATGCCTTTTATTTGTTGAAAAACCAGTGGTCCGCATTGAACAAAAGTATTATCCAAGAGAAATTTTATAGCATCTATCAAAGTTTCAACAGTGTAAGATTTAACGATACTTTTTGAATATTTATTGTGTGCCCAGTATGCTTTCTTTGTATATGAATTAATATTTATGTATGGTTTACCATTATGTTTAAACATTTTGCTAATTAATTCTGAAAGTGAACTTTTGACTTCATCTATGGGTAGATTTGTGTACAGTGTAGAAAAATCAAAACATTTGATATTATTTGCCTTTACATCTTTGATTTTAGATACAAACTCGGAAGAATTGTTAATACTCCAAAAACAATTTATTTCACAGTTTCTAGAAATTGCATTACAGTATTTACGAAAATGATTCCTAATTGCAGTCAAACACAATGTTACTTCTTTTGATAATTGCTTTGTAGTACATTTTGAAGCACCAGCTATGAATCTAGATTTAAAAGGGTTTTTATGTAATTTGGGTATCCAGAACAAAAGTGGAATAGAGGAGTCCTCTTCAGAAATTTTGATATTAAAATTCCTTTTCATCTCATCTTTATGTGCATCAATCAAATTATCAATGGATTGTTTGTGTAATTTATAAACGTCATTTCCTCTTATGTCTGAAATATTGTTTATACCAAGTTCCTTTTTCAAAACATCCAGATAATATTTTTTGCAGATGATCCCAAAATTGTTACCTGCCTTATCTATGTTAGTGACTACAAATCTATCTTGTAGTTCTTTGACTGCTTTAGAAACTTTAGGCTGTTTTAGATTAACCGTATTGAAATTCTTAATGTGTGATTTGTAACGATAAATTCTATTTCTAAAGACTCTTTTCAAGTTTGATAACCATCCTTCAAATTTCTGAAATTCCATTTTTTCTTTCTTTGCCCATTTCATACAGTAGGAGTCGAGTGCATCACATGTATCCTGAAAAATACTGTCAATATTCAACTTGAAACATATCCGAAATTTTGTACCTTTTTTCATTATTTCTTTTAAACCTGAATTTTGTATTATATCCAAGTTACCTGTAAATACATGTTTGTGGTGTGCATCAACAAAATTAGAATATTTACTATTAGACATACAGTCACAATTTTGATTTGCTGCGATATCCTCAAGAGTAATTGAAGCCAGAAATTTTTTGTAATTCATGATACTTTGTCCAATATTGTTGCCATATTTATAGGAAATGATGGGGGGATCTTTTATTTTGCATTCCTTGGGAATCATGTTACGAACAAATTTCAATTTGAAAAGGGACTGAATGTTTAGTGAGTCAATGATTTTGTGTTTGAAAGGAATGCTGCAAAACATTTGATCTAATTTTTTCTTGTTACAATCTGGTTTCCGAATAGTTGTTGTGTAGGCATACACAATTTCACAAAAATTTTGCGGAAATGTGTGTTCTGAATCAGTGAGACCCAAACATTCATTAATTCTTGTTATGTCTCGAAATGATAGTGCTTTAAGAGCTGTATGTAATTGATCAATACCATTGGAGAAAGCCTGTAGTAAATTTTGGACAAGGTCTTTTGTATCCATGTTCCTGCATTTCCTGTTTTTCCGTGATTTTCTTTGTCCATGACTTCTTCTTCTTCTTTGAATACCAGCCTGATTGTTACGAAAAGGTGTGTGACTTCTGTCAAGAGTTGTAAAGTCCAAATTCCTAACATCACCGAAGCCTGAAATTCTGTCATTGAGTCCATAAGGAAAAGCTGAATTAAGTGTTTTGATCCAAAAATCTTCCATTTGTAATAATTTCCTTGTGTTAACATAACTGTCTTGGTCTAACAAATTTGGCTCTATGTAATCAATAATTTGTATCCGGCAATCCAAATGTGAATGTTCTGCAGAATTGAAATGGTTACACAAAAAAGTGTTTAACTTGTGATTTTTAATTGTAGTTTTATGACCACTGAATCTCTTTTTAACTGATTGAGTAGTTAGGCCCACATATTGTGCTTTACATTTGATGCAGGATAACAAATAAATGATATTGGTAGATTCACAAGATAATACCAAATTTTCCAATCGGGGGTTCCTTAATTTGAATTTTTTGTTAGTAACGTTACTGTGAAACTCTTTGTTCTTTGTGAAATTTGACTTGCAGAATAGACAGTTACAATTTCCATCAAAACATATTCCAAAATCAGCGCTCGAGGCTAACGCTGAACCGTTTTCATTGTTTATCTCACTGTTCATGATTGTATTAGATTTTAAACATAATTTTGAAAGCCCATCATGCCGTTTATCTGTAGTCATGTCCCTAAACCTTATCCTGGTTCGTCGTTGTTAAGTCCACCGAGTAACAAAATTAACACCTGCAAGTTTATAACTCCGGTAGAAACAAACTGGGTTATATATTCAGTCCCAGTGATTATAAAATAAACAGTTAGAGCCAGACACTTGGTTAAAACCAGGTAATTCCTGACAAGTGCTGTAGCACTGCACATCATGTACCAGAAATATAAAAAAAACCGCCATGATGACACCTGGTCCTCACTATGAAAGTCTCCAAAAAATCAAGTTTTATTTAGTTGTCAACTCTTAGTTCATGTTTTGAATGAATAAATCAAGTTTGTGATAATTGAGTAAATCCTACCAATTTCTGGCCAAGTGGTTGGGACAGCCCATGACTGACTCTTGGCCCTAGGGATAAGGTGTCAAATGAATGAATCAAGTTTGTGACAATCAAATAATCCAATATGTCAGGCATGGTATATATCTCTAGATGTGATCCCCAACTACAGATTAAACACCTGTGCTTTGCTTTTGTTTTAAGTGGCTATCAAAATTGTTAACATATGTAGAGAAAGCGCATGTGTGATTCTTTATTTTTACAGGTTTTCAAACGTATTAGTGCGTGTAGTTCTTCCTGATGGAACAGGAAAGTACCAAGTGCCCTAAACAGACAATTCCTATCGCCTGCAGCACGAAAGATGACTCTATCTTCCTTCAGCATAGATGGTAAAACTATATACTTGTGGAAATATTTTGCCTTTTCAACACTGTCCTGTACAGGGGGTATATTGTGTGACACTAAACACCTGACAGTGTATGTTTGCAATTTTTGGTTGAAATATGAACACAGCCCCTTGGTTAAAAACATTGTGAAGACTGTACGAGAGTTATCGGCTGGAAAATGAAAGTACGTACAAAAAGCTTTATTGAAACTTTTCTGATTTTGTTAAAATCATAACAACTTGATTTAAATTTTCTTCTTAATGTGAAATTCCGGAAAATTGAAAAAAAATGTCAAAGCGAAAGAGATATTTTAGTTCTAAAAAAAATGTGAAAAAAATGACATAGTGATGGTATAATATCTGAATACCTTTGCTGAAGGTCCCCGGGGATGACGCAATAGACTAAGCGATGGCACGCGTGCAACTTCTCCTGAGAAGCAAATGCACAATAGTGTCTTGTTGAACAGCAAAAAAGTCGTCTGTTGAAGTTGACCTTGTCTAATAAGTTGACCACGGCAAGACTCCCACCCTCCAACATGCACATCCTTTCATCACAAAATACGACTGGCACCTCGCTATCGCTCTTCGAATTCAGTTCTGCATGTTTACAAAAGACTGGATGTAGCGGCAGCCGTAAATTAATTAGCGCCTTTTCCCTTTGTATCTTTCGGTCCATGTGACGACATTGTCTGGGAAGCAACAGGTTAGACAATACAGCCCTCCTGTGAAATTTATACTCAGAAAGTAAATTTATCAAACAGATACAACAAACAAAGTATAACTGTATTTTGTCTATGGGTGTAGTAAAAGATCGACACGTAGCACCGATACACCCAGGGGACACACCCATGTAAATCAATTGCTCTTTTTTTTTATTCTTCCCTGTGTCTTCCCCCGCGACCGATGTGACACATTCGCCGGAGAACACCAGGCCGGACGTGCGCTCCTATGAAATTTGTCATTAGAAAGCAATTTAAAACATAAAAAGTTTTTAATGATAACTAACACCTCGCTGTAGCTCGGTCATAAAATGTTTAGTAACGGATGTAAGCAATAGAGCGGCTAGTGACCCCGGTAAACACCGTAGACCTAAATAATTTCTCTCTCTCTCTCTCTCTCTCTCTCTCTCTCTCTCTCTCTCTCTCTCTCTCTCTCTCTCTCTCTCTCTCTCTCTCTCTCTCTCTCTCTCTCTCTCTCTCTCTCTCTCTCTCTCTCTCTCTCTCTCTCTCTCTCTCTCTCTCTCTCTCTCTGTCTCTCATAAACATCAGAGCATAAAACAGTTTTGGTGTTTCGGATGCTTTGCAGACAAACTCGGCGGTTGATGTGACGACATTCGCCGGGAAGAGCAGACTGGACGGGTGTTCCCATGAAATCTGTCTTAACAAAGTAATTGCATAGAGAAAAACATAAAAATATAAAAACTGATCATCGCTGTTTCTCTGCACGAATTTTTTGGTTTATTAAATGCAGTTTTTAATCTTGAAACCATCTTTTAAATCGCACAGGCGACGAATTTTGGACGAATATCCGCTATTTTGAATAATTATGTAAATTTGTTGACATGTTTGACTGTTGGCCCGCGATTGTCAGGCGGAGGCGTACCGATCACACTTAGCGCTCCAAACTCTGAAGCATTCCTGTGAAATATGAATTACTTAATTGTATCTACCTAGGAATTTTGAAACTTGTGGAACAAAAAGAAAACCGTATGACTCAAGCTCCTCTAACAGTTCTGGCTGAGGTCACCTAAACATTCTAGAGAATAGTGTTGTCTGATTGCATCCGTCAAGCACCACAATAGCCATGCAAACACTAGTATAATTGTAACACATTATTTGCATAATTTATTTCGCTACGACTACCTGTGAGCACCACAATAGCTTTTTTTTTTTAAATAAAGAGTTTAGGGACCAACCATTAGAATCTTGGGGGTGGGGGGGGCTATGCATTTTTTTAAAAGATGAATGATGTACGTCTCAAAATCAGTGGGAAAAAATGTACTGCCTCATTTACAGTGGGAAAAAATGTACTGCCTCATTTACATTAAAAAAAAGTACTACTTGCCAGGCGCGGATCGGGGGGGGGGGGATTCCAGACCCCTCCCTGCTCTGGCTTCTTTTCACAATGCCTATAGATGCTGAAAATGCCGTCTGGATAAAAAAAGATCAGCGCACACGGTCCTTAGCTTGCGTTTACGTGGCCTAACACGCTCTACTGCATTGATGCGTATCAGGCAGGTTAGAGAGCAAGATCAGGGAGGAGTCTGGACCCCACCCCCACCCCTACCCTCACCCCCATCCCGCCCCTCCGATCCGCGCCGGCCAACACTCGGCAGGGCGTAACCGCGGAAGCCAGGCAAACGCGACTGACGTCGAATGAATATATTATTAAAAGGTTGTTATCAGATGTACTTATAAATCCTAAATGATCATCATAACGATAGGCCTACACCGACTGTAAGTGATTCTTTGTGTTACCGTTGATATTATATGCCGATTACATGCCGATATGGTTAACTTTCGTGAAGCACTGAATGAAGCCATAGATATACCGGTAGTAAAGTCATAGGAATAACTGGGCTTGTAATTATAGGCCTAGGCAGAGAAAAACTTATGTCAACTTTTGTATTCATCTATTACTAATCTTAATATAGTTAGGCCAAAAGCTAAGCCTTCTGAAGCCACGATAGTCTTCTGTTTTACGTTAAAATTCCCGACATTGTCACAAATGTAAGACGTTATGAGAAAAAATCACTTAGGCCTTTTTACAAAAATCCGAAGGACGTCTCCTTGCGTAATTAGTTTATCCTTCTTTTTAAGACCTTATAAATCCATAGGAAATATCATGATCTAATCATAATGTTGCCTATGAATTTACTACGAAATAGTTTTCTAAATTTCTATTAAAACATATGTAATTACTCCAAGGACCAATGGAGTTTCGCCTGGCTTACCGTACTGGAGATAATTTTATCTCTTAGCTTAATAAGCCAAGCGCCACTTGAATTGAGCTGCTTCTGTATTTTAATTAGAAATTTTCAAAGTTAGCCTTTTTTCCAAGAACTTCACTTTCAGAAAAAGTATGAAAGCAACTAGATATACTTGCTACTGAAAGATCTGTAACTTTATAATAAATGAAGTTTTTAACCAACAAATGTAGGTGTATTATTTTTTTTCTTCTGCCCACACTTATTTTCTTTCTTAATTAGGTATGACCATGTCATAATAATTTTGATTACCAGTAACAATATATATTAGCAGGTAAAGGTTACAAATACATATTTCCAGAAATTATTTGTCACTGACTCATTTTTTCTTTGATTCATTTTTGTGTGAATTGAATCAGATATATAGCGAAATTTGATTTATTGAGCCCAGTTTATTGAAGTTTGCATGCCGGAAAATCCAAATGGTCCTCATGAAAATGTGGTCGCAAATGCCAGGAAAAATGCATCTGAGAGCATCTATTTTTAAAAATGTTCCGGGGGAGGCCCCCCCCGGACCCCCCCCCCTCCACCACCACCACCACCACCACCGCCACACACACATTGCAAAAAAATCCTGGATCCGCCCCTGTTTGCAGAAGAAGTTTTAATTTTGTACTGTTAAAAGGCAAAATAAAAGTACTATTCGATCAGCAATGTTGAAAAAAGCTCTTGGTAGCTTACACTACCCCTTTAATATATTCCGTATAAAATAGCTAGAACTCTGAAAAAAATGTGTGTTCCAATACAAGGACTTTGCTGCCAGGCTCACGTTTCTCTTCGCCTATAATACCCATTTCCTTGCAACATATGCACGCTGTTTGAATGTACTTTACATGTTGTTTTTACTTCTCATTGGTAATTTAAGCTTGAGTCGACGTTTTCCTCAGTAAACTCTGCGCAACGCACGCAGAGTGCTTCTAGGAAAGCTGCAGATTTTGATTATAGAATCATAATATTGATGGGACTGAGAACTACGATGGTTACCTTTAGCGCTGAAAGAGGTAGCAGTACATGAACAATAATTTCGTAGTCATAATTTATGTACATTACATACGAGCACGGATACTCTTTCTCTCTCTCTCTCTCTCTCTCTCTCTCTCTCTCTCTCTCTTCTCTCTCTCTCTCTCTCTCTCTCTCTTCTCTCATTTATTTTTAGATAAACGAAGTCAGGCACTGTCGGTAACTAATTGTGTATATATTTCAGCCGTGATAAAATACTGTAAGCACATGTGCATATACATGCAGAATACTCACAATTGTTGTGATGGGTGCACGGTTGGCTGAGCGGTAAGACGCTCGCCTTTCACCTCTGACCCGGGTTCGATTCTCGTCCTAGGCAGCATGTGGAAAAATTTCCTACCACTTTAACCGTGCACGGTATTTTTCTCCGAGTTCTTCGGTTTCCTCCACTAGGCAAGGTAGGAAGTATACGCCAACATCTGTGCCATGGAGAGTGACTCGATAAGTCAATGCTTGACTTCTTTCACAATCCATGTAAAACAAATGTGTCTATCTATGATGTGGCAATATGGTCTTACTTATTTCATAATTGTATGCAGGGTATGATTTTCATTTTACCCTTTAAGTGCTTCATTTAAGACTGAGACAACAGGTTTCCTCTGGGCACTTCTTGTGCTGTGGCTCAAGAGGTGCTCAGAGGAAACCTGTTGAGCTGGGTCAAATTTACTGGTGAAACTTCTGAATTAAACCTAGGCTTGCAAGTACTTGAATGAAAGGTCGCTCCACGAGGAACTTGAATCTGAAGTCAGTTTTACAGTGCAGGTTCAAACCGATATATATCTGGTTCCAGTGCTTTATTAGGGTTCATAGTGTCACAAACACTTTATAGAGTGTAATTGGATATACTTTTTCCCAGTGGCATGCATCTATGGTAGTTTTTTAGAATTATGATTTTAAGTGGCATGTAGAATCTTGTGTTTTTAGTTTTTTTATCTTAAGTATACTAAATCATGCTTCTTTGGAAGGAGATCATCAAAAGGGCTTCCAATCTTGCAAATGTCTTATTTTATTTATTCTTTAGTTATGTTTTCATTTTTATTTACAAAACTAAGATTTTCTTTCAAATTCCAGTCATCAATGCTATATGCTTGTATACGTACAGTATATAAAGGAAGAATATTAACACTGACAATATGATGCTAGTAAGAGAGCATTGTCCTGACATTAACATATCAATCTTTAATGCTGGAGTAAAAGTGTACAATAGATATTCTAGTACATGTAAAACCAGTATAACATATGTTGTCTTAATCACCAGGGAAATTGTCATTTAAATATCCAGAATTAAAAGCCAAAAACACATCGGTCATGAACACACTTTTAATAATACCGTGTATTTATAGCACTTTTTTTATTTTAGCTAAGTAAGTCAAAGAGAATATTAAAAGTGTGCTCATATGAATGGTGCAAAACAGTGTATCTTACGTGATTATAGTAGGATAAGTCATGGCTGAAGATGCTATCCCATTTTTATACAGATGTCTGGATTGAACTATGCTGTGCAACATAAATAAGACTGGTGCTGGCAGAATATTTTCTGGGTTTTTTGTGTTTTTTTTTGTTTTCTACTCCCATGTTTATCCCAGAATAGCCAGTCATAAACTCGGGTCTTTTTTGCAGGATTTCTAGGGTAGGAACATTAGATTTTTAGAGACATATTAGGTCTCCAAATGGAGCCTTATTTTGTCATAAGCTGCGGGCTTCCGGGGGCTTCGTCCCCTGGACCCTCAAATGATTTCTTTTTGGAACCTCTTTGTTCACATGTTTTTGAAATGGACCACACATGTTTAACGCTTCTAAAATGCTTCTCTTGACGTTATGTTTATTACACAATGGTGGCCAAAATATATGCATCCATGGGTTTCAGTATTAAAAAAAAATGTACTGTGAGGTAGGGTGGAAAAAAAATAATCTACTGTTATGGGCAACTGAAAAATATTTTGTATGTTTTGCTAAAATGCATACCCCCCCCTTTAAGATTCTAATGGTTCGTCTCTTAACAAAGTATTTTTTAAATAATAGCGAGCCCAAGTGCGCTTCTATGGTTTGTATAGATGCCTTCAGATTTCGTGCCATGATCTCGCCAGCGAGAGAACGGGGGGAGGGGGGGAGGGGGTTTGCAGTGAATCAGTCGTGAAACTGAAGAACATATTCAATCGCAGATGTTTTTCATTGTGTACTTTGTTTGACACGTTTGAAATTCCAGGGTAGATACAGGTAATTCATATTCCACAGGAATGTTTCGGAGTTCCGAGTGCATATGTAGCTTGATCGCCACGCCTCGATGGCCCAACAATAAACATGACAACTGAGCTGTACCGTTTTTTACGGTCTTTCCCATTGTAATACTGGCAAGCGCTCGATCGCTGCCATGTAGTAGGGGTGCTTTTAGCCCCAAGGGACCTCCCCACGCTCTGTAAGCTTGCAAGCTTACAGAGCGTTGGGAGGTCCCTTGGGGCTAGGATGCTTCCAAATCTCGTGCCGTTATCTCGCAGGCAAGAGAATACGAGATTAGAAACCACGGGCGCGTCCAATTTCGCCATTTTAGATCAAAATCTCGTCTTATCGATGATGAACGCTAATTTGTTCTCAATCGCAAAATTGAAGAACAAATTCACTCACGGAAGATTTAATTTGTTTTTGTTCCACACGTTTGAAACTCCTAGGTAGATACAATGAAGTAATTCATATTTCATAGGAATGTTTCGGAGTTTGGAGCGCTAATTAAGTGTGACCGCCACGCGTCCTGCCTGACAATCCCGGGTCAACAGTCAATTAACATATCAACAAATTTACATATTCTAATTAGCGGAGTTTCGTCCAAAATTCGTCGCCTTTGCGATTTAAAAGCTGGTTTCAAGATTAAAAACGGCATTTAATAAACCAAAAGATTTGTGCAGAGAAACAGTGATGATCAGTATTTATGTTTTTCTCTATGCAATTACTTTGCCACCACCAAAATTTCATTTTCTGAAATTCATTCCCTTGAAAATTAGGTGAAGGCCATTCATATAATGCAACATCAAATTTCCATTTGATGCACATTTGCAGTAAATTTGGTATCATTAGCCTTGTTCTTCCCTAACATATTGAATTTAATGCTCTTCCCTTAAGTGCTTAATGACCTTGAAATATAGATAAACGTCACAAAACATACTAAAAAATTTGACCAATTTGTCTAATGCATATTTGGTGTAAATTGTGTAGCTCCTTTTCAATTTATTATCACAATAACGAATTCAATGTATATTTATTACCTATGTTGTTAGTTCCGATTAATACCACCAGTGGCATCACCATGCTTCCACTTAGCCCCAAGCGACCTCCCCACGCTCTGTAAGCAAGCTTACAGAGCGTGGGGAGGTCCTTTGGGGCTAGCTTCCACTCAACATGGGACTCTTGTCTGTATGATGTTCCTGTAATGGTATATACATATATGTCCACAAGTTCTGATGTTATGACCATGACAAAAGCCCAATCCTGATATGCATTCCCCCATACCTTGAGAAAGTAGGTCAAGGTCATCCGTAAATTATGCAATATCAAACTTCTACATAATGCCACACATTTGCAGTACATTTGGCATCATTAGCCTCATTCAGTCTCAACTTATTGAATAAAGTGTTCTTTATAAGTGCTTATGACCTAAAGAAATGAGTCATGGTCACCAAAAGTTTCTTTAATTTGGCCCTTGGCCTATTGTATGTCATGTAAATGTGACAGTTCCATCTCTATTTATTTTTACAATAATGAATTGATATCTTTTTGATATATGAGGTTAGTATCAATTAATACCATCAGTGGCACCACCATTAGCCTACACATCTCAGAATTTTGTCTGTATAATGTTCCTATGATGGTATACGAGTATTTGTCCTCAAATTCAGATACTATATAATGACCATCACAGGAAAAAAATAATTTCCTAAAATATAATCCCATGGTTACCTTGAAAATGTAGGTCAAAGTCACCAGCAATAAGTAATTAACTTCCACACAGGATACACGTTTGGTAAAAATTAGCCTTATAATTTCTCAGTGAATTTCATAAATCTCAACAGATGTCAACTCATATTTTCTGCTCACTTATAGGTTGTCTGACACTACGTGGACTTTTGTCTGCATAGTTTTCTTACTTCTGTTGAATAACTCCTTTTTAGTAGTAACCTTGTATTTGCCTAAGGTGTGTTAGCAATGTGCCAGTCTCTGTTCTCAGGTGCTGTAAACTTGTTTACTTACATTATGTGGCCGATATTTTTGATTTCTTACATGCTCTATGTGACAATTTTTTTTTGGGGGGGGGGGGGTAGTGGAATGCAGAATATAATATGGTGTACTAGGTGAGACTGATTTGTATTGTACAGTTGGCAGCTAATTAGCTGAAAGAAATGTACTGTAATGATTGTTCAAGTCTGCATGCGAAATGTATTATGTATGACTCATAAGTCAACATTGACTCTTTGAAGGTCAATAAAATTACTTACTTTACTTACTTACTCTTTAATGGTGTTTAAATATTTGTCCACAAGTTCAGAGGGTATGTATCTGTTGTGCATTTGGTGAAATTAGCCACATAATTTGTCAAGAAGGTGAACTTCATATTTTCTGTTCACTAATAGTTGGCACCACTAGTGCTGTTCTGGTTTGATACATTACTCAACAGAATATATACGCCAATTTCCATACATTTGCATTGAAAATCAACACACCACAGTGTTATCAGTTTATTACCTTTTCAGACACTTTATTACATTATCCACCAGGTGGCGCCAAATATAATGAGAGAAATGATTTTCATTAGTAGAACATCTACAAGAAATTTTAAGAGGCTAACTTAAAAAATGTAGATCGTAACATGTTGACAAGCATATTGTTTGCAGATGAACATGAGTGGTCACATAAGCTGTGTGACCTATCGTCAGCAGAGCTAAAAAGGTGGTCTTTCAAGTAGGTTGTCTCATCAGACGCAGTTTCTTGGAGGATTGGCTATGTCTCCAAACTTGCAGAGAATGTCACTTTGGCGAGCCTCTGCCAAGTTTGTTTAACGTCATGCAAACACCAGGGTTTTTGGGTTTTTTGCTGAACTTGGAGAAAAGAAATAAAATATCCTGTAAAACTGCTGTCACAGTTGTTCAAAATTACCTATGAGCATTTTTGGCACCTGTAAAATTATGTTGGTGTGAGCTTGAGAGAGAGAGAGAGAGAGAGAGAGAGAGAGAGAGAGAGAGAGAGAGAGAGAGAGAGAGAGAGAGAGAGAGAGAAAGAGAGAGAGAGAAAGAGAAAGAGAGGGGGGCGGGTCCCCAACTCTGAATTTGTCTACAAGTGCCCCCTACCCACCCCAATGGACAGTATACCTTGTTTGTAATTAAAGTAATCTGCCGTTGGTTAACAGCTTTTCTCTGAGATGGCTGTGCCAAGGAAAACTGCTGGCTTTGCCTACAAAAGGTTATAAAAACATAAAGTACAACACAGACAACAATACCACTTAAGAGGGTTTCTGAGAGAGAGAGAGAGAGAGAGAGAGAGAGAGAGAGAGAGAGAAAGAGAGAGACAGAGAGACAGAGAGAGAGACAGAGAGACAGAGAGAGAGACAGAGAGACAGAGAGAGAGAGAGAGAGAGAGAGAGAGAGAGAGAGAGAGAGAGAGAGACTTTTCTTTCACCAATACAATGAGTGTAACAGAACAAAACCTTAAATACAAAAAGCAAAGTGTAGTTATGAAAACTGATCACTGGTGGGGAGACTCCCATTAACGCTTTGAATACCGCTATCATGGGAGTCACCCTAAAGAGATAGTTTACTTTAAGATGTGCAGATTGTCGATAAATACATACAAGTGTAATACCATATAATTTTCCAGGTAATTTAAGTCACCATAAGTAAATATATTGAGGAATGAATAAAGGGGGTAAGGGGGTAGGGTTCAGCACGCTGGTACAGGTAATTTTTTTTGTAGAGTACGCAGTACGAAAAATAAAAATCTTTCAAAATTTTTTATAGTGCGAAGTACGTAAAATAAGAGGGCTTCCAGTACGCCAGTACGGTAAATAAAAAGCCCCAGTACGCCAGTACGGGAAACCACTTACCCACCCTCATGAATAGCACTTTGGAATGAGAGTGATTTATGACTATTCAAAATTGCAAGCATAACAGTTTGGCTCCGTGTATATATCAGTATACTTATCAATAAGATACATTTTTGCATGAAAAGAGAAACTAGATTTACTAGGAGTATGTGCTTTAACTATTTAACAATATCGTCGTAGAGTTGTTCAATGTTTCTTCTATGTCATGTCTTACGCAATATCTTGTGCTAACTAATCTAATCCTGGTTTTCAATATTTTATTTTTATTTCTTTTCTTCTCTTCTACTTTTCTTACTGCTTTCTTTTGTAATGAGACAATCTTTGAGCTTTTATGACCCCAAGCTATACCATAATTTAAATGTGGAATGAGAAGAGAGTAATAAATTGTTTTCATGATATTCTGAGGAAGATCTTCTTTCAGCTTATACATAATACCAATGGTTTGAGATAATTTGGGGGTTTTTTTTGCCCAGGTGGGCATTCCAGCTGAGATGTTTATCTAAAGTGATACCGAGAAAATTAAAGTTATCAACACATTCAAATTTTTTGTTGTCTACTAGGACATTCGGATATGTTACCACTTTTTTAGGTTTTGAGAAGATCATGAACCGAGTTTTCGTAGCATTTAAGGATAGTTTACTTAATTTCATCTATTTACTTATTTCCAACAACTCTATTAATATTTGCAGATACATTCCCTGCTAGATCATGAGTTTGAAACACTTGTAGTGTGCTAAGAAGAGTTGTGTCGTCAGCATAAATTATTGGATGGAAAATTTTGGATATACAAGACAGATAATTTATATAAATTATGAACAACAATGGGCCAAGGATGGATCCTCGAGGCACACCTGTTGTAATGTCCACCAAAGAACTGAAACCATCAAAGTCTACATATTGTTTTTGATTAGTTAAATAATTTATGAAAAAAAACAACTGTAAAGCTGTGCCTGTTGCAACATAATATTTAGCTTTTCAAGAAGAATTTTATGATCCAGAATATCAAATGCTTTGGACAGATCCATAAATATACATATTTGGATTTCCACCTTCATCTTCATCTATTAGTAGTCTGTCCACTAATTCAAAAAAGGCAAGTTCAATGGAGTGCAATTCCCTGAACCCATATTGATGATTATAGTATATATTTTTGTTTGAAATATTCATAAACTAATTTGCTATTTTTTGTTTATCAGTAAGTTTTTCTTCGTAAATTTTAAAGAAATCTGGAAACTGATCTTTCTTTATTGTTTTGTTTAATACCTCTTTTATAGTTTTCCGTGGATTTCTTAACTTGCCCTAATATTCATAAAAGCGTGTACTAAAGCATATCTTTTTGGCTTCATTTATGTTGTTACGAAGAATATTATTGTATGTATATAGGTTTGTTTTATGCTGGTTATCTTCTTCACGTTCAATATGGGTCTTTTTTTTACTGTTAAAATAATTTGTCTCTATGAGCAACAGAGATAATAATACCTCTTTTATCCAAACAGATTTTTTGTGTTTGTGTCTGTTAAATTTCACCATTTTTATGCGAAAGTTTTTATTCAATGCCTCTTTGCAAATTCTTTCCAAAATTTGGTTGTTTCCCATTGGATCAGCATTTGGATTTGTATCTAATTTTTCATAGATATTGGCTGTACCTATAACATTCAGAAATTCATTTTTGAAAAGTTTGATCCACATGATTTCACTTTTACAAATGTTTGGTAGGTTGAAAAACCCGGATATGATCCAGAGAAACAAAGTAAGGAAAGAGATCTAAAATCCCACTTTTTGAAATACATGGAGTGGAAGATTTCTTAAAATTTGAGAAGTTACTTGTCAATTAGGGTATCTCTATACTGCGAGAGCCTTGTTAGTAAGGTAATCTTGGGAAAGAAACTAAGTGATGTGGCCGTGTCAAAATACGTTGACAATATTTTTCTCGCAAATTTTTAGCAAGTCAATATTGTAGTCCCCAGCAATGATTACTTCACAGCTACGACTGTTCATAAAGATTCCAATATAGGAGTTAATTGATTTATGAAAGCAACATAATTACCGGTGACATCCTTGGGTGGTCTGTATGTTTAAAAGGATGATTTTTTTTTTTCGATTTACTTCAATAAATTGACTCTCCCAGATATCTGATTCTTTATACATGGATGAAGTTTTGTAATTGAAACCTGCCCTTATGTATACTGCTGGGCCACCATGGGCTGAAGATACATTACCCTGAGCAATCAAGTAATAACCTTTTAATTGCAAGATCAACAAGTCTGATAGACCCGAGAGCCATGTCTCTTGGAAACATATTGCACTAAACATGCACTGGTTGGCTTTTAAATTCGCAACTGGAATTTTGATCTGATCAAATTTTGCATTTGAGAATGTGCAGTTAAGGCTAAGTGTAGTAAATTGATTCTTTTTTTGCTTGTAAAGCTATGGGGAGATCATCTATGCTGAAACATGAAGAAAGTTGTATTTAACTTGGCTCTGAATCCAAAGACTCCTCGCTCTCATCTGTTAAAGATTTAAAATTATGAGCTGATGGATTTGCTTCCATTCCTCCTAATTGATTAAGAATATCACGATTATTTGTGTTCATCTCTAAAAATAGATTGCCAGTTTCTGATCATGGGATCCTGCAACAGGTCATCGATGAATAGGTTACACGTTGGAACGTTTAAGAACATTTAGGTGTGGCATAGACCTACTCCTGTTTTTGCAATAAGGCTTGAGAGAGAGAAAGGAGCGGGTCCCCAACTCTGAATTTGTTCAACAAGTGCCCCCTACCCACCCCCAATAGACAGTCAGTATACCTTGTTTGCAATTAACCTAATCTGCCATTAGTTAACAGCTCCCCCCCCCCCCCCAAGATGGCTGTGCAGAGGGAAACTGCTGGCTTTGTCCAAAAAGGGTTATAAACAAGAGGGCTGTGTGAACAGCCCGTGCCTCAGCGGATCTTGACATTCATCACACTTGCAAATCTATGAACTCGGCAAAGGATCAAAGACACCATGTTCTGAGTAAGTCTGACCTTTATAGAAGAACACTTACATGTGCAACATCAAAGTTCAAGTAGTTCTCAAGTTATAATGAAGAGTAAAATTCATGTATGTTGCACTGTGACCCCACAAACGAGGTCAAGGTCATTCATGTACTGTCTCAGCATGCCCTTCATACACAATAATTAACACGTGTAGCTAACTCAAAACAGATCTCAAGTTATCAAGTAAACAGTAAATTTCGTGTCAGTTGTCCTGTGAATTAGCATTAGAATGCCCATTGACTTACATAGTAATCAAAAGGAAAGCTGCATCGAACGATAAGTACCTGAATTGAAAATCCTTAAAAATCAGGAATTCAAAGCAGTGCAACCTAGTAAACAACTGTTTGACCCTTCCACAACAACATATCCTTCACATTTCAGCTTAATCTGAGGGACGGTTCTGAGAACAAGTGAAAAATAGCAAAACCATACAAAAAATTCACAAAAAATTGCGCCACCTGGTGAACAAATTGGGAACTAGGTGTCCCTGGAGTGTCTATGTACGATTTCAAAGCAATTGGGTACGCAGTTTCGGAGAAGAAGATTTTTTAAGATTTGTCCAAAAAAAAAAGAACAAAAAAATTCATTAAAAATCCAAAAATCACTGGAGCACGAACATTTGAACAAAATTGGTAGAAACTCACCCAAGGTACATTGCCACCAAGTTTGAAG
Organism: Hermodice carunculata; assembly: GCA_964020975.1. Classification (NCBI taxonomy): domain Eukaryota; kingdom Metazoa; phylum Annelida; class Polychaeta; order Eunicida; family Amphinomidae; genus Hermodice; species Hermodice carunculata. Next base: position 32,389,510 of record OZ026619.1, on the reverse strand, counting down.
TTAATCTGGAAGACGGTTTTGGAGCAGAAGTAGAAAATGTGAATTAGCATTAGAATGCCCATTGACTTCCATAGTAATCAATAGGAAAGCTGCATTGACCGACAAGTACACGAATTGAAAAAATCATTTAAAATCAGGAATCCGCAGCATTCCCACATAGTGAACAACTTTGTTTGACCCTTCTACAAGGAACATATCCACCATGTTTCAGCTTAATCTGAGTGACGGTTCTGGAGAAGAAGTCGAAAATAGCTATAACACACAAAAATTCATAAAAAATTAGGAAAAAATTGCAGCGCCACCTGGTGAACAAATTAAGAACTAGGAGTCCCAGGGAGTGTTCCTGTGTCATATCAAAGCAATTGGGTAAGCGGTTTCGGAGAAGAAGATTTTTTAAGATTTACCAAAAAAAGAACAAAAAAATCATTAAAAATCCAAAAATCACTGGACCGTGACCATTTGAACAAACTTGGTAGAGACCCACCCAAGGCACATTTCCACCAAGTTTGAAGTGAATCTGGCTGACGGTTTTTGAGAAGAAGTCGAAAATGTGAATTGTGGACGACGGACGGACGACGGACGGACGGATGGACGGACGACGGACGGACGGATGGACGGATGACAGACGACAGACCCTCAAAAAACCTCAGCTGACTGACAGGTCAGCGGTGGTAAAAACACAAAGCACAACATGATAAGACAACAATACCACTTGAGAGGATTTCTTATAATATTTATTTCTACTGTTTCAACAACTGGATTTCACTCATCAAAATATATACTTACTGTAGTACAATGTCAACATCCTGGGCAGGTACAAAATACACCTGTAACCATGGTGACCACCTAGCAACGGGATTAGGTTCATACAAACATGTCCACTTACTTCAGATTCATATTTCATAAACTTTGCTTGCATTGTGGTCAAGAGTGCAGGAGGATATTTCATTGGAAATGCATGTAAACAAGTTCTCCTCTCATGTTCATGACCACAATGCAAGTGAATTTTATAATATTTACATTATTTTTTTCAAACATTTTGACATAAACATGTAAACTATACTGAATAAATACTCAAATTACAATGTTCATGACCATAAAATGTCTAGTTTTCAGAGGGAGTAGTTTGAATTGGAAGACTATTGCTAACCACACCCTCTACTCCATTCTTCAGTAACCAAGTAAACTCAAAATTGAAGAGAACAATGAAGAAAATAGTTCTGATTTAAATTGTTTCCTTAATCATTGATCAGTCAAACTATTACCTTTTTATACAGAAAAGATAAAGGCAATTAAGGCTTTTTTTCTTTTTGATGACAAATCTCAAAAGAAATATGATCAACCAGTCACTATGCCAATGCACCTTGATGAATCATTCCAAACTATCAGCAGCAAACATGCATACTCCTGGTTATGACATGTAGCTCAATCAGTGACGGGTGACCATGTGATAAACACAGTTGTTGAATGTTGAGTTGGCGGTCATTCCAGCATTATGATCTTGATTGTCTGATTCACTCAAAGACTTTTCATTTGGGCCTATGGACGGAAGAGTATTGGGACATGGATTCAGGAACCAAAGTTCGGCCATGACAGGTAGGTTCACTGTGTACTGACAATGACGACCCGTGGCCTTGCCCTTGATGGGGAACCAGTGACCCACTGTGAGCAGAATTTACATCAGGGGCTGGGGATTTCAACATGCTGACTGAGTCAGTAGATGTGTTAGACCGTACACTACTGAATGAATCTTGCTTTTTTTTTGGTAATTTAAAAAAAAAAATTGTTTATATTCATTTGAAGTCTCGTTGATGACTGCACGAGGTAATGGAGAACAGCAAAGTAGTGCACTGTACTAAATGAACTAGCTCTTATATAACAGTCTGTTCACTCCAAGTTGGCAAGGCAATTGAACATGCAATCACAAGCTTAAGGCAAGTGTGAATTGGTTTGTTCATTTTTTTTGTTTCTGGCTGATGGTAATTACTAATGCTGAAAGGGGTATCTCCAATGACAAAATATTGTCCCACATACCGTCTTCACTAAAATTTGGTAAATTTTACCCACTCTGCATTATTTGCTATGTAATGGCTGCCACGTGTCATTTCTGGTCAATTTAATTGGACATTTGGTGATTTTCAGTAAATGAGACGTTACTTGGGTTTTCTAACCTCCTCTGGGCAACCTTGCCACAAAGTGTGAAGTCCTGTCATGCAGTCAACTGACAATTCCACACCTGTGATCACCTGCTGATTGGGGGAGGGGAGAGGATTCTAAAGTAATACAGTAAACTAACACAAGCACAGTTGAAGATCCTGCGCTTTGTACCTTCAAGCAAATGTGGATGTGAAAAGTATGTTCTCACTTTAATATACCCTCCCCCCCCCCGCCCCAAACAATAGCAATTTGGACCCCAAAAAAATGGTTCATTTGGTAAGACTGGCTGTATAAAATGAGTGTGAAATATTTTGCATGTAACTGTGGGACTTTGTAATGTGTAGGCACACATGTGCTATGTGATACGCCAACATCTGACACTACTTCCAGGCCTCTTCGCCAGAGGCTGGAACAAATTCTTGCCCTTGCCAACTCACATTGAACAGACTGTAGTCAGGTAATAATTAGGCTGAATGCCAGCACATACAAGCTGATGTCTTCATCAGTTAACATCAATGTTAACTCTTTCAGTGCCAAATTTTGGACTGAGTCAACAGCTTTTCTCAGCGCATTGCACCTAATGCATGCTGAGAAGGCTGTTGACCTGGGATATTCTTCCTAGAACTAGGCATACTAGTACTTGAATGAAAGGTCTTTTTACGATGAATACGAATCTGGGACCCTAATGATAATTCAGACTAGTTTGACTTAAGTATATCGACTTTAGTCATGACTGGCACTGAAAGAGTTAAGAAAAATAAGGAATGTTATACACACACACACACGTGTATCAGCATCCTTTCACTGTGATGATTACATGTATGTCAAATTGATAGAAATGTATCAGCACTGGGGATAAATGACTGGAACATTACAGCAACCATCAAAAGTTCTTAGAACCCAAGAGTATCGGCTGTCAACTATGCCTGTACAATATTACACTACTTTGTGACAATCCACATCACACACTTTACACCCATTTATCATCACTTAAAAACTGAGAAACAATTGCCTTAAAGATATGGAAATATCTCAAGTGTCTTCTTTATGCCCTCTCCTTCAGATGTTCAGTGTTTCATTTGTTTACAAACTTGAATCCATTTTCTCAATGCTTAGAAAAATTTAGATCAGCAATGCAAATCTGTAAATATATATATATATTTCACATCATGAATGAGTGGCATGATAAACAGATCACAATTGTAACAAATAATCTCAAATACACAGTGGTACCTACTATTTAAGACTCTCTGGTGCCAGACAAAAGTGGTCACATATGGCAGGTGGTCTTAAATTGCTGGTAAATCAACAAAGAAATAAGAGCCCAATGTCTTGAAAGGGTGGTGTTAAAAACTTATGGGATCTCTTACAAGAAAGTCTTTAAAACTGGTACCACTGCAGAACAAGTAAGTCATGACTGTTGACAAATATGACATTAAATTACATACTGTGGTTGACAGACTTTGCTGCGTTACAGGATTGACTTTTCACCAGAATAGCCGACACATTTCCCTCAGATAAAACTGACTGACTGAACCTACATCCAACAGTTTTATCTTGAAGATGCGAAGCAGTCATATTTGGTAATAACTTGATTTCTGTTTCTCTGACTGCACATTACAGATGCTTCCACATCTTATTCTGATTTTGGGGGGGGGGGGAGGGTGTGGTGGTTACATTGTCTTTTTGTCTTTTAAGATATTTTACACGCAAGAAAAACATAATTCATAACATTTGTAACTCCACTGTGCACAATAACTGTAACAACATTTTTGGTATGTTCTTTACTGACAACTAAACAAAATTATTTAGCACAATGATACCGTACAATCTTTATTTTTCGTGGATTAATATGGGCATTGCCAATTTTTTTCACTGAAATGACATTTGCAAAACAATACAATTTCAAAATATAGAATTTTGGCAACTTTGGAAAGTAATGTGCAGCATGTTCTAATAATATTAACCCTCAAAGCACTGATTTAAGACCGAGTCAACAGCTTTTCTTGGGGCACTTTGTGCGCAATGCGCACAAAGTGTCTGAGGAAAGCTGTTGACTAAGGCTACTTTTAGCATTAGACTAGGCTTGCTGGTATTTGAATGAAAGGTATCTTCATGAGGAATTTGAATCTTTTAACCATTACATGTTTAACAGTAATGAGAAAATGACTATAGCCGTGATCAGCACCTTAAGAGTTAACTGGATGGTACCTGTACTGCTGGCTGACTCCTAGCGAGTGTGGATGATACTGTCACTTTCAGTGCCATCAGGAATCCATGCAGTTGCCATTGAATTCTAGTTTTCATGAATGAAATCTCCAGGTTGCCTACTTTTTGTGTCCATATGTTCAACCTTGACCCTTCCCCCTTTAACTGGCCAAAACCACCTGGTGGCCAAATTTCATCTGCTTCAAAGCTTTTTGACTAATTTCAACAGTAACAAAAAACAAATTCAATGAGATTTGTAGATGAGGCCTATCAACATAATATGTCCTAAGTCTTCAGCTTTCCTTGACAAAGGTTAGGTGCCAAGTGCCCAACCCATGTCAAGGAAAGCTGTTGACTCAGTCTTAATTCAAGGGGGTGTGTGTTAAATTACTTAATTGCCTATAACAGGATAACACATGTAACCAGAAAAATAGCCAATACTCTGCAGTTTGTTTTCTTTGATTTATATTGGCATGGCCATCTGGGAAAATAAAACTATAGAAATTTTTAGACTATATATTTCACCAATACGAATTATGACTATATAGTATTAAATATATTGTGTTTTTTATACAATATTACAAGTTTATCATTTTGACTAAGTTCATTTGCACATACATTCACTAAATGCTCTGTTACCATTTCTGGAAAATGCATATGGTAACGTGAAACAGATGTTTCAATTGTGAACACGAGTGTGGATTGATAATCTCAACCAATGTTTGAGATGTAGATTTAACACTCGTTGCTTATACAGCCATGGGTATGAGGCAAATTTCCTATGCTGGTGCAAGCTTTGGTCCTAAGGTACAAATGCATGTATACTCATGCTCTGAAATCCTGGAACATCCCCCAGTTATGATAGAAATTTGCAACACCATGATGTGAGTGCTAGTAGTAATAAAAATGTCGTTTCTATATGGCAAGAGCTGTATTATCACCATCTGTGCTCCACTATCATCACCTGTATCACCATCTGTGCTGCTGTATCATCATGAGATCTCATCATGATACAGGCACGCAGGTCCAACAATGCAATAACCTCCCAAGTATCATTCCCTCACAGCACAAGTTTCATATAAGTATTTAAGCATGTAATAGATTTTGAACACGAGTGTGGATTGATATTGTCCAGCAGTCTAGAGATGCAGAAGCTGCATGTGCAACCACATGGAAAGTGCAACTTCCTGTCCACTGCAACCATCTTTGCCTGGCCAGTTTCTCTTATATCTCCATGTTATTTGACCTTTTCGAGTTCTGTCAACAGCCATTTTTCGGGTCCAAAACAAGATCACAATAGACAGATTGTCCTGCTTGATTATCCCCGCAGAATTAGAATGCATTTTGTACACTTGCAAGTTCAACATCACCACAAATGCATACACACTAAAAGTGCCATGATTTGATTCACTCATTATTTAGTTTCACTTTACACAGTGCTGTGCCACCAATACCAAGACGATATTCGTCATATCATATATGCTGCAATCTTTCCAGAGTTAAAACATTTTGTACAAATGATTTTCGCATTGCCATCAGCAGACCCTTCTGATACATCTCTGACAACTTTGGAAAAGAACAATATGACAAGACCAGCAGCACATAATCAGCCAACACTAATTGGGACTATGTTCATAGGATATTTTTTCAACAATCGTTGCTTCGTCCAGGCAGTGTAATTGATGAAAAATGTAAATGCAACATGAGTATTTGGAGTTTGGTCTGTACTCACTGGATTCAAATACCAAATGAGAGCTTGCATCACAGTGTTGCACTTCATACAGAAGGGGGGTAAGGGGGGGTTTCAGTACGCTGGTACAGGTAATTATTTTTCTACAGTACGCAGTACGGAAAATAAAAATCTTTCAAAATTTGGGATAGTACGAAGTATGTAATATAAGAGGGCTTCGAGTACGCCAGTACGGTAAACAAAAAGCCCCAGTACGGGAAACCCCTTACCCACCCTCCATACAGTTGTGTGAAAATGCTACCAGCTTCATGTCAAAATAAGTTTGTCATTTCATGCCACTTTTGTGACAACAGAAAAAGCTACTTCTCCATACAGCTGGTTCGCTAAAAAAAAAAAAAACCCTTTCATTGCTATATTTGAGATCGGGTCTCTCCTTGGCATGTTTTGTGCAAAAGTGCACCAAGGAAAGTTGTTTAAATGGACCACTCCTTTTTCCAATATATATATTGATATTCCTGTAATCAATAAAGCTTTTCATCTTGTAATGTTACACTTCTTCCAAAAAGAATATGAAATGGCCGTGTGCACCGCCCATCCTCAGCTTACCCTGATATACTGAACCCAACAGCCGTTCCAATCTCAGAAGACCCGAGTTGAGTTGAGTTTCATCTGCAGCTGAAACTGAGCAAAGGTAAGCAGAGCTCAGTCTAGCGTTAATTTTAAGCCGCTTGTATAGGGATATAAGTGACCCAAATACTTATCCCAGTGACCTGGTTTTATTTAAATAATGCCACTGTACTGTATAATCATTTATATTCCCAAACATAAAATTTCCTACATTAGCCTCAAAAGCAATTTTTGTGAGTTTCATTTTCCAAAAATTAACCATACAAGATCTCCCCATTTTTGTCCCTAGAAGTTTCTTTTTATATTTTAATTAAAGCACAATGTAAAAGTTGATTTTGGTTGCGACTTTATTAGATTCAATCTGCCAAAATTTTCTTGAGTTTAATATCCCCGAATAGGGTCTACTCTAGACAAAATTTAGGAATGGTTCCCCCTTGCAAAAATTTATGATTATACAGTCTATGTATGCATCTCCACTAAGCCTGAAGTGGATGTGGTCAACAGTTTTGGAAAAAAGAATGCATAATACATCCACAGTAGTATTACAATGTTGACTAGGTTACCATGTATTTGTATCAATATTGATGGTCTGTTTGTCCAAATTGGCCAATAATTATAAGCTTATGTGGTGTCTAAGAAAAGAAAACTTGGACAAGTGTCAAATTTCATAATTGGTGACCCAAAAAGTAGGTCACCAAGTAGAGATTTATGCACACTGCACTCTGAAGAAATGTTCACCTAAATGCTCTATTATGTTCTCCATTGATGTCCAGGCTTTGCTCTGTCATCACCTGATCACTTCTTTCAACTTAACAGTCATAATGAGCTGGGAAAAAAGTCAAAGTTTAACCCTTTCCCCTTGAATTAAGACTGAGTCAACAGCTTTCCATGGCATGGGTTGGGCACTAAGTGCCCAGCCCATGCCAAGGAAAGCTGTTGACCAGGGACATGTGATCTTGATAAGTCTCATGTACATTTCTCAGTCAAATTGTTTTTCGTAACTGTTGAAACTAGTTGAAAACACTGAAGCAGACGACATTTTGACCACCAGCTGGCTTTGGCCGGTTTAAGGGGGGAAGGGTTAATAGAGATATCATTATTTCTAACAGAGATGTTATTTGTGATAGAGATATCTTTACTGCTAATGCAGATAACTACTTGTGATTTTTTTGTAGGCCTTGCTAGCCATAGAGAACAGACACAGTAAGACGTGCATTCCAAAGTGTCTTGATTCCCTTGCCACTGATACATGTAGGGGTTCTTGTTGGGCAAAAACTTGAAACCGTGCTACTCACACAAAGCACACTGGTACATGAATTTCAGCAGTCAACCTGACCCCAATAGCCAATACAACACACAACTTTAATGTAATTCTGTGGTCACAATTTTGAAAGAATTAGTCTCTGAGCTAAATTATAACACTGCTTCAAGTGCACCTATACCATCCTATTCTTAAACAGAGTAAAATGTATCAAATACATAGGTTATAATGAACTATTTGGGGGGGGGGGGGACTAAAAACATACCAAATTTCCAGCACTCTTTCATAGAATGAGTTCACTGTGCAAACATTTAACAATGCTAAATTGAACCAGCCAAACTTTTGAGCTCTACATGTGGCTGGCATTGTGATGCACAATATGACCCTGTCAGTGGACATCTCGGTTAAAATGAAGAAAATATGGACATGTTATACAGATCATACCCGTCACACGTATCCTACTTTTGGATGTATTCACATGACAATGTATCAGTTTCATGATATCCACTGAACTTTACACATTCATATATATATATATATATATATATATATATATATATATATATATATGCATGTGTGTGTGTTGTATGTGTGAATACACACTACACACACATATATATACATAATGTATATATATTTAAACTGTTCTTCCTCAATGTCCTTGAATGTGCTTCTGACTGGAAAAACAAAAAAAGGTCACATTTTAAAAATACAGATCTGGTAATCCTGTTGAGATGAACCCAATGATCTTAGAGTATCGAGTTAAATTTATATAAGGATGACTATTTCCATGCAGACAATCTAAAAATACACATACACACACACCCACACACACACACACCCACCCACCGGTCTTGTCTCAATTGTGATCATGTACATGTTGGCATATAATTTGTAACATACATACTATCACAATATGATATATCACAAACTTCACTCTTCAGTTTCCTTCAACTATGTATAATCACAAACGTAACAGTAATAAATATTTTAGTTTGCAGTGCATGCAGTCAAATTTGTCACAGAACATGCAACACCTATGCAAATTGATATGAATACCTCTACATGCACAATACAATAATAATCTTAAACATTCATTAAAAGTAGCACAAAAAGCAAAGAAAGAACAGCAGATACCTGTAAGAAATGAAATTCAAAGAATATGGAGATGGTATCTAGAATTGCAATTTCACCCGTATCTTCATCTGATGTATATTAGTATACATGTGCAAGTTTGGCATTGGAACATCACCTAGTCACCAAGATCAAATACTGAAGTTAATTTCTCCTTACTTGCTGATTATTATTCTAAATATTTAGCTGGGATTTAATTATAATTGCATATAGATTTTTTTTTTCTTACAAACAGCTTTCATTCAAGAGCTAACATGCCTGGTGAATATTCAAATTCCTCATAAGGACAGACTTTAATCAAGTACCAATATACCAGGAGTTTCTTTGTATTGCTTGACAAGCAGCACCATGCAGGTACCCAGGGCTCTACAATGCTCACTGAAGTCAACTTGTCTGGGGACAATGGTCACAACTACCCCTATCTTTTGCATGCTATTTCTTTCCAATTTTACTTGTCCTGGACAATAGGACATGCAAATTGTAGAGCCCTGCTATCACAAGGACAGAGGAAGCATGGCGTAACAAGGAATGCAAAGGCAGACTAAGGTCTTCACCACCATAGAATGTACTAAGTTAAGATATAGCAAACATAGTGAATTTAGAAGTAATTATACCTGTAACAATTGTGCTCGACAAATAATACAAAGATGTGGGCTCTCCCATAAAACCAGCAAAAAGCATCAAACAAAAAGTGGTTCATTGTCATGTCTCGTGCATTATGCTGGGAAAAAATAGCCATTGCAAACTATGTCTCTTATCTTTTGTGCACAAGAAATATAGCTCGTACAAAAGCAAAGTTTTGATTGGTCAAACTTGTAAATCTTTGTAACTATGGTACTCGACCACATACAATATCATTTAACATACATCATTTGCAGATAAAAAAGGGACTTGTTTTCTTTTTCATTACACCATAACTTGTAAAATTACACTGTAACAATTTGTACACTCTTCTTATTCAGCAAAGTTTATCAACATTTCCCCTGACCCTCCTATCTAAAACAGATAGGGTGTACATTTTAAAAGTAAGACAATATTTTTATGTAAAATACACATATCTCTTCCCAAGAACAAGACACTATTTATACAGGTATCTTGTGTGTGCTTCATCAGATTATTAAAATAATTATTTCTGGATAAATAGAAAGTTTGCCTACCTATTTAAACACTAATATATTTACTAGTGTCCTATATATACATGTATACTTTATTGACATATATTTCTATGCACAACTGTGTGTTTTTATTCTGCTTTGTTGCTAATAATGTTTCTTATTTTCAGTCCACTGGAATGTATTCAAACTATACTCCTCAGCATGTTACAGGACTTTTTCTACCAACCATGCCCTCTGCTTTTCCAATTTGAGATGTTGAAAAAAATTACTGGTTCCTCAAACATGAAAATATGCTTATATGGCAAATCAACAATGAAAACAAGAGGATCTGGATTATCCTACGCCCTGCTGATCAAAGTGTGAAACAATGTTACATCGCAAAGTTTGCTTCACACATTCTGGCTATTCTACCCTATTCCCTCCCCCCAAAAACACATAAATGACTATTTTTGAATCTCTGTTGTGTTATTTTCCATTGCCACATGTCTGACAGATTCTGACAAAAATCAAGTGGCATGTAAATTGTCAAAATCTCAGTCTTGGTATTGTCTGTTGACCTTAATGTGGAGCCAGAAGGGTCCCAAGAGTGAAGGTGAAACATCAACTTATGGCAGAGTAAATGCCTGCATTCACTGATATGCCTCTCCCGTGTCTAAAACCTAAAATATCTTGTCACTTCATCTAATCTTTAAAAAATTTGTGCTAAATATGGGCAATTTCTGTCCAGTCATTCTAAACTCATGAAATGCACACCATGATGTGTACACCTTAGCTATGAAGAAAATGGATTTTTAACCCCCATTTCTCTTTTTCCCTACCCAAGTCCAACATTCTTGATGCCAAATGCTGATTACTGCACACACATTGTCAGCCAGCTTGTAGTCACTTTCTCTTAATATCTTAAATACTACACCAGCTGCCTGTGTCCAGTATTCTTTGCTTCATGCTACAAAATAGATGCAAAAGTTCACTTTCAATCAGCCAATTTTTATGATCGTGTCAATTCAATATAGCATTTTCTGAAAATAAACGTGATTACCACATTTTTGTTTAAATTTGAAAAGGACAGTTACTGGATGAAGCTAATTAGAGCCCCTTATCTCTTGACTAAAGTGCTGTCTCATTGATTACATAGTAGCAATTTGGTTGAGTTACTGCATGTTGTTCAAAGTCCAGGTCAAGTCTAACCCCTGCAGCCAAAGCTTGCAAGGAAACGGGGGTGAAAACCATCCTGGGAAATCGCTTTTACTCGGGAATCTTAGCTGAAGTGTACACAGTATGCCACATGGTTTGGCTTACTGAAGTCACTTGGTTGCTGTACATGTAATTGAAAAACAGGTCAGTGCCCCAGAAATCTAATCACTTCCTACTATAAGTTACAGAGTGTGCTTTTTGTCTCCCAACAGTGAGGAAAATCTGCCCAGGCAGTTTTGCAACATTGTGGTAACAAACATCATGAATAACATTACAGTCATGATGAAAAATGTTTCCATATATGTAGCTTCATGTAGGTCACTCCTGGTAAAAGGTAGGAGTTGGTCATTCATATAATATCAGGGGCTGAATAATAATTTGAGTAAATTATTTTCACAAGATATGTTGGAGGATATACAGCTTTTTGATATTTCATGTTCACTTCCTTAGGTACAAATAATAGAAAACAAGTTGTTTTTCCTCATGAAGGCCATATAACCTTGACCTTTCGAATTTATGAATAAAGTGTATGTCAGGACCATATTTACAAGCTATTATTAGAACCCAATATCATTAAAATTGCACTGAAATTGTTTGAGTAGTTAGGAAAATGTGCTTTCAGACAAGTATGTTGAAACCCCAAATGTAGCTCACAGACACTAATAGCAGGACACCTTTGACGGCCGAGATGTCACAAAACCAAGCATACTGAAAAGTTGATGCTGGCTCATCACTAAATATACAGGAGTCGACTGAGCACATGTCAAAATTCTTATAGCACCATCAGATGCCCCTCAAGCATGAGCAACTGCAAGCTTCCATTCTCATGAGGCTGCTGTACATCCTTCTTATTGCACTGTCCAGCACTTGTGTAGCACTTTTGTGCTAGAGGATGTCCACCCCCCATATGTCAAAGTGACTTAGAAATCTAATTAGTTTGCCTAAGCCTCAGGAGGTACTCTTGTCCCAAATATGAGAAAGGCATTTTTGAGATATTGAGGTAGCAAACACTGACTGGACAGATAACCCCAAAACATAATGCCGACCCCCCACCCTCACCCTCACCCCCACCCCCTGTGAGGAAAGCATACAAATTTCTGAGGTAGAATCAGATTACATTATTTCCCTCACACATGTTCTGGATGTGAATGATTTACCATCGTAACTACTTGATAAAAATAAAATTTTCAAAACTTTTTTAATAAATACTTTGCATTTAAAGTTTTTGTTTCATTTTGCATTGTCTCTTGGGGTGAAAATATATCTCAACAAATGTGAAACATTGTGTCCCCATTCTTCAAAGCAAAAGGTCTTCTTTACATCAGCTATGAATAGTTAGAAAAAAAACGCAATAGGTGGACAATTTAATAAATATCATATTTTGGCTATCAGGGGGTTGCCTTCTTTTCATACCACAACACAACACAATGATCAATATGCATTCTATCATCAATTTACACATCTTTGCTTGAATTTTACAAAACTAACTTCTTTTAACTTCTGTTGCTTTCCTGTAAGGACCTGGATTCCAGGATACCACTACCAGTAGAGATGCCACTTCATATTGACATCATACATGTATATCATCAGCCACAACAAATACATATCCCTCGTGAAGGGATGCATTCCATGGTTTGACCCTACTCCAACACAAAGCTGACATACACTGCCATCTGGTGGGAATATCTACACCTGAGCACCATCTTCATGTGTCAGAGGGTGGTTTGCTGAATCCAGCCTCAGCAAATGGCAAACCGTGGTCCACTTACATCATGAAAAAAAATATATCATCCTTGCTAAATGGCGTGCACAGTTTCTCTGCAATGTCTTTCTGAGCAATCAGTGTGAAACTGCCCTGAAAATTGCACATTTCATGTTATTCCACATTCCAGGAGTTGAACCACTTCAAACTTATTTGCCAATACTAGTTCGTCAAATGACAGGTAAAGCACAACTAAATTTTATTTAGCAGTCACAGCATGATGATTGTTCTGTAACATTACATGTACTAATGACCAGGTGGGGCTTGCTGGCTGCTGGTAGAGGGCACTGCTGGGTTGGGTGTCTGAGGGGTTGGGGGCACTTGTGCCGGTGCTGGAGACATAATAATCCCAGCATGCGGAAATGGAATAACTGGCTGTGCTCCCATCATCGTCATGGGTACAAATTGTCTCTTTTTATTTCCTTCTCCATCTCCAACATCTACTGGTCCCAAAGTAGCATTTGTAACTTGAGTATTACATACACCATGTGAGATATTACCGAGTGCAGCTATGGATGTTGTTGAAAGAATAGGCACCGACGTCCGTTGGTCAACCAGCATTTGTGGCACTGCAAATTGGCCAAAAAATTTGTTTTCTTCAAATTTAAGGCATAGTCAACCAAAATTTTACAACCATCTATTTTTTAAATTCTCAAATTGAACAATTACACAGCACCTATTGCCGTGAGTATGTGGTTGCCAAATATGACAAGGAACAATGAAAAGTAATTTCATTTGACATGTAATTTTTACTTCCAAATGGCTACACCATTTCGCTAAATTTTAGAGGGAACAAAGCATATATACATGTAGCTGTCGCTCACAGTGATGAATTACCTGGCTGTTCATATGCCTTCTAAATAGCAGATGTAATGTCTTCATAAAATACAATAGATCTGAATAAATTGAAGATTTAACTCTTTCACTGCCAGCTGTGACTAAACTTGAAAAACTTCTCTGAATTATGAAATAAATACTATAGTAATATTCTTTGTAAAAAAGCCTTTCAATCAAGTACCAGCATGGCTAAACTCCAATAGAATGGTTCAGGTCAACAGCTTTCCTTGGGCACTTTGGGTGCACTGCACCCAAAAGCATGCTGAGGAAAACTGGTGATGCAGTCTAAAACTTGGCACTGAAACTGTTAAGTAGGAAGTAATCCAGGGGAAACAATTACTCAAAGGGTTCATCCGATCAAGATTTATCAACAAAGGAACTGCTGAATCATCCCAAGGCCACAGCTTGTCAAAAGGGCCCAGATGCTTCTTGCAATATCTGATTGGTTAGATGTAACATGATCTTTCCTAACAAGTGGATCCTCCTGGTTAAGGGTTTCATACTTATGCCATGATCAGATTACCCCTCTTTAACTTAACAGATACTGAATAATTGTAAATATTGCCTTTTTGTGAGGAGGTTCAGTCAGCAATATTAGACTTAGGACCTGATCATCCCTGTTTAACTTAACTTAACAGATACTGAATAATTATAATATTGCCTTTTTGTGAGGAGGTGCAGTCCGCAATATTACACTTGGGACCGGTTTCCTTGTGAAGAGATTGAATCCAAATCAAGGTCAATCTTTGGAAACAAAAATGACAAGAGGACTGTGTGAACAGCCCATGCTCAGCTGCCCTAGACGATTAGTATCACACTTGCAGCTCTGTGAACTTGGGTTAGGATCAAGGTCACCCATGTACTGAGTAAGTCTGACCTTTATAGAAGAACACTAACATGTGCAACATCAAGGTCCCAGTTCAAGTAGTTCTCGAATTATAGTGAAGAGTAAAATTCATGTATGTTGCACAGTAACCCCAGAAATGAGGTCAAGGTCACTCATGTACTTCTAAGCATGATCTTCACAGAGAAACATTAACATATGCAACATCAAGGTCCTAACTCAAAACAGACCTCAAGTTATCAAGTGAACAGTAAACTTTGTATCACTTGTCCCGTGACCTAAGGTCAAGGTCCAAACATCACTGGAGCATGACCATTTGCACAAAATATGTAGACACTAATAAAATGTACATCCCTACCAAGTTTGCCACAAATCTGGCCAAAGTTATGACCATTACAAGATATTCCCATGTTAAACTTTGCTATCAAAGTTTTTCTAAAGCTTTAAAAAAATAAAAAATAAAAAAAAAATAAAAAAATTACTGGAGCATGACCATTTCAACAAACTTGGTAGAGACCCACCCAAGGTACATTGCCACCAAGTTTAAAGTAAATCTCACATGCATTTTCTTCACAGAAGTCCAAAATATGAATTACCATTAGAATGCATTAGAATGTCCATTGACTTGCATAGTAAACAATAGAAAAGGTGCATTACCGATAAGTACCCGAATTGAAAAAAAAAAAACATTGTTAAAAATCAGGAATCCATAGCACTGCCACCTAGCTAGTGAACATCTTTGCTTGACCCTTTCACAAGGAACATATCCACAAAGTTTCAACTTAATCTGAGAGACAGTTCTGGAGAAGAGGTGACAATAAAAATGAAAACACACAAAAATTCATAACAATTCCAAAAAAGTTGCAGCACCACCTGGGGAACAAATTAAGAACCAGGAGTCCCTAGGAATGTTCTTATATGATATCAAAGCAATTGGGTGAGCAGTTGTGGAGAAGAAGATTTTGTAAAATTTGTCAAAAAAAAGAACAAAAAATTCCGTAAAAAGTCCAAGAATCACTGGAGCGTGACCATTTGAAAAAAAAAAAAACCCTGGTATAAAGTCACCCAAGGTACATTGCCACCAAGTTGAAGTCAATCTGAATGACATTTTTAGAGAAGAAATCCAAAATGTGAATTAGCATCAGAATGCCCATTGACTTACATAGTAATCTATAGGAAAGCTGCATTGACCAATAAGCATCCAAATTGAAAAAAGCGTTAAAAAATCAGGAATCCACAGCAGTGCCACCTAGTGAACAACTTTGTTTGACTCTTCAACAAGGAACACATCCACCATGTTTTAGCTAAATCTGAGTGACGGTTCTGCGGAAGAAGTCAAAAATAGCAAAAACACACAAAAAAATCATCAAAAATTAGAAACAAAATTGCAGCACCACCTGGTTAGCAAATTCAGAACTAGGAGTCTCTGGGAGTGTCCCTGTGCGATATCAAAGCAATTAGGTGAGCAATTTCAGAGAAAAGATTTTTTAAGATTTGCCCCCAAAAAGAACCAAAAGTCATAAAAAATCCAAAAATTATTGGAGCAGGACCATTTGAACAAACTCAGTAGAGACCCACCCAAGGCACATCCCCACTAGATTTGAAATGAATCTGGCTGATGGTTTTGGAAAAGAAGTCGAAAATGTTAACTGTGGATGATGGAAGGACGGAAGGCTAGTCATAACATAAGCTCAGCTGACTTGTCAGTCAGCTGAGCTAAAAAATTCAGGGAATTCTGCTGGGGGGGGGGATCCACCTGGGATATTAAATGTGTATATATATTTATATCAAACATTGTGCTCTAAAATACCATTATTAAGAGAAGATAGGATCTGATTTTGATTTCTTACCCATCTGAGGCTGACTGATTGGTAGCGCCATCTGCTGAGTGAGCAAGAGTTGCTCTGAGATGAGTCTCAGTTCTTCTTGCTGTCTGAGGATTGCTTGCTGCAGCTGCTGGTGTTTCTGTTGAAGTTGCTCTTGCAGTCGCTGTTGCACAGGTGTCATAACTAGAGGCTGCTGGATAAGAAATAAACACAGTACATGTGTGGAGTGGTCATACCTGTAGAAACAGCTGGTTGAATATTTCGCGTTATCTTCCTGAATGAAGAACAAATCCGATTTTAGTTTCAGGACTTTGTACTTGGAGAAACAAGCACTGAGAAAAGGCAACTCTCACTGCAAATTCTCATAGCAACTCCACGAAGGTGCCTGCTATTTAAGAGCATCCCTACTGCCATCAAAAGTGGTCTCATGTTGAAGGTGGTCATACAATACAGGTGAAATATCGAAGAACAATCAAGTGTTCTCAAACAGCAGCCTTAGGACATGATCTTTCATTTCTGGGTGCAAACAGTGCAAAATCCTAATGTCAATGTGTTGTTGCGTAAACAGGCTTCAAACAAAAAGGGGCAGATGGAATGCCACAGTATCTACCTTTGCATTTTGTCTTTCGCTGCCAAAACCTAGAGGAATGCCAAAACATTGTTTCTTTTTTCTTGCCCCCCTATTACTGACTTTGATATTCCTCATGGAATAAGCTTAAATGTAAATGTACATTGTATCACCTTGGTTTGCGAGCACGCCAACATGCCCAGAAAGCAATCCATTTTTGGCATTTTACTTTTTGCTACAATTGCTCAACTTACCCAATGTTTCATAATCTGAAATAATATTTTTCAGAAGCAATGGATGCCATACCAATGCACAAAAGGTTTTAAAATGCTAAGGGCCTAAAAAATGAAGGATTCAACTTACCACTGGCATCGTAGAAGTTATGACCTGAGCCAAAGTTGGCTGCATTGTGAACTGCTGCCCTAAACTCACCAGTAGAGGAGGCTGTAACAAGTCAACATTTGCATATTATATATATATATTCCCCCCTTAAACCAGCCAAAACCAGCAGGTGGTTTAAAATGCTGTCTGCTTTAGTCTTTCAAATAATTTTAATAGTAATGAAAAACAATTTGACTGAGAATTGTAGACAAGACTTATCAAGATGACATACCCCATATCAACAGCTAAGTGCCCAGCCCATGTCATGGAAAGCTGTTGACTTAGTCTTAAATCAAGGTGGAAAAGGTTAACTGGGGAAAAGAAAAGAGCCAATCAAAAGATAAAAACAATCTTGTTTTCTTTAACCATGGGAAGGATTTGACAGATTTTACAACCAGTTTCACAGTGTCTGTGCATGTACAGTGGTGATTAGAACTAACGTCCCTGCCAAGCACAGAAAAACGCGATTGAATGTCGTGCTCCAAGTGTGCTTCAAACGTGCTTCAAGTGTAAATGGTTCCAATTTTCAAAGTGCCAATTTTCTGCGTTGTTGTTCCATTTCTTTTCCAGCGCACTTATATGCATATCGATCAATTCTGTTGTGATGCTTGCTCCTGTTTTGTTCACGGTTGCACATTTGTCGCAAGTCCAAGCGCTTTCACGTCGAGATCGCGTCAGATCCTCATTAAGTTTAAACGTGACAAAATGGACACAGCTCGAACAATCAACGGGCACTAGAATTAGGCCTAGCACAGACATAACTACTCTTAATTTGCCATGAACGCCTTTCCGTCCACTCTAGTTTCGAATTAATTCTTCATGTAAAAAATGTGAAATGAACACACCAAAACAGTCACTGTCTGTTCCCGCATTCACAGTAATCAGTACCAGGAACAGGTGTCGGCACATGCAGTGTGGCAGTAGTCTTTTAACTAATTTAGCGTCGTAGTTTCAGCAGGAACATTTCATTTATTTGTCCATGAAATATAAATAATCATTAACAGTCGTTTACGGCAAGTAAAAGTGTTGAAATTCGCAGAACAAATTGCAAGTTTCCACTCCCCATAGGGCCACGTTTGTTTGCAGATATGAGCGTGAAGATGGCCCAGACCATCACTTTTACTGAGACTTCCACTCAGATCTCAACATGGCGTTGGTGAAAGCATGGATGCCGGCCTTTTGCCCAGCATGTTAAAAGCACAAAATCTGGCTGTTTTGATGCTGTTAAAGTGTAAAAAAAATGCGATGTCCCGTAGGATTAGGACTCCAATAATTCTGAAGCTCTCTGTTTCGATTGCAAGACATAGGCCAATGGAAGGATAGTCACTGTGCTGACTACTGTGTACATTTGCCAGGTTTGATGCTGATGAGTGATGGCTATGAAGTAAATGCAACGTGTTGTGGCTCCATTTGCGCATCGGAAGCATTGTTTTTGCCAAACATGTCAGTTTTGCCTTCAATAAATTAATAAGATTTGATAGCATTACTTTGACTTCGACACTTTCTCAGCCTGTTGCATCACGGTAAATAATCTGTTGGCAGTGTTGCGTATCAACCTCTGCTGCAGTTATTCTCGCTTAATTGCGACTGGTTGACAATCTTGCATAAGCACAACTTTTGTTTTATGCGCAAATATGACACAGTTACATTTCTACATGTGCACCATTTCGTTTTCATTAAATGGGAAAATTTGAGCAATGTGTTAATTGAGCTTCTTGCGCTTACGCTTTGAACTTGCTTCAAGCGCAACTACAGCGCATCTGAAGCGCACTTCGAGTGAATTTAATTACGCGATTATGCGCTCGGGAGGGAAGTTATTTCTAAACACCACTGTAGGAGCACAAACGCAGGGCTACTACTCAACGACTTCAGGAAGGTTATTCCCAAGACACGTCAAATATGTCTAAACATGGGATCAGCCACGAATTTTCTTAATGTATGTTCTTTTTCCTTACTTGCATATATATCAAATTGTCTGTCACTTATTTACCCATGTTTCCCATGATCTTTCAAATCTCACTTTCAAGACATTGAAAACTGAAGAAAAACGCTAAATAGTTAAATAGACCAATAGACCATACAACCTTATGTTTTGACCAATTTTGGCAGCACTCTTCTGAGTACCTCCGGAAATACATAGAATTTTGACTCATTTCACAGCCATTAGCAGCACTTGTTACTAAGTAATTTGTTCCCATCACAATATCCAACAAGAAATGAAGCAAATTTGATTGGTTTCAGCCTAGAAACTGAGCAACTTTTTCAAATGATCTTGGTGTCTGCTAGAGCAGCCAAAAGTTGCTTACCTGCTGAGGAAGTATCCCAGTTACTTGCTGAGTACCCATAGCAGCAAGAGACTGGGGTGCTGCAGTAGGAGGTATGGCTGCCTGTGGCTGAATAGTAGCCGTGGCACCCATAGCAGGGGGCTGGGGGGCCACCGGTTGCAGAGGAGGGGTGGACTGTGGTAGACCTACACTCATCTGCTCTGTTGTATCTGCTGCATCACTCTCACTAGCATGTGTCGATTCTGCAATGAACCAGATCATTTGACATATGAAGTAGCCCCTCTTATAAAAGACCACCGCACAGCAGGTTTAAAGTTGGTCACATAAGGCAGGTGGCCTATCAGTGTAAGTCAAATAACAGCAAAAATAGCACTAGTGACCTCACAAATGTGGTCTTACAAGGCAGGTGGTGAGTCAAAAGAGGGACTGCTGCACATGTATAATCCAAACATGAGGCCCATCGCCTAATGCTTTGCTGACAGCCATCACCAAAAAATCATTTCCTGAAATGCCTTCCTTCTATGATCTGGAGAAACTAGTCATGGTTATCAATCTTATTTTATATCAAACTTCCACGTGGTACACATTTGTCATAAATTTGGTATCCTTTGCCTTATTTTTTATCAACATTTTGAATTTATTGTCCCCTTCCCCAGTCCTTTAGTTTAATGACCTTGACAAAAAAAGATCATGCACACACAACATATTACAAAATTTGACCACTGGCCTAATGCATATCACATGACACACATAGTCTATTCATTTATATTTTTTTCAATATATCTAGACAAACCATTTCAACAGTAAAGGGGATCTTTCTCTTGAAAGGACCCAGAAAAATGTTATTCTGAGGTCCAGTTTGCACTTTGAACTTGGGCAAGTGTAGAGCGAATCTACAGTCTGTTTGATGTCATGCCACTTGGCAGACCCAGAACAACCAGTTCAAACTAAGTGCAGTCACCATGACTGTGACGTCATGATAGTTGACGTTAACTAGTGTGTGTCTAGCAACGTTACCTGCCATACAAAAGAACCCATACGTCAGCTTTTCTGTTAGAACTTGCACAGTTGTAGAGTGTGCCTGATGAGCCCAAGGGAGGGCGAAACGCGTCGCACAAGAAAGCATGCCAACTTTTTTGGTTTTGCCTCGTATTTCTCATTTCCTAATGCATATTAGGTGTAAATTTTGCACTTCCATCTCAATTTATTGCCACAATAGTGGTGCCACCATAACACCTTTTGTAATTAACTTTTGCCTACGTAATGTTCCTGTAATGGTATACAGTGGTCCCCCTCTTAATAAAGCCCCCCCCCCCCCCCCCCCCCCGAAGAGAGGCGATCCCCTCTGCAAAGGCCACTTCTCCATGCAGCAAGTATGGCATTTTCCTTGTGAATTACCCTCAAGAGAGGCCACCCCTTTTTTATAAGTCCACTTTTCCAGTGCTTTTGGGGTGACCTTATTAGAGGGGGACCACTGTATATGGATTATAAACACAAGTTGAGATACAATAGCCACCACAAAAAAAAAACAAAACAAAAAAAAAAAAATCATTTGCTGCAAATGTATATTTGGTAATGTTAGCCTTATTCTTTCTCAACATGTTGATTGTAGTGTCCTTTTCTAAAGTACTTAATGACCTAGAAAATATGTCAAGGTCATTCACAATTTTGCAAAATTTGCCTATTGACATAATACATAATTAGTCTAAATTTTGTAGTTTTATTTCAATTCATTACCACAAAAAGTAATCTAATGCGTTTTGATACCTATCCCAGTAGTTCCAATTCATACCACCAGTGGCCCCACCATGACTTCACATAACAAAAGGGCTGTCTGAACAGCCTGACCTAAGCTTGTTCACAAAATCAAAGTTACAACTGAATAGACCTCTGTTGACCTAAGCTTGTTCACAAAATCAAAGTTACAACTGAATAGACCTCTGTTGAGCTTTATCTGAGTGTATGTCGCATTTAAAAGTATTTCTAAGATTTGCCTATACAAAAATTCATTAAAAATATAAATTTTACTGGAGCATGAGAAATTGAAGAATATCTAAAGAAAACTTTAAAAAGAAAATTGCTACTTAGTGGAGAAAACAAATGATATTGAGCAGTAGAATGCCCATTGACTTACATGTACATATAATAAAAAGGAAAGGTGCTTTTACCAAAAAGGACCCGAATCGAAAAAATTGATCAAAATCAGGAATCCACAGCAGTGCAATGCAGTGTGCAACTTTGTTTGACCTTTTCACAAGGAGCATATATCCATCAAGTTTCAGCTTAATATGAGTGATGGCTCTGGAGAATTAAAAAAAATAGCAAAAACACACACAAAAAAATCATCGAAAAATATAAAAAAAAAATGCAGCACCACCTATGAAAAAATTTACAACTAGGAGCTTTCAGTGTGATATCAAAGCAATTGGGTGAGCACTTTAACTGAAGATTTTTTAAGATAAGCCCCAAAAAGGAACAAAAAATCATTAAAAAAATCCAAAAATTACTAGAGCATGACCATTTGTAAAACCCTGGTAGATACCCACCCAAGGTACATCCCTACCAAGTTTAAAGAGAATCCAGCTAACAGTTTTGGAGAAAGAAGTCGAAAATGTGAATTGAGGATGGACGACTCAGCCTCCTAAAAGCTCAATTGACTGGCAAGTCAGTTGAGCTAAAAATGTTCCTGCAATGGTACATGGTATATCTGTCCACAAGTTCAGATGTGATGACCATAACAGAAATTCTTTTATTGAAATTTATTCCCTCCATGACCATGAGAAAGAGGTCAAGGTCATGCAAATTATGCAGTATCAACCTTCTTCATACACATTTTGTGATATACTTGGCATCATTAACCCATTCTTTCTCAAAATACTAAATTTAGCGTCCTGTCATGGTCACCTGAAATTTCACAAAATTTGAACATTGGTCTAATGTATATTTGATGTAATTTTTGTAGTTCTGTCTTAATTTATTATCAGAATAATGAATTTAATGTGTTTTGATACCCATGGTGTTAGTTCCAATAATTAACAACAGTGATGCCACCATGACTCAACATCTCCTAGACATCTGTCTGTATAAGATTCATGTACTGATATATGGATGTGTTAATAAATTCAGATGTAATGACCATTGCAACAAAATTCCCTCTGTCACCTCGAGCAAGTAGGTTAAGGTCCCCCATATTATGTAATATTGAACTTTCACGCAATAAATATTTATTGCACATATGATGAAATTAGCCTTGTAATTTCTAATGAATTACATAAATTTTACCACGATAAGACATATTTCCCATTCACCTCCAGGTGGTACCACAAGTATTGTTCAGCTCATACACAGTCATCCTCAGAATATTTCCACCAAATTTCATAAAGATCCATTGAAAATCAAACACACCAGAGCATTTTCAATTTTTTCACTTTTTGGCTCCTGTACTACTTAATACAATAGGTGGTGCTACCAATAATGAAAAAAACCTAGATTTTTATTAATACAATATGTCTAAAAAATTTCAGGAGACTAACTTCAAAATTGTAGACACTATCACACTCACAGGCAAATGTTTATAGATGAATGGACAGACATGAGTGATCGCAGAAGCTCTGCAACCTGTGGTCAACAGAGCTAAAAATAAAATGCTGGAAAATTCAAACATGGTAATCAATATTCTTAGTTGAAGCAACATTAATTGAGTGAATTCCCCTGTACATGTTGTATACAAACAGATCAAACTATTACAAAAAGATTTGGACAGCAACAGACCATTCCTCCATATAACCCCTTCATTCCTATCCCTCAAATCTTGCCATAATACACTTACGCAAGTCTGAAATCATGGAGGCTGTCTTAGATGTGCCTCCCATCATGCCCCAGTGCGAGGAACTGCCGATTTGGTCTGATGCTGGGGACAAAGTTTCCTGAATGTTGTCAGTTACTGACATTTCCGCTGCTAGGATATCTTTTTCAACCAGGCCTAGCTGCCGCCGCCTATGTGCACGAACATCTGAGTAACTGCCAATCAATCATAAACATACATGTATATCAGGATATTTTTTTTGTGGTACATATAGTCAAAGATTGATATTTTATTCTTAATTTTCATTATCTGTTTATTATTTCTATAAATGTCCCTTAAAAGCTAACCAGATACATTTAAATTTCAAATGTTTTCCTTACTCTGAAGATGTTCACTGTTGCTGTAGGTTCTGGTCACATATTTCATCTTTTCATATTACTGATGTACATATACCTACACAACATTAAAACTCTGGGCATAATAATACAGCAAATTAGTAAACTGCATCTGAAATCAAGTCACAAGCTGAAAGTTCTCATACAAAGCCACCGAAAACTGTTCATCAGTACACATTAAGTTCACCAACCTGACTACAGTGTTGGTGCACACAATGAACTCTGGTTTGGAATTCCACTGGTGATATGTTATATAATAACGAGTCTGAAGCCACAGCCATTGTTGACCTTTTGTTAGGAAGCGGTAGTGGCATGACATCCCCTCTCCTGTCTGCATCACTGAAACCACAGAAAGAAACTTTTAATGCATGTGTGAAAACTCATGATGATTTTGGATAGACCATATTATATATATATATATATATATATATATATATATATATATATATATATATATATATATATATATATATATATATATATATATATATATATACATGTATATGATACAAAATATACATTTCAGGTAAATAAATAGAATAAACAGCTGAATAAATACATATCTAAATATCTGACAAATAATTGATGCTGATTGTGATGGAATCCCACAGGGCCAAGGCTCCCAGTCCCAGGTTTGGGATTATTTTACGAGGGACAGAGAACAAATCAATTGCAAGATATGTAAGAAACAACTCAAATATAGGGGTTCATCTATGAGTAATGTGCTATACAGTGGTACCTGCTCTAAAGACCACCTCCAATTTAAGGCCGCATGTCTTTTTAAGACCACTCTTTCAAGACCCTCTGCTGTATTTACTTGTTAAATATACCTTCAATTTAAGACCACCTGCAGTATGAGACCACTTTTTGTTGGCTGTAGGGGTGGTCTTAAATAGCAGGTACCACTGTAGTATATTAAAGGTATACATGAGACAGTTCTTGGACAGAAGGAACTTGTCAACATGGTTGCTTTTCAGTGATGAATGCGTGGATTTGACTTGCTGGTAAATATACTGTATCTGATGTGTGGCGCTAATAGATTATGCAATACAGCAGGCCAAATCTTCCATTACTACGTGAAGTCTTCTGTCCACACATCCCACGATGAAATAGGATCGCAGGACCAGGTAATTTGACCCCATCGACTTTGTATTCTCTAGTCCAGGGGATTCCACATGAAGTGTACTCACATTGTTCATGGCAGACAGCTAAACTCTCCAGATCATCTGGATGATAATAATCATAGCCTGATGTCCCAAGTACTTCAAATGGCAGGTATCCTATGACTGAAGGTCCTCTGTCAAAAGAGTAAAGACATGACATACATTTTTTTGCAATCAGAATATGCTGGCAACCTTCTTTGATCTGAAGTACTAATACATGCCAACAAAGACCTCTTTGTCTCTTATCCTGCAGACTGTATCCCTACATCTGAAACAATTTGCATTTAAGTACACATATTAAACCATATACAGTAGTCCCTCCTTTGAGAAACCAGCCCTAGTGCCATGGAAGTGGTCACATAAAGCAGGTGGTCTTCCAAAGGAGGTTCGATTCTTTCACTACCTACCCAATAGCCCAACAGCTGACTATTACTTTGAATTCCCATTCATAATTTAGGTTCAAATATGATTGGTGTCCACTTATTAGACCCCATTCCATCTTGCTGTCACGTTTACTCATCTACCAATATATTTTAGGTATGTAAACTGGTTTTGACAATTCATTTTACCAATCTCATACAAAATAGGTGGGTTTTACTTGTTTGAAATTGGAAATTTCTTGGTTTGGGATCATCTTGGGTGGTCACTGGTGGTTCTGCAGGCAGTCCCCCAAAAGAGGTAAATTATCATTAGAAGGCACATTCATTCCATGAAAATGGTAGGCTGTCTCCCAAAAGAGGGGTTTTTCAAAATAGGGATCACTGTACATATTCAGACACATTGACGGAGGTCAGAATAGCCCTTTCTCCCACATTATAGCACATTTGATGTAAATAGAATGTACTGAATTACCCTTATTAAATGAGTACAACATATTTACGGTAGCAGACCCCATCAACCTAGGGTCCTGATCTTGCCAAATCTTAGCTCAGTTTGAGATATTTGGGGCCAGACATGCTAGCCACTGGGGTCCTAAAAAATTCTTACAAAATTTCTTTTCGGCACACGAGGTTTGAGATTCATTCTTTTGCATTGGTGACTTGCTTGTCACTAAAATGTATAAGAGGTATACAGAATTTGTATACCTGTTTGGAGATCAAGTCCAAAGCGAGGCTAAATTATGTATACCCCTGATGGTGCTCATTAATATTCATGAGCCTGATCGCAAAACAGGTATACAGAATTTGTATTCCTTTGGTGATCAAGAAGGATACCAACGAGGGAATACGGGGAATTCCTGAGAATTTTTAAACCAATCAGCAAACATAAATTTCATCTATGACAGGATAAAACAAAATATCCATGTGAAAAGATTTTTATCACATGAAGCCAACTGCTGAATGGGATACAAGTCTTTTCATGTGGATATTTTCTTGTATCCCCTGAACAGACAGGTAGTGATGATTTTATCCTGTAATAGGACCATAAATGTGAAATAAAAACAACTGAAAAACACAATTTATCAAATAACATCAACCATTTGATAACATGTAAAATACCAGATTTGGCAACAAGGTCTTTTTTTTTTTCAACTGAAGCAGGCATATTTTTACTGATATCAGTCATCTGATTCATGAGCCTGATAGCAAAACAGGTATACAGAATTTGTATACCTGTTTGGTGATCAAGTCCAAAACGAGGCTAAATTATGTATACCCCTGGTGGTGCTCATTAATATTCATAAGCCTGATTGCAAGACAGGTATACAAAATTTGTATACCAGTTTGGTGATCAGGAAGGATACCAGAGAGGGAATATGGGGATTTCCCTCGTACTTTTAAACCAATCAGCAAACGTAAAATTTCATCTATTACAGGATAAAAGTTTATCCTCCTGGGCACACAGAAAGTCTGTCTCTGGCAATGAGTTGCCATACATTGTTGGCATGACCTGTCAACCATGACATTTTGTGAAGGCACCTGCTCCAATTACAAAGCATCATGGTTAACAACACAAAATTGTCAAATGCAAAAAACTGAACCAGTGGCCCAAAAGGCCATACATACTTCATCATTTTATTTCAAACTGGCTGTTGGCACTAAATTAACACAGACAAAAATCAACCTACTCAGTCAAAATGTGACTGACCTTGATCACAGTGGACGATCAACTTTAGACACAAGCACATTTATACATAATCTTCATATTTACACTGCGTTACCTTTAAATGTACTAAGAATCTTCAAACTCCAACAATTCTGAATTTTTTCTACTTTTCAACGAATACTGGATGATGTATGGAAGCCAAGACAGCAAATGACAGGCTAACTGTAAAGTCAGCTGATCTGACAAATCATAGAAAACATAAAAACTTCACTAAAACTGGCAGAAACTCATCCAAAGTAATTCCCATCAATTTTGGCATAGATCTGGTCAACAATTTTTTAGAAGTTGAGAAAATATTTGTGAAGGGACAACCCCCCCCCCCCCCCCCCCATCTTGTAAGCTCTGCATACAAGTCAGCTGAGCTAAAAATGGCATATTTTAGCTTGACTGTACACTCCACTAAAAGCTACACATTCATGTACCTTTGGTCCAGGAAGAGAAATTTCCACTCCAGGCTGTGTCGTGATGTGAACTCTTTCTTTGCCTCATCAATCAGTGGCATTTCTCGTATCAGCTGTAGATCCTGGAGTCGTACTGTACAGCAAAAACATACCTCTGCAGCTGTGAGGTCAAAACTGCTGTTGGAGTTCTCTGTCAGGCAACCTGGTAGGGGCAGAAGAAAGCTTTTTAAGCATACTTACTTTGACTGCTTTGAACTTTTGCAAGACAAAACACATCAGACTGGCATGCATGTAATACATGTTGCACAAAGTTTTCACAAAATTGTATTGCAATGAACTATGCCAGGCTTTTTGGGTTAAGATTCTCATTGGAATATGTGAACTCTCTTGTGTGATTTCATTCATTTTACATCAATGGCATGATCTACCTTGCATGCTCAGATAACAACCTGTAGGACCTAGATTACCGGTAGCATCCATGCACACATGCTAGACACTTGGTTTACAATGTATTTAGTAAATGTAGAACAATAGTTTTGCTCCTATATTCCCTCAAATTATTGCAATATACCTGGTAAAAAGCCCAATCCACTTACGTTCAGGCTCTCAAGAGAGAAGGACATGTAAGGGAAGAAAATGTCTGAGTAGATGGAAAGTTTGGGAGTAATATGGCCCAATCCTAAGGATTTTTTTTTTTTTTTTCAAATTTATCAGGTCAAATGTTTGGAAGTGGTATATTCCCCCACTCTTAGGGAATAATTTTTTAAAATTAATCAGCTCAAATGGTGCATTTTGGTGGACTGTCATTGAGTAAATGTGCTGAATATGAGGGCGTGTGGAAGCTGCATCATGCACAAAAAAAAGCATTATTAGAGGCTATAAATTTCATAAAGCCAGGATCGAGATGTTCACCTGTAGGCCCAATTCCAAGTCTACGTGTCAGAAGGGCCAGTATATCTGCAGACAGTGCTACTAAAATAGGTAACTGTCTTTTTTTAATGTAAAAAATGTTAATTCTTATATGGTAGAATCCACTTTGCTATTTTTTTCCCTTTCAATCTAAAGAATTGACTGTTCTGGGTCAAGTTTTCTCTATTTTCCTTGGTCGTAAGTTTTAATACTGGGTTGTGGACACATCTACTCTACATGTATTCCCTTATCAGATTAGCTCCGTACTTCATTTGACGGATGACCACACTTGATTACAAAGGGTACCATACACTGTCAGTCTCTCTTCCACTATACAGTAGTCCCTGTCTTGAACGACCCCTCCTATGAGCGACCACCTGCTTTGAACGACCACATTTGGTCGTCAAAGTTGTGTCTCTTTAATAATGTACCTCTTATGAGCGACCACCTGTTAAACGCGACCAGCGACCATGCAAAATGAACCGATTTTGCGACCGCATAACACAAATTTAAGCCATATCCGGCCACTACGCCTCAAGTCTGCCAACGAAATACATGCATGCCACTCATCCACTGTTATAAAATTTACATGGTTCTTGTCAAATTTATTGAGTGCAAGCAATAAAGGATTTCTTTCTACGGTAAATTTCCTCAAACAACTTTTTAATTTGATCTATCAGTATCTATTCCTCCTCACGACACGAGTGTAGGATCTTTCCATTTATTTACATTTTTACAACGGCAGTGAATGTGGCTTACTCCGCATGTATTACTATTGGGCCTCTCCATAGTGGATCTCGACTCAAGAGGATTTTGACCATCATATTCCTTTTTCTTTCTCTGTATGCTGGGACATCATGGATTGTTTTCTGAGCTAAACTTCATAATGATCCACAGAAATTTACTTGTGATGGGAACTTTATCGCTCCCATTCAACTCCTGTTCGTTCATATCATCCATCTTGAAATTCTTGGAATCTGAATGCACGACAGAGATTGCCGGAAGCGTCCGGAACAATCTTCGTTGTTTACCGGAGCCACATGGTCATAACTTTTTTGCATGTGAAACCTAACCTAACTGTGGCAAATAAGTGGAAAGCCCGGAAATATTATTATTTAGTATTCTCATTTCAAATTGAACCATGTTTGATGATACTATATTTTATAAAATGAACGATGAAAACTTTCGCTGGATCAAAATCACTTGGAACCCCAAACAAACACCTGCTTGCCTGCTTGAGCATGTGCGACCGACACTGACGAAGTGCATGCCAAATCCATTTTTCCCATGGTCCAGAACGAGGTCAACATGGCGCCCAAAACGCACGTGGTGGCAATGGGAAAATGCCGAGTCTTATTTTGATACATAACTTATGAATTACGGTGAGTTAGGCTCCACCGAATTTGTAGAATAAAGTTAAGACAGTGAGAATGCCGTCAAAACAATTTTATGACAGTTTAAGCTGGTTACTTCGCAAGCAAAGGCTCCGTACCCGGCGATGTATCGGGCCCATTGAGCGTAATGGGAAAATGACAACGCTCAAGACCGGTAAATATTTTCAAGTTGCCAAACACATTTTTCAGCACCCAGACAAGAGTTCTTTATTGAAATAAAGATTTTAAGGGTTGTAATTGTTAAATTTGATAAATGATAATTTCTTTTCAAAGCATATGTAATCGATAATGATGACCTGGTGGTGGCAGAAATTTGCGTTCCTCTACTAAAGTACCTGGACAAGTCCACCACGGATTTGAGATGGGGCATATGCGATTCCTCCAATGAGCGACCACCTGCATTATACGACCGCTTTTTCGTTGGCGCTAGGGGTGGTCGCTCAAAAGAGGGACCACTGAAGTTGTTTGTGTGCCTTAAGCAGAAACTTGCATGTGGTGTCCATGTAAGAAAGTGCAATACGCATCTCAAGATTCCCAGTTAATGCATGTTCCTTAAACTTGATTAAAAAAATTGGAAGCAATGACCTGATACATCTTCTGGAAATATATGCCAACTCAGTTCATATTCTGCATAACCGTTTTCATATGGCACTCACACATAACTACCTCCAGTGAACCATTCTTTTAAAGAATGGGGATTTGGTCAAGTGGCTATGTGTGTTTCCCATTTCAGCTAAGCGGCTGGTGCCAAAGGTTGCAGGTTCGAGTCAACATTTTCCACATTTCCTTAATGCTGGTGGATTTAAGTCCCCGATTCTGGTAATGTATGCCGACTCAGTACATATTTTGCATAACCTTGTTGATATGGCACTTGCACATAACTATATTGAGCCACTCTTTTTAAGAATGGGGATTTGGTTGAGTGAAAATGTGTGTTTCCCATTTCAGCTAGGTGACTGGTGCCAAAGGTTGCAGGTTATAGTCCTGCTTGTTCCGAACATGAAATATATGCCATCAAGGTCACATAAAAATGTCTATCTAACAAGGGATAGTAGAAAAATCACACATACAGCACATCACGCAACCTTTTTCATGTAGTTGTGACTGAAAGTCCTAAAATATAGCAGGCAAGTGGTGCAATCAGAAAAGGAGCCTTAAAACCTCAAAACTTACATCAAAAGCACGTAAGTTGGCAGGTTTGTCACAAGGATGATTATTGAATCATACTTTTTTTTTATGTTTTTATACTGATCAGTTCTTTAGAACAGCAGAGGTGTATTTTGGCAACTACGTGATTGATGCAAATATTGACACAACTGTAACTGATCAAAGGTCGCCTACTTCTTTTTAAGCTAGGCTATTACTTGACAACCGTTTCAGAGTCGGAATTCAACATATGGTTGACTGGATTTAACAATAAAAATACCACCTTACTGTTTGTGAGATACGACCTAGGATGTACTGCAACAGCTCTAGTTTTTCTTTTGTTTCTCACCAATCCATCTTGTCTGATTTTGTAATAAGGTCTCACTACGTTAAGAAGGGCTTAAATTTGTGCATACCCCAGTCTTTGTTCCACTTCCTAAAGTTGCCTGTACATTTAACCAGTTCATATATTGGGACATCTCGTGGATCTGTGCTTCCACAACGCAGGTGGCAAGTGAATGAAAGCTGATTCTCCTCTGCAAAAGACACATATTCATTGACCATTATACAGTTATTACTTTCCCTATTCCCTGAGTGTCCCAGGCATCAAGCAAAATTAAATTTGATTGTGCTGTAGTTATGAACAAGTACTCAACGATACTTGGAACAGTAACATTTTAACCAAAGACAAATGTGGAGATATTTTGCTTATTTGTGTCACCATTTTCTGACACAAAAAGATACAAAGGTGCTTAATTTGGACAACGGTTTGATGTACAGATAAGAAGGCACATTTAACTCAAAAACAGCAGTTCCGAACCTGCCAAAGGAGTCTCCCAGACTGTTTTTGTAAACATAAATATGGGCATTGTTATCAAAGCTTCAAGCATCAAATTAGTTTTTTTTTTTCCACTAGCACAGATACATATGAAAAGGGTAATACAGAAAAATCACTCATAAGAACAAAAGTTATGAACAAATATCAGAATATGTGCTAGCATATCATTTTTCTTTACTCATTTGGTCCACCCTTTCAGTAAGCAGATTTTTTTCTTCTCTTTATGGGAAGTAAAATCTTTATATCTTTATTCTATACTACTTTCTTACCCAATTTTGCGATGTGTAACCAAAAATGTGACCACAAAATATTAGGTGCCACTTAATGATAAAAAAATCTAACAGGGTAATTATACAGCAAGACACAATTTAACAAAGACATTACAGTAGTACCTGCTATTTAAGACTATTTAAAATGCCACCAAACAGTAGTCTCCCATTGCCTGTGGCCTTAAAATGCACGTAATAAAAGATAGATGGACTCTGGTGTCATGAAAGGGCAGATGTGTTGTCTCTCATGAAAGGAGGTCCTGGGAACAGGTACCAG
Source organism: Hermodice carunculata (assembly GCA_964020975.1). Taxonomy (NCBI): domain Eukaryota; kingdom Metazoa; phylum Annelida; class Polychaeta; order Eunicida; family Amphinomidae; genus Hermodice; species Hermodice carunculata. Next base: position 32,356,918 of record OZ026619.1, on the reverse strand, counting down.
TGCAGCAGCAAGACTGTTTGTGGACGTGCCCTCAGTGCAGTCAAGCAGTCATTGTACCTTATTTCAACTTACCTATAGTATACTCCAGTTCTTCTGTGTTGCTGTCCAGCACTTTATGACTTGACAGCAAATTATATATCTTCATCCTTTCATCTGGGTGCGTGTATTCATATAATGAGCGATTGACTAGATCACTCTAAAAGAGGAAACATTTCTTATTAAATCTTATGCAACTCTTCATTAATTTCAGCTTCATGTAACAACCATGCAGAGTATGCTTATTACATTCGCCACAAATAAATGACACATTTCACATCCTGCCAGATAAACTTCCCACAGGAGATATAAGAACTTGGTGCTTTACAACCATATTTGTCATCCTCCTCTTTCCAAAAAAAAACAAAAAAAACCCGGAAATATCTTGACTTTTTGCAGTCTTGTACCCCCCCCCCCCCAAAAAAAAAGTTTAAAGAAAAGAGTGTGCTTTATCCACGATCTAACTATGTTCGAACAGCACAGCGCATTGTTATTTGCAGTTTTCAACAGAGTGATTTTGACACAGCACTGGCAACAAGTGTCAAGTAAGATAAAAGATTAATTTGTACATATGTATGACTTTGAACAATTGCTCCAGTCACTGGTCAAAATATGAGGTCAGAGCTAATGGATACAGTATCAACAAACACACCAAGGGTAGTTAATGTCATGGACGCAAGTAAAGATTACTATATTAACTTGAAAGCATTACAAACGTACTTACATATTTTGTACATTGCACACAGACAGTCAAATCCTAACGTAATGGTTCACAAATCTACCACTTGGTAGCAGCACTTCCTGCTGCTCGCAAAATGCAGGTTACATATAATATACACTATGCACATTTTATGGAAGTGTGTACAATGCCAACAACAAGGTAGTACCACATAATATGGTATCTGTAATTTCATTCACATTTTATGTAAATGTGTATAATCACAACAGCAATAATAACATTCAGACATAAAATCTGACTTTTTTCTTATTTTTGCTACTTACTGGCAAGTGTGAAAGTAGTGAAGTTACACTCTCGGATGCATACAAAATATTACCCGTCTGTGTGACCACCAACAGGAAGCCATCCAGAGCCTGAAACATACAAGCCAAACATTGGGTCTTTTGCACAACTGATTCCACTTTTCTTCTGGCTGTTATGTTCAGCTGCAACTAGGCAGTGAATTATATACGTGTTCCAGTCCCCCTCGTTCTGAACATAAATATATACCCAATCCCCTCACACAGAGTACTTTCATTCACTTAACAACATACCTGGACAGGAGCACATGAAATTTGCCCACACTGACATATCATGATGCAGCAGAGCCTGAATCAACATCTTCACATAGAGAATCTTACATGGCCAACAGTGAGATTAGTTACCATTTTTCTCTAACAATGGATCACTGTTGGTGGGGAAAATCCCTCGTGACCTTCAGTCAGTCATGACTTTCCCATCAACAACAATCTCTTAACACATAAAAAAGTAACTCACTCTCCGGCCATGCAAGATTTTATTTTTTGGCCGGAATCAACATCTTTACAATTTGATTTTCACACTTCAGAAAACATTGTGAATCAGATAGAGAAACAGGAGTAAGGCCTACAAGATTAACATAGACTCCTTATGTCTAACATACAATGAGAAGATCTACTGAACAGAAGCTTGGTCTTCATAAATTTATTGGAAAGCTTTCCCAGCTGGAAGACAGGTTCCAACTCACTACATCACACTTCCAAGCACACCAATGGCACAAAAACACCTTAAACAAACTATCTCTGAACGTAAGTGAACATTAAATCACTAAACATAAATCACGGAATGCTCCTACCATTAGTTAATTAGCCAAATGCTATTTTTCTTAAATTTGGCAAAGAAATGTGTAAAATTTATGGCTAAAATATTTAAAAATGAATTTCTACATGACTACAACATATCTTTGCTAATTATGTCTATTTTGCCAACCCTGTTAAACCCTGTGACCTCCATTTGCCATAAGATCAAACATAGTCGAGTCAAATAAAGTTTATTGAGATACATACAAGAACAAGTTAATGAGTATTGCAGAGCAATACATAGTCCCCTGCTCGTCGCCCACAAGGTTGAATGGACTACTATATAGGGGTGTGACCTAGATGAAAAAAAAAATAAAAAGTGTGGCACATTCTTAGATTAGGCTTCATATTTGTGTAAAATTTCATTAATCTAAGTAAAAGGACAAAAAAGTTATGGCCCGGACAAGATTTTGAATGGATTTCAAAGTGACCTAGATATTTGACCTAGTGACCTACTTTTGCCATGTGACACAACAACTCCCCAGGTAGTATTAAAATAATAAATTTGGTAGCTGTAGGTATTATAGTAAGGGAAATATGGCATGGACAAGGTTTTACATGGAGTTTACACTGTGACCTAGATATTTGACCTAGTGACCTAGTTTTGCGTCGTGTCCCACTTTTAGGTCATAATACATTATCAGTAATCTTTTTTAACAAGAAGTCAAAATTTTTTTAAGAATTACAGTAAGGACATGAAAATACTGTACATTTATGTATTACTGTGACCCAAACATTTGACGGACAGACAGACACACGGACGGTGCCCATTACCATATCCCCTCTAAGGTCTACCCACCATAAAAAAAATCAAAGGGCTGGCATCAATAATTTAGAAGATATGGCCCGGACAAAATTTGTATTGTATCTTGAGCTTGCTTAATGAACTTCGTTAATTAATTGATGGAAGTAATTAACCACAGAAAACAATGCGTATGCACACCTACTACCTAAGGTCTACACACCATAAAAATTTCAAAGGGCTAGCATTAATAGTTTAGAAGATATGGCCCGGACAAAATTTGTCTTGCTTAACTAACTTTGTTAAATAATTAATTAATGCAAGTAATTAGCCACACAAAACAATGCCTATGCACACCTACTACCTATGGTCTATCCACCACAAAAAATTCAAAGGGCTAGCATTAATAGTTTAGAAGATATGGCCCGGACAAAATTTGTCTTGCTTAACGAACTTTGTTAAATAATTAATTATTGCAAGTAATTAGCCACACAAAACAATGCCTATGCACAGCTACTACCTAAGGTCTACCCACCATAAAAAAATTGAAGAGGTAGCATTAATATAGGGAAGATATGTGCCGGACAAAATTTGTTTCTGTATATTTACATATCGATCGGTGACCCAAATATTTGACCTAGTGACCTAGTTTTGCTTTATGACACTTTCTTAGACTAAGCTTCACATTTGTGTAACATTTCATGACTTTAAGTAAAAGGACAAAAAAGTTATGGCCCGGACAAGATTTTTCATACATATGTATTCTGTGACCCAGATATTTGACCTAGTGACCTACTTTTGGCACACCATACACCTCTATCCTAGGAAGTACAAACACATTAAATTTGATAGCTGTGGGTGTTATGGTGTTGGAAATATGGCCCGGAGAAGCTTCGGACGGACAGACGGAAGGACGGACGGACGGACGGACGAGGTGCAAACCTATAGTCCCCCACCAAGTGGGCGGGGGACTAATAAAGCACACAAGAACAGCATAAAGGTCATAACAGTGGTACCTGCTCTAAAGACCAACTCTTGTGAGAGACCACATTAGTTTTTATGACCACCCTTTCAAGACATTGGTCTTTTATTTCTGTTAATTTACCTACAATGGAAGACCACCTGTCATATGTGACCACTTTTGTCTGGTATTAAGGGTGGTCATAAATTGCAGGTACCACTGTACCATTGTAAACCTTGCTCAATATGATCAATCTAATCAAGGCGCGGAAATTCCTATGATCCAAGGTTCCGGGACATGCTAAAGCTCTTTTCGGATGACTTTCAAATTCAACTAGTCCTGCCGACAAGCAAAAAAAAATTTATTTTTTTTAAATTGACTGAAATTACGTCTGTTTGCATGCACAGCAACATTGTTAATGAGCGGTTGGAGCCAGGTCACAGCAACTCGCCGTCAGTCTGATCTGCCCCTTTGATGACAAAGTCAAAACAGGGTCAAAAAATAAAAAGTTGCACTGCGAATTCTTCTGCAAATTAGCATCAAATGACATTTACCGGTGGATTCTACCAGTAAGGAAAAAAAAATGTATAGGTGCAGTGAGTTGACTTCCCAGGCAAACATCAACACACAACTACCAGTCACACGCAAGTGGAAATGTGGAGTAATCTAAGGTGCACTCAGCATCATCATGGACCTACTCTCATGGGGTCACGAACTGATTTGTGACACATTCGGTGTTTTCCTCTATACCCTACCTTTGCGTATTTGCCTGTGACTTCAAATATTTTTTGCTATAAACACTAGAATCTTTTTGTTTGCATGCTGCAGTACAAACAAACCTTCTCGTCTGTGTAAAATTACGGAAGAGTAACACATGTTCACATGGTGGAAGCCATGATGATCACACTGTAACACCAGCTATGATTGGTTAATTTTTGCATGTGACTCAATTGCCAAATCTTGTGATGTGTTGTCCATCAGACCACATGGCAAACGCAACTGCTTGTGTACCATGGTAGGAAAGATGGTGACCATCCACACACGCGATGTGCATTACAAGGAGACCGATTTCTGACTTGAAATTTGAAATTAGAAATTTTTTGTTTGAATGTGAATTTAGGACACCGTTTATTGCAACGAACTTGCCAATACTGTGTTATGCAAATTGACAACAATGTACAGATAGCATTCATTGTAGTATGCAAACGATGGCGCCGATGTGCATCCCATCAGCGGCAAGAAGAAAGAGGATCGTAAAACCAATACAACAATTTATCTTTATTAAATTTACCTGGGACAGTGATTCCCAGAAATTACACAGTATTTTGTATCATAAGTCACCCTATGCAAATAGTTTACTTTTCAATTTGTATTTTTTAAAATTTGGTCAGTTTCACTGTTAAAAGTCGTTGCCAGAATCGTGGTAAAAATTGACATATTTTTGTCAATTTGCAAGTGACAATAAACGGCAAATTAAGGTCATGAATGGTTCGTCCAGGCCTTTGTGTATGGATTGATGAAAAATATCAATATTGCCATGTTTATTGTACATGTTTATATTCGGACAAGTGGATTTTACGTATGGACAAGTGGATTTTGAAGTCTACTTGTCCTGCGGACAAGTGCTTTTAAATTTTTTTTTTGGAAGCCCTCCTGATACAAATGATTTTTCAATTTTGCTGGCTGCTAGTTTCTGAAAGCCAGCCCCCAAAATAGTGCAAGGAATTCCTTAATTTCAAGGCTCCTTGATTGGTTTACACAACCAGCTTATGATCAGTTAACAATCAGTTGTCACTTGAGTCAAGTCATTATGCTAACCCATTGACAGATCCCACATCATCAGATGCTGTAAATATGGTCCTACTCTACATTTTGAGACCCCAAATAGCAACAATAGTTTATTAGTCATGATTTCTTCATGAAAGTAATATTTGGATAATCTTTCAGGACTTTTTGACAGGAATACTGTGATAAAATTAGTTTTATTGCTTTCACCATGGACTGTCACTAAACACTGTATTATTACTTGATTTTGGCAAATAGGCTGATTCTAGAGAGCTGAATCTTGCATCTAAGGACATTAAAAGTTTTTGCTTCCAAATGAACAATTGTCAACAATGTTGATTAACTGGAACACCAATACCAGATAAATTAGTTTTGTACATTATTATTTAAAACAGTTTTTGACAGATGCTGCTCCTGACCACATCTACATCCCCCGCCCCACTTCTTGCCCGACTGATACTAAGACTTTATTCTTGGATCAGATCCCAAATTGCAGTTGTTAAAGAGAAGAGAAGACACTCACCTCTAACATCAACTGAGTAAATTCATCATTGGTAAGAAATGTGGGCTTCCAGTCTTCCTTTATTTCATGAGCATGCGACTGCTCACTGATCTCTGCAAGCAAAAAGTCCAGTAACAAATTGTCAGTGTATGTCAAAGTTGAGTCAGTCACAAATGGCCCATGATCCCCACCCCACTGAATTGCTTTTCTTGTTACAAGTAATGTGTGTGCGCGTGTGTGTGTGTGTGTGTGTGTGTGTATGTATGTATGTATGTATGTACGTACATACATACAGTAGAATTCCCCTGGTAAGACCTCTGCATGCGGAGACCACTCCCACATTACCTCCTTCCCAGTCCCGTTTCTTCACCATTTTAAGGTAATACATGCACAAGTACAGAATAATTAATATTTATATACATTTGTGCATTCAAACATAATCCATCCATCCATCCACCCACCCACCCCCCGGACATGTGGATTATTTTATTTTTGTAATGTGAACATCCCTAAGGTGAAATTCCATTGACAGAGCCTTGGTGTGAGATATCCCACTTTTATGTACTTTTTAACAAAGTCTCCTGCTCTCCTGATTTTTATAAAATACCTCCTGCTTTTTGGAAAATTAAAAAGTAGCATTATTCCATTGATGGCTGTAAAGTTGTACTGTTTTACCATGTTGTTGTACTACATGTATATACATGCAGAATAAGGTTATGATGGTGCCTAAAATGGTTCAAAATGCAGGAAATGAAGGTACAAATTTCCAATTTTTCTTGGGAAAGCATGCCCCCAGACCTCCCCCCCCCCAGCTATGCTTCGCATCTTTGGCACTCACCCTCCGCTTTTCAGTACCTGCAGGAGGGAGATCTCCCACTTTTAACATAGGCTAGCTCTGCATTGAGCATACTTTGACTGCAAATGTAAGTCTGTGTGTATGCATGGTACAGGCACAATGTATATGGTTGCCACACGTCTCAAACACTCTACAACAGATATCTCACACTGCTGCAAGCATCTCACCATTTTGAGTTCGTAGAAAAGATATGGTAGTCTGGAGAACTGTTGTCTTGTCCATCTTCCTATTTGTGGTGGACACCATTGAACACAGCTCATTAACCAGCATGTTAAACTGGTCTCTTCGCTTCTTTTCACTGGCATTTCGAGAAATTCTAGAATGAACAAAATACATGCATGACCTGCTAAATGCTTTTGTAAGACAGTATATGGCCAGTCATCTTAAACTGGTATCACTCTGCTACATACACAAATACATGAAAGATTGGAAAAAATAGACAGGTTGCTGATTTTGAACATCATTATAAACAGTTAAGTGCCACGATAGTCATAAATAAGAGGCCCATGGGCCTAATGCTCTGCTGACCACGATCAACAAAAAATCATTTTCTGAAATGTATTCAATCCACAAACTGGAAAAAATAATCATGGTAAGCCATACTATGAAATATCAAGCTTCCTCATGATACAAATTTGTGGTGCATTTGGCATCATTCGCCTTATTCTTCATTAAGATATTGAATTCAATGTCCTTTTCGTAAGTGCTTAATGACCTTGCAAAATAGGTCAAGGTCACACAATCATGGATCATGGTTACCCCAAAAGTAGGTCACCAAGTACAGTTTTACATACAATTTACTCAAGCACAATTCTGATCTGGAGGCTCAATTCTCTTTGCCACTGATGTCCAAACTACACCTAGGTACGTTACAAAATCACCTCTTCCAACTTAATGGGTCTGGTGACCTTACAAATATACGTCAAGGTCTTTGATCTTATATAATATATGAGCATTGGACATGGCCTATATATCCTAGAAATTTGGCATGTCTAACTCAATTAGCTTTTAAAATACAGAATTTTGTATCTTTCAAGCCATTTCAATTCATAATTTCTGTCAAATTACAGGTGGTGCCACTAGTACAGTGCTCCCTTTTTATAACAGCACTCATTACAAGGTAGTTTCTGATATAACACGGTAGGTACCATGGCTCCCACTGAAATAGTTTTCCCATTATTTCTATGTTAAAAGTCCCTCTGTTATAAGGCCGTTTTGCTATAACACGGTATACCATGTGGACCCCAACACCAGTGTTATACAGAGGCAGCACTGTATCATACGCAACCAAGATTTTGACCTCTGCTACAATTGAACTAAATTTCATGAAGATCCATAAATAATGAAGGAGCTAAAGGCCTGGTCAAAACCTTTTCACATTTGACCTGAATATTACATAATACTATAGGTGCTGCCACCAACACTGACATAGATTTTCATACACTTGATAAGTCCTTAAAGTTATATGGGCTTAACTGAAAAACTGTGGGGTGCAGAGCATTCACAAGATGACCCCTATGTTCCAACTGGCCATTTGACTTGGATTAAAAAATTGTAACTTTTTTCGAAGTGTGCACCACACACCTGGCTTTCCATCCATGGTATGTTTGTTCAGATTAGGTAATAACTTTTCGAGTTATTGAAGAAAAACTACAAACTTAGACAAGCTCCAAACTCCATAATTATTGGGTCATGGTGACCCACAAAGTAGGTCACCAAGTACAGTTTTAAGTACAATGTAATCGAGTGCAATTTTGATCTGGAGGCTCGAGTAATTCTCTTTGATGTGCAAGCTACACTCTGCCATTACAACATCACCTCTTACAACTTTACAGGCCTGGTGACCTCACAAAAATAGGTCAAGCTCACGGATATTGAATTTATAACATTCTAGCACTTGATGTGGTACATATCTCCAATACAGTAGGTCTAATCCAAATACTTTTCAAGATATGGACTTTCACATCTCAAAACACATTTTGGCTCATAATTTCCATCAAATTATAGGTGGCACCAATAACATCATACGCAACTTAGTCTTTGACCTCCACAATCCCACTGAATTTCATAAAGATCTATTAAACATTAAGGTGACACAAATGAAGCTAGGCACTTAGAGGAGTGCTGTCTTCAACCCGCTCTCCTGTTTTGGTTTTTATTTTTAGACCCGTAAAACTATATAAATTCCTCACTTGTTGCTTGGGATCTTTACATTATATATACACCAATAAAAAATTTTAAAATCCTTTTTTTGGGCGAAAAATGGACATTTTACAAAAGGATTCGATTTGGAGATTTTTCTCGGGATTCTAAAAAAATATAGTACTTAAAAACTCGAAAAAATTGCAAAATGAAACTTCGTAGTAAGTCCAGGTTCGGTTCCTTCACTTTCTCCATAAACGCAATAGATAACTTGTAATCAAATATTAATTACGATGCTCGTGAAGATGAACACTTCTTCATGTTTAGGGGGCATAAAACTGCCTGAAAAAATCATATTCCAAAACGCAAGGAACCAGTCCTGGGCATGTCCACAAAGTTACATTTTGCACATTTTTGAGTTTTTAAGTACTATATTTTTCAAGAATACCGACAAAAATCTCCAAATCGAACCCTTTGGTTTTTCACCCCAAAAAAATGATTTTAAACATTTTTCTCTGTGTTTATAATCTAGAGATCGTAAGCAACAAGAATATATATAGTTTTATGGGTCTAAAATTAAAAACCAAAACAGGAGAGCAGGTTAAAGACAGCGTTTCTCTAAGTGCCTAGCTTTGTTTGTGCCACCTTAAGGTTGCTAGAGCTGTCATAAGATTTTCACCTATATTACTGTTTACTGCACATCGCACCCAGTAGTATCAAACTCAACTTAGATTTTCATACACTTGGTGAGTTCTGAAAGTTATATGGGGCTATCTCAAAAACTGCGGACTGTGTGGTATTTAGAAGCAAAAAGTTTATGGGTGGACAGACAGATAGATAGAAGGACAAACATGAGTGATCGTATAAGCTCTGTGACCCTTGGTCAGCAGAGCTAAAAACTTAAATCTGATTTGGAAGACGGCCTCTTTCACCACATGTTCATACATGTGTTGTTTAAGTACCACATTGATCCACATGGAAATAACATAATTTCATATAAAAATTACACATTAAGTATGTATTTTTAAAGAAAATGGCTTCTCCAGAAACAGCATGCATACGTAAATATAAAGATTTTCGTCATGTTGCACCACTTGATAAACAAACAGAGTTTGAGGATCCCGAGGCAAGTCCCTGTCCTTTTGCAGATGTATAAGTGTAACCCTACTTGAAAAATGATTTTTAGTGAATTTTTAAAACATATTTAACAGGAATTAATTTACAGCACTATCACATGAACAAACATGATATTGGCTTGCTCAAGATACAAGTCTGTTCTCTCTCAATACGACCCCAATTTGGGTTTTGAATATCCCCAACGTGAAAAGTTTGAACAGACTCACACACTTTAATTTAACAGCATGTTCTATAAGCTCTGATAAGATTCTATTTCAGTGTTGTCCCCAGCTTTTCAGGAGGGCAGGGCACCTTTCATCTAAAAGGGCACTTTTAAAGCACACAATTACAATCAAAAAGGGCATCCAAAATTAGCAGTAATAAAAGGCCTTTTTTGTTGTTTTTATGGAAATAGTTCTGAATTTGCATCTTGTACTCATGGTCAATAGATAAATTGATACACTGTTTTACCAATCAGTTTCAATTATATTGAAATTTTATGAGAAAATGAATGTAATTGCCCAGAATATCAAAAAACAGGAGAAAAGGGCAGGAAGCTAAAAGAAAAAGGCAGGGAGTAAAGAAAAAGGGCAGGGAGCAAAACAAAAGGGCAGGGCAAATCTGCCTTCTATTTTAAGCTACAGACAACACTGTATTTTATATGCCATGCTCAGTCAGCTTTGTACAATATATTAAATCACACATATTACATTTTCACTGCTGTACCTTTTCACAATGTCCTTTTCAGTGCTGCACTCACTTCCTCCAAAGGAGTCCCTACAAAAAATATGCACATGTACAGATTCAGGAATGTCTCTGCCTGATTTTAAAGAATGTATGTACATAAATCCACCTGCACTCACAAGCACTGTGTAATTTGAGGTGTCGATTAGAGTGGGGATTTGGCTAAAAAAGACAGCCCAACTGTCCCAATTGTGACAAAAATTGTTGCCTGACAAGCAGTTCAAAAGCAACGTCAAGCCCCAAGCCCTGCATGATCTTAAATGTCATTTGTACTGTAATTTCTCCACTAATCTGGCCATGGATTGCTCACTGCTGGCCACATGTCCAAGCCCCAGAGGTCATTGTTGGGAAATTTTTGAGGATGTTAAATCCTGCACAGTAGTGCTTACAGCCCCATAAATTCATGGGAATGATGCTGCACATAAACCTATGGGCAACCTGCAGTTCAGTAAGAAGTTTACTTCATGCTGTCAACAAACCCTTCAACTATTTCACTGCCAACTGCGACTAAAATGAAAGTAATAAAGATGAACATCTCTGAAATGTCAAATATATACTATATCAATATTCGTTGTAAAAAGACATTTCATTCAAGTACCAGCATGTCTATAGTCCCACAGAATATAATGTTCCAGGTGAACAGCTTTCCTCCACATGCTTTGGGCAGATTGCCCCTAAAGCACACCAAGGGAAGCAGTTGACTTGAGTCCAAAAACTGGCACTAACAGGGTTGAATTCCTTGTACAGAGGAGCAGTGGTTCTTCTCTAAACTGTACACACTTGTTTAAAAGCAATTAAGCTCCAGTTTCTCATCATTTACACATGAAGCATCTAACCTGCATGCATAACAAAAAATGGTTAATCTTTCAGCCAGTTTCCCCACAAAATCTGCATTAAGCATGCACAATACATTTGAATTCCCATGTGGTTGACAAAAGGGGGCTTTGACAGTCTTGTGGCAGTTTTATGAGCATAAATGCTGCAGTTGAGGACATTTGTCCTAAAATGTAAGAAATTACATGGGAAGGACTACATGTCACACTTAGAAAGCATTTATACTTTTGACTACATTTATTTCCAAAGGCTCAACAAATATCATAATATAGCCAATCAACTTATTTTCTAACAAATCAAAGAAAAGAAAAAACTGAGCTGGTGCCCCTAAAATCAGGCTCCCTGAGAATATAGATACAAATCCTTGTTACAAACCTGGATCTAGTTTGTCAGATTGGCCAAAATAGTGTACCTGGGACTATTGGGAAAGAAAATCTTCCACCAGGTGACATGCTAACTCATTTGGTCTGCTGCCAACTCCTCTGAACTGGAAACAATGTCCAGCAAGGAGTCTAGACACGAAAGGAGAGGGACAATGCACATTGAAGCTGTCCTTGTGTCCACTGTACTGCATCATGCTTACAAATTTTATGGAATAATAAATTTCTACCCTTTAAGCTTTGACAGACAACGCCGGCATGGAAACAAGCCAGCTTTGTCATGCACTTTTGATAGGCATTATCACCTAATAATTGTTGACAACATTTTCTACATGTAACTAAATCATCACACAGCAATGACAAGAGACACCCGAATCAAAGAGCTAACATGTATGGTGATTAAAGAGAACATGTAGTTCAAAATTTGCTTTCCACCCTGATATCATGAAATTTGAGATATGTAATATCTACATAGACCTCTTTAACTTTCCTACCATGTTAATGACATTCAAGTCCACTTTGCTGAAAGCATGAATCACGAATTACAATCTGTTACAATACTTCTTTAATCACTTGCATCAAGAATGTAAGATCTTCTAGACAACAAATACATACTCCTTTGAAAATTATTCTATGCCCCCTTATTTTTTAGCCACAAATACACATTATATGTATGGTATCCTTTAGGGAACATAGAGCTGTTAACCTTCACACCAGCCTGTTTACATGTTCAAACTGAAACATCAACACAAAGGAAATTAAAAAAGATTTCCTTCACTGCAATTCTGTCTGGGTACCTTCAAAATGAGAACAGTTTGAAATGCTACACTTTGCCATTGTTCAACATAATCTAAATTTCGTGTATTAGCCTAATTTTCATAAAGTAAAATGCTACAACTTTGGTTCTTGGTTCACTGGGTGTGACCATGTCACAAACTTATAAAATGAAGTTTGAATGAAGCTAGTATCTATAATAGTTTTGAAGCTATTCAACATTTTAATTTTGTGTATTTGCATAAATTGAAAGCCTACAACTTTGGTTTATGGTTCACTGGATGGGGCTTTGCCACAAACCCATAAATTGAAGCAGGAACGGCACCTCTATCTATGATAGTTTTAAAGCTATTCAAGATTTACATTTTTGTTTACCTTATTTGCATAAATTAAAATCCTACAACTTTGGTTCATGGTTCATTGGATGCCGCTTTGCCACAAACCTATAAATTGAAGTTGAAATGGCATGTCTAGATGTATAATAGTTTTGGAGACATAAACTAATTATGAGTTTAGTTCGCTGTACTCCACCCTGTAAAATGAATGTTCCTATTATCAATGTACAGGGGATTAGAAACATGAAACTGAGATAAGCCTACCTGAACGGCTGCCAAAACAGTATGGTGAAAAGGCCACAAGAAACATCTTTTTTCACCCACTGTGCAACCAGTGATTTCATGCTGACAAAATGTATGAACCGAGCATTTTTTGGATTATGTACATATTTCTGAGGCTCCAGGGTTCATACAGCATAGCAAAGCCAAAATTCCATACTTTTTCAAGGACTTTCCAAACCATTTTTTCCAAAATTCCAAACTCAATCATCCGTGGTTTTATGGGTATATATATATATATGGAGGTGGTCTCTCTTCACGGGGAAATATAATGAAAATGCCATACTCGCTGCACAGCAAAGTGGCCTTTGTAGAGGGAGTGGCATCTCTTTGGGGGTGGCTTACAAGAGGGGGACCAATGTATACTGTTTGATACTAGCAAGCGCTGCTTCCCCCAAGTGCACATTACTTGCACACACCTTGCATCTTGCGCTGTATTTCTCCTGTCTTACAGGCAAAACCCAGTCCTTGTATTTGGTGTTTTCAAGCCAAAGTTCATTATACGTACAGCCTCCCATTGTTGTTGCGGCTTGGTGCACAATTTATGTCTGCGGCAAACATTTAAGGTCGTTCATCCATAATTCAGGGCTCGACAATTTTTTTAAAAAATCACTTGTCCGCAGGGCAAGTAGATTTCAAAATCCACTTTTCCTGATAAAACTTCTATAAACATCGTTTTTTTTCCCAACAATGCTAAGGCCTACACAAACCATTTACCCCTATTACCCTAAATGTAACTGCCGCTTGCAAAATCGAAAAAAATGTCAAATTTTACTATTCTAGCTGCAACTGTTTGACAGTGAAACTAGCAAAATACCAAAAATACAAATTGAAAGTAAGCTATTTGCATGGGGTAACTAACGATGAAAAATACATTGTAATTTCTGGGACTATAGGAGTCCGTATCCCGGGTAAACTTAAATAAGGATTAAATAGTTGCAAACTTGCATTGGCTTCAGGATCCTTTCTCTCTGCCTCTGATGCCGTGATGCACTGATGGGATGCATATCGTTTGCGTACCTACCATGAATGCTATCAGTACATCGTAGTAAATTTGGGTATACAGTATTGGCAAGTTCCTCGCAATAAACGGTGTTTTTAAATCATATTCAAACGAAAATTTTAATATTTCACATCAGAACTCGAGCGTGCATACCGTCAACATCTTTCCTGCAACTGTACACAAACAGCTGCTTTGGCCATGTGGTCTGACGCACAACCTATCACCCGATTGGTCAATTGAGTCACATGCAAAAATAAGCCAATCACAGCTCGTGTTGCGGTGTTTTCATCATGGCTTCCGCCCAGTGAACATCATGTGTGAATTTACGGAGGGAACACACAAACGGCAGCTTTGTTTATATTGCAGCATACAAAAATAAAGATTCCGGTGTTTATTGCAACAACTATTTGGAGTCACAGGCAAATACGCAAAGGTATAGGATAGCGGGAATTGCTGCATGTGTCCCAAATCAGTCCGTGAGACTGCATCAGTTCACCGCAGATCTACAACAGTGTCCGCGCTGTCACTTGCGTGTGACTGGGCCACTGGCATTTGTGTGCTGTTTTTGCCCGGGAAGTTATCTCACGGCACCTATTTTTTCCAACACTGTTTGAAATCACTGATAAATAGCATTTGATGTTAATTTGATGAATTTGCAATGCAAAATATTATTATTTTTTGACGGATTTTAGTAAAAAATTCCAACTAGCCCGCAGGGATAGCACTTTTTTATTTCCACTGGCCCGAGCCCAATTCTGACAAGCCCCCGGCTTTCGGAAATGCGAATTGTCGAGCCCTGATCATGATGGACCATCACTCGTAATAAAAATGACGCATGCTTGACAGCTTGTTTTTCAAATCTTGCAAAGAATCCCGTTGCATTGAGAGTTGAAAAAGCTGCCTCCCATGATGCTGCGCAATGCAGAAAAACCCATAGATGCTATATTTAGCAATGAAAACAAACTACGATCGTAGGTATTGCAGCAAACATTAAAATAAAGTCACACAAACAGATTTTTTCATTCTGTTTCTTTTCTTTTTTAAACCGGAAAATCGATTTTCCATACTTTTCAAGACTTCTTTATGAAATTCCATACTTTTCAAGGCCTGGAACAAAGGGCATTCAAATTCCATACTTTTCAAGCTCTGTGCGAACCCTGTGAGCTAAAAACTGTAAGACTTCGAATTAACTGGACAAGTCAGAAGGTCCAATAGAAATGTTGGGTATTATTTCTTTAGATAACATAACACTAAAATACACATTTAATGGCACACCAAAAATTGTACAGGAAACAATATATAGGTGGAGGGAAGCGGGTTTTGGGCTCATTGGTCATTAGGCAAAGATGTAAGGTTTAAAAACAGGTATGATGTGTCAGGTTTGATTGATTAATGAATTTATTTGGCAACATAACATGCACAGTAATAAATAAATTATACCAATATGTACAGCCAACTAAAAAAAAATTCAGTAAACCATTGGTAAAAATGTAGTAAATAAGCAGTCTAACTATTATTTATAAGCTGCTGCTTACATATGAATCCACAGTGCCAGGGTAGACAACTTGGTGGTACCAGGGAAACATGTCTGTACTATTCCAAGTCCTGTGGTCACCTGCACAGTGCATTGGTAAAACAATACCCTAGTTTGGGGTGTTCAGGGCAAGGTGTTACAAATTGCCCCATATGCATGTACCAGTGTATACTGCACAGCAGTTTATATGCACAAGTCATTCTCCACTGTACAACAAAAATAATCTATCATAGATAGTTTCAAAAGGACCAAGCACTAAAGGCATAAGTTTGTATACTTGAATGTATTATTGCCCAGGATAGCCTAAAAAGTCTGGTTGAGTTATTTCCATAGGGGTCCTGTGGATGAGGTGAATGGGATGATGATCATCAAATGGTGAAATATACAATAAACAAGATTAAATAAGCATGATAAGGTCATAAATTTATATAAATACATGTGTATGTAGATAAATTAATACTTAATAAGATATTAAAACAGTACAGCCCACACACAAGTTCATCCCCCAATCCTAGCATTATTCTAATTGCATGATCAAATTTGCTGGCATAAAATCTGGGCCATGCGAGAAAAAAATCACATCAGTAAATGCTCATGCTCAACAACCAAATATGCCAGAAGCACCTGCAGGGCGCAAAATGTTTTTTTAAAAAGCACTTGTCCACAGGGGCAGTAGATTTCAAAATCCACTTGTCTGTATGCCCAATCCACATGTCTGAATATAACCAGGTACAATAAACATGGTAATATTCCTATTTTTTCATGAATCCATACACAAACGCCACGACAAACCATTTACTCTAATTTATCGCTTATTGTCACTTGCAAAAGCGAAAAAATATGTTAGTTTTTACCACAATTCTAGCTACAACTGTTAACAGTGAAACAGGCAAAATATTAAGAATACAAATTGAAAAATAAACTATTTGCATAGGGTGACTTACGATGAAAAATATGGTGTAATTTCTGGGCATTACTGTCCCAGGTAAATTTAGTAAAGATTAATAGTCGTACTGGTTTTAGGAACCTCTTTCTCATTGCCGCTGATGGGAGGCACATCACCGCCATTGTTTGAGTACTACCATGAAATGCTATGGGTACATGGTAGTAAATTTGCATATACAGTGTTGACAAGTTCATTGCAATAATCAATGTTCTAAATTCAAATTCAAAATAAAAAATTTCAAATCAGAAATCCATCTCCTTGAATTGCACATTGACTGTGCGGACCATCAACATCCTTACTACCACTCTAAACATTTTACAGCTGCTTTTGCCATGTGGACTGACAGACAACACATCATCTGATTGGTCAATTGAGTCACATGCAAAAATGAGCCATTCATGGCTAGTGTTACAGTGTGTTCACCTGGTGAACATGTGTGAATCTCTGTAATTTACTGAGGGGACAAACAAATAGGAAGCTTTGTTTATATTGCAGCATGTGAAAATAAAGATTCCATTTTTTTTTTGCAACAACTGTTTGGAGACACAGGCAAATATCCAAAGGTAGGGGATAGAGAAAAATGCCAAATGTGTCACAAATCAGTCTGTGGGAGTAGGTCCTACTATGATGTTAAGTTCACTGAAGATTACTCCATGCAGTCACTTGTGTGTGACTGGCATTTGTGTGTTGTGTTTGCCCGGGAGGTCAACTCACCGCAGCTATACAAGATCTTTCCAACACCGTTGTAACCCACCGGTTAATGGCATTTGATGGTAATTTGTACAAGAATTCGCCATCCAAGTTTTAATATTTTTTACTCTGCTTTGTCAGTGTTGGGGCAGATAAGACTGATGGTGAGTTGCTGCGACATGGCTCTAATATGTAACAGGCCTAAGCCAATACATTACTGCAGGTAACTTTGATCTCATAATTCTGTGTACACGACAGTGTAAATATCTGCTTGTTTTGATGGAAATGAAGTAGGTAATCCAGTCTCGTTGAATATGACTGCTGACCAAGTAATTGTTTAAATCAGAAATGTTTACTTTAGGGGATTATTATCACCTATTGGTTTCCCCATGCACATGCTTGCATTGGTGTGTGCATGCCGACCGCAGTAATCGCCAGCATATTGCAAAGGCTCTGACTGTGGTCATTTTCTCCACTTTTTTAAACAGGATATATGTGAGGGAAGTTTGTACTTGTCCAACAGGGTAAGTATTTAAAATTTTTCACTTGTTCGACCACAATTTTTACTTGTCCCTGACATTCGGACATACAAATTTTTTGGTGCCCTGACCTGGCGACTTGCCATTGGCACAATGCTTTTGCTGACAAGCATTATGTGTTTGGCTATAAACATGGGCATGGGCTTCCCCTGCAACAATTATGTCATTACCCAGATCACGTGGTGTTCTCTGTTGACACATTACACATGATATATGGGCCCCTGGTTGATGCGTTGATCCAACTGTCAGCCACATTACGCACACACAAAAAACACCACCACAACGTAACAATAGATCACTATGGCCAGTTACGTTAGGGTATAAGTACCAGTGTTCGTGTCCGTTAAAACCCAGTTTCTAGAGAGTCTGTTTTAAGGGTGAAACCGGTCAGACTGTCAAGTGCTTCAACACTCAGTAAACAGGCCTCTAGATACATAGAGCATTACTCACTATTTGTAAACCTGCACATTCACCTCCTTGGCACTTGAAAGTCCTCATGGCTTGTGCCTAGCCATTCGCCGTGTGCGTTTTGTGTGTGAAATGCCAGTGGCATTGGTTTGCACTTTCTTGCCTGGCTCTACTAGCATGCCCTCACGTGCTAGCATGGTTTTGGGGGGCATGCGAGCACAAATTTTAAAAATGTCAGCATAAAGGAAACTAATGTGTGAGCTGTACTGTACATCTATCATTGTAAATAAGTATACAAGCACCCTGTGAAAAGTGTGCTTCTCCACCTATTACAAATATATGGTTGAAGGCAATGCTTACACAGTCTGCAAACTAGCAATACACATATGGGTTGCCTTCCTCTGTTGCTGCTTGTTCCAAAAAAAAAAACTTTGTGACTGCTGCCTTGAAGGTTATTGAACTAGGCAAGGTCTACTTGCCGGAACATAACAGAACATAACATAAGCAAAACATAAATTGGCAATATAGTAAAAATAAATCAAGTAATTACAAAACTTAACACTGTAATTCCTTCCTTGTATGTATTTCTTCCTGGTCTGGCGATAATTTCGTCTCAATATGAGTATTTAATGAAATGTTCTAGTAAACACGCTCCATTCCTGACAACATCAAACATGGCGGACCTCCCATTTTGTGGGTTGAGCCATGTATACATGTATTTACCCTGATAATTCCTTTAATCCTTGATTGTAGCCCGCACAAATACATGAGAAGATAAGTAAATTTACTAGAAAGATCTCCGGGGACTAAAGGGACCTGGGAAATGCACTGAAAGTAAGGGGTCTTAAATAATATATTGAAATGAGAGCATCGATTCTGCTCTGTAGTATCATGGCTGACCCTCGTTCTGTGACACTGTGCGATATACGTCATGTTTACCTCTGCAATTCATGTACTGTAAATTGCTTTAATTTCGATGTATTCTTATTTTCGCTTATTTCGCTGTTGGCACAAAACCGTGAAAATAAAAATACAGTGCAATTGTAATTTTACATTGTTTGAATGGGAATTATGTTCAAAACAGTGTAATTAAAACTGCAGTGAAATGTCAAAAATACAAAAACCGTGAAAATTTATACACAGGAAAATAAAGCAATTTACAGTATTATATACTTAACAAAGAATATTGTTTTCTAAAACAGAATTCAGGTGTTTCTCTAACTGTTGCATATAAAATTCAGTATCTGCAAGGCCTTTTTACAATAATATCGCTTATTATGTAAATTATGTGATGTTCCAGCAAGTAGACCTTGCCATTGAACTATTGCTTGTTCTGGTAGGAAATTCCATACTTGAATAGCTGTATAACAAAAATATGTTTTGCAGGGCCATTTATTCTTGGAACATGAAAATTTGATGCACTATTTCATATGTTGTCGAACTGTATTGAAAAAAATTTACATATTGAGGGGCTGTACAATGGAAAATGTTGAACACATGATTTAACTTCATCTGCCCTATCATTTGTATCAGCAGTTTTCAGAATGGACACACTGTTAGGTTGTGCCTGACCATGGTATCCGTGGTGTTTTCCAAGATTAAACCTTACTACAAGTATTTGGTTTTGTACAATTTGACGATCTCATTTATAATTTTCACTGAGCCCAGAATACCATGATGCACAGGAACAATCAAAGAGACCCCATGGACATATTATACTAGTATTGAGCATAGGGTCTTTCTGGACTTTTCATTTAAAATTTTGCTTGTCTGTACATAAATTTCAATCTAGAGTTTTCCGAATAATGCTCTGTGCCATACAGTCACCAGACAGGTTGCCATCAAGCCAGAGGACTCCTAGAAGTGCTTACTGACTGTATCCCGGTTTTATTTTTTTTTCTGCCCTATCGACAGCAGGGACATATCAAAACATGCATCGACAATACACCGATTCGTGGATACAACTACTAGAGCTGGTCTAGGTTTATACTTACATGCTGGCAACTGAAGGGAGAGATTTTCTTTTGCCGTAGTTCATGCCTGCTTGAAAAATGCGTGTGGAAAGGTAGCGGAGACACGGCGTCGTAGGCTTATTCCAACCTTCCAACACCTACGTTCAGGAAACATACATCTATTTTTTTCCTGCTTTGTTTACATGCAGCCTTCTTTCCCGAGTCTGAGAACCCAGCAGAAATCATGGTCCACAGTATAAACATTAAATATCCGAAGTATGTAAATTATTGAAACGTATTTTCTGCATGTTTCTTAACGTTTTTCATCAAACCGACACAAGACGGACTATTTCTACATTTCTAATCAACTCCCGTTTTACCTGGCGATGTGCCTTGCCATCAATTGACAGTCGCCATGTTAGGGGCTGGCATGCGCATGCGCAGTCATCAATTGCAACTCCCCACGGTTATGGCTTTCCGGGTAACCTTGGAAAGATCTGTAGCTGCACATGCACACGGAGTAAAAGCACCCGTGTGTGCATTGCAAAGGCTGCCCCATAGACAAAAGCATCGTATTCTGTATTTTAACGGAAAGCAATAATACAGGGTGGCACAGTAAAAAGCAAGCGTAGCTTCTGCAGCCCCGGATCCAGAACGGGTGCGAAATGTAGGCCTACGGTAGTAGTACGGGAGACCCGGGCAAAGAGTCACCACTATATTTAATAGCAGGGGGCCTTATTACCTTGTCCAGGGTGTGCTGGACAACTGTGCAACGCATTTGCTAGAATCAGTAGACTTGCTGGGACACAGTTAGAAACATAAAAGGTTGCTTATCTTTTTAAAAGCACAAATAATTTATTTTGTGCAAAATTATTAGCAAAAACACTTGATTTATTTGTTATTGTCAGAAAGTATAATTTAAAAGCAGAACCCGGAGCTTATCAACAGGTAGGCCTATTTCTTAAATAAATTCCGAAATTTATTATACTTTTCAAATCTAGCTCAAATCGCCAGGTTCTAGCACTTGAAGGTCATATCATTGATTGTTTTATCAGACTTTTTGCTCACGACTGGTCGTAATATCTTATCAACTCAATGTAATAGGCCTATTGATTTTAATTTTAGGGTTCTTCATACATATACTATCTTTTAATTCACCTTGTGCACCTCTCATCTACCCATGATCATCTGATTTTTAATCTTTAAATGACTTGGTCATATATTTTTAATTGTTATGGACTCCAAACCTCAGCAGTCATGTAGACCTACTGACCTTGGATTGCAATAAAACTTGTCCTGTCAAAAGACTTCATAAAGGTCACTCCTCCTGCCCTAAACACGTGGTCCTGGGCCATGAATTTTTTTTACATGGATTACAATGCCAATGGCCTGTCGCGCTTTGCCCTTTGAAAAGTGCAAATCGGGGCAACTTGACACGGCCGTTTCACCATACTTACTTTTTAGGCCTAACTGCAAAACTACATGTGAATTCTCAAACCAACATAATTGATAGAGCTAATAATGTATTTTGCGATGTCAATTTTGTAGACTGACTCAAGAGCTACATTGTATCTTAAATATTTTTTAATTGAATATCGGAAAATGGGAGTTAAGGGTAGTGTCCCACTTTGCCAAAATTTGTTTGAAATAGATGATATGAATATTTATTTGTTAAGTAGGAAAATTCTTCTAGTAATTTCGTTCAAGTAGGAGTGTGAAACTTGTGGTTTAAGAGATGAATATCTTGGAACAAAACTTCATCTTCTTTATTTATATATATAATGCTTCTTTTCTTAAGTGGCCCACTTTGCACTTTGCCCGGGTCTCCCCTACAGTCATCTTATCATCTTTCCCTGTACCATTTTACCATCCAGGGCCTGGCGGGAGACCAGTAACTATGTCACTGAGCCAGTAAACCTTAAAGAATAAAGTATCAATCAAGGTGGATCAGATCTGGATCATATAAAGATTATACCATATAGGCCTATAAGCCTAAACCTGAAGTGTTAATGATACGCTTTGCATGGTTGCACAGACTAAAAATATATAGATTGGTTCACACTATAGTGACTAGAATCGTTAACATGCTATTGGATCCAGGATTCAGTAATTCGGGATAAAACAAGTTGATTTTATTTTGATCCTAAATTTGATAGGCCTAGGCCTATCAGATCAAAATTTGTCTCTCAGTTTTAAGAAGCTCCTGAAATCACAACCCCTTCCCCGTTTAAAGGGAAGGATTGTTTATTTTCGACAAAGTTACATATCTTTACGTTGAGGTGTGTGTCGAGTGTGGCATTTTCTATCAATTTAATTAAGACATATGGGCCTATATATACTGATGGAAGTAAAACTTCATGGATCATTTAACCTAATGATCAATACATTTAAGCATCATCAACTGCATGGACATAATGTATTGTATTTTGCCGTTTACCTGATAATATAGTGATATCGAGTTACAATCTATGAAATCAATGTCACATGGCAGTGGTTACCAAAGCAAACACAATTAACACTCTTAAACTTTATATCATGTATTTATTTATTTTTTTTAATCACATGCGAGTATGTTTTGACTTCATATATAATATGTGTGTTTGTGTTAGTGTCAAAAGGGTTTTCTTTCAAGAAAATTCACAATGACCAAACCTGTGGCCAACCGCTGCACAAGAAACGTTGTCTGCTTGCTGCCTACAGATGGAAGCGATCCCTAGTGGTAGATTTTCAAATCAGAAGAGTTCCACTTCAACGTTGTCAGAGAGCGTCCACAATGGCGTGTTGATGTATAATTATATGAGATGACAAAGGGCCAGTGGAATAAACATTTCTTCGCTTTACTTAGTGGTTCGGTTTGTCGGAAATATCCCTAATGTCGTGTGGGAATGAAGTACAGTAAACTTGTTTCATAGGGAAACCAGACACCATTGGTTCGGGGAAAGGTGTCTCCACTGAAGAGGTGTCCCTATTATCAGTGAGAGTCAAGTACATATTTGTCCCAATGTATGTATGTATGTATGTATGTATGTATGTATGTATGTATGTATGTATGTGTGTGTGTATGTGTGTGTAGGCTTATGCACAGGGAAACCTGTTAATGAGGACACATGTGTAAGAGGGTATATACCTTGTAAATAACTATGACATCTAAATCTGGACATTTTGATGTTAACCTGTCAGAATTTGTGCATTACAGCCTGACACTTGACTCTTAAGAATTTATCTGCTGCCCCCCCCCCCCCCGACTTGTTAAGTTTCCTATATTATTGAACATATATATTCACAGAGGGTAAAAAGCCTTTGCGTGGGCCCATAAAAAGAGCTGTCAAACCTTTGTTACAGATTTTGAATCATTTATGAGCGCTTATTATATTGATGTCCTCTTTGTTTCAAGTTTTAGATTTTTCTATTTGACAGACAAGCGGGAACAATACCCAATAGCCTTTGAGTTTCCTTCTGCATTGGCATGTTTATTCAGGCGTGACAAATCACTCCTAATGCGTCATAAGTTTGCCTGCTAAATAGCTTATTGTTCCGCGTGTCTGACTGCGCTCCACGGATAAGTGAAGCGCCCATCCAGTACCGAGAGCGTATCTTAGTCTGTCTTAAGCAAATCATAAGTAGGCACAACAAGTAATAATGACTAGAAAAGAAGATTTGCTTTGCAGCAAATCTGTCTGGGTGCCTTCAAAATAAGAACAATTTGAAATGCTACACTTTGAAATTTTTCAACATAATCTAGATTTTGTATAATAGCCTAATTTGTATAAATTTAAATGCTATAACTTTGGTTCTTGGTTCAGTGGATGTGGCCATGTCACATATTGATAGACCCAAGTTTGAATAATACCACTATCTACAATAGTTTTGAAGCTATTCAAGATTAATGTTTTGTGTATTTGCCTAATTTGCATCAATTAAAGCCTACATCTTTGGTGCATGGTTCAATGGATGTGGTTATGCCACAAACCTACAAAATGAAGTTGGAATGGTACCTCTATGTGTTATATGTTTTAGTTATTCAAGATTTAGATTTTGTGTATTCACCATATTTGCATACATTAAAATCTTGCATCTTTGCTTCATGGTTCATTGGATGCACTTTTGTCACAAACATAAAGAGTGAAGTTGAAATGGCACCTCTATCCATAATAGTTTTGAAGCTATTCAAGATTTCAATTTTATGTATTCACCTAATTTGCATAAATTAAAATCCTACAAGTTTGGTTCATGATTCACTGGATGCAGCTATGTCATAAACCTATAAATTGAAGTTGGAATGGCACCTCCATGTGTAATAGTTTTGAAGTTATTCAAAAAGATTCAAGTTTTCTGTATTCATCTTATTTACATAAATTAAAACCCTACAACTTTGTTTATGGTTCATTGGATGCGGCTATGTCACAAATCCATAAACTGAAGTTGGAATGGCACTTCTATGTATAATAGTTTTGAAGCTATTCAAGATTTCAATTTTGTGTTTTCACCTAATTTGCATAAACTAAAATCCTACAACTTTGCTTCACTGGATGCGGCTTTCTAACAAACCGCTAACTTGAAGTGACACCTCTATCTATAATAGTTTTGAAGCTATTCCAAGATTTAAATTTTGTATATTCACCTAATTTGCATAAATTAAAATCCTAAAACTTTGATTCATGGTTTATTGGATGAAGCTTTGCCACAAACCTGTAAATTGACGTTGGAATGGCATGTCTATCTATAACAGTTGTGAAGATATTCAACTTTTATTTTTTTCAATGCCTTTAACTAGCATAATTTGAAATTCTATAACTTCCGTTTACTCTCCATTACATTGGCAGGTGTCACAAACCCATATATGCACATTGAAATTTTGTGTCTATCTGCAATAGTTTGGAAGATGTGTTGCTTTTAAATTTTCAATTGGCCCTATTTTGCATAATTTTGAACATCATGACTTTTCCAAACCAGGTGCACAATTTCAGTAGTAGGTCAGTCAAGATGGCAAGTTTGGTGGTTTTGGGAATAATAGTGTCCGAGAAAAACTCCAGACAAATTTGGTCGTAAAGAAGAAAGAAAGAAGAAAAGAAAATTGAATGAATGGAAAGGCAAAATTTCTGGGGTTAGTGCCCAGACATGATAGTTACTGTGGCTCTCTGCTTTTGAAGAAGAAGAAGAAGAAGAAGAAGAAGAAGAAGAAGAAGAAGAAGAAGAAGAAGAAGAAGAAGGAGGAGGAGGAGGAGGAGGAGGAGGAGGAGGAGAAGGAGGAGGAGAAGAAGAAGAAGAAGAAGAAGAAGAAGAAGAAGAAGAAGAAGAAGAAGAAGAAGAAGAAGAAGAAGAAGAAGAAGAAGAAGAAGAAGAAGAAGAAGAAGAAGAAGAAGAAGAGATGCCCCTTTTACTCATGCAGGACTGTTCACATGAAAATGACAATGAAATGAAAATACTATTAACCAGGGAGGTGTATATCATACACCTCCCTGTATTAACATATTCCATTCTGATTTTCCCATATGAGAAGGTGTCGCTCTTATCTAGATGTCCCCATTGCCAGGTTTCACTGTATGTACGTTGCCGGGGGGGGGGGGGGAGGGAATGCAATTTATTGCATTGAAACGAAGTTTATTCTGTGTTTGAGGGTGAATTATCATTTTCTAGAGTGAAATTCAAAAGTAGTAACTCACTTTCATTGATCACACGACCTAAACATTATTACAAGTAAGTTGCGACGCGCCTGCATCAGTGACTTGATGCATTAATATTCACTGATTCAGACAAAATCAAATGTGTGTGAGCGATGTTCGATTATACGCCACACGTGACGTGACATAACCGCGACGCACGTAAACAAACGGGGCACACCAGGTTGGCGCAGGAAGTAGGCCTAGAGCTTGGTTTCCATGTGCGCATATTGCGTACTGCGTAGTGCGTAATAATTGCTTGACTTAAAATTAACTACCCCATTTCCATGTATGCGTATATAGTGTGTAGTGCGTAGTGCGTACTGCGTGCTGCCTATGCGTTTCAATCGCTCTGTGTAGCCATGTTTATTCTATGTTTGGCAGTGAGTTATCATTTTCTGGAGTGAAATCCAGAAATAGTAACTCACGGTAGGTCACATGACCTAAACATCGTTACAAGTGAATCGTGACGCGCCTGCGTCAGTGACGTAATGCATTGACATTTAGACAAAATCAAACGTCCGCGAGCTATGCTTAATTATACGTCACGGGTGACGTTGAATAACTGCGATGAACGTAAACAAACACGGCACACCAGATTTGACATTTCCAAGTGAAAAGTCTCCGCTTCAAAACGGCGACACCTAAGCAACAAGAGCGACAATTTTTGCGGTAAATACTCGATTAAACATAGAATAAATAAAATCTTACATGGCAGTGAGTGAGTGACGATTTTCTCTCACTCGGGATCGTTGTTGGTGGGGAAAAACACTCGTGACCTGCGGTCACTCGTGATTTTCCCCACCAACAACGATCCCTCGTGAGAGAAAAATCGTAACTCACTCACTGCCATGTAAGATTCTATATGTACGCATCACGCAGGGTAGACGCGCGTAACATACACAAAATGGCGCCAACTCCTACCAAAGTAAACATTGTATACGTACACTATACGCCTGGTTTGCGGATACATGGAAAATGGTATACGCAGTACGCAATACGCACCCCAACTACGCAATACGTTGTACGCAATGCGCAATACCTACACATGGAAACCTAGGCTAGGTTTAGGCATATTGTTTTTGCGATGAATACCCAGTTAAACATAGAATAAACAAAATCTTACATGGCTGGAGAGTGAGTTACTATTTTTCTCTCACCCTCAGCCATGTTAAATTCTCTATTTCTTGCTCAATCATATTTATGAGAATGTTCCAAATAGATTCAGTTACAAACTCAAAAAGCATCGGACAGAGCTGTATTTCATACGAACAAAATAAACAAAATTATTGCCTGAAAAAAAAGTTTGTGTGGGAATAAAATATATAACATGGGAACGACATAAATTATACTTGATATTTGTGTGAACGAAATAACTTGCATATTGCGTTGAAGTGATTACTTTTTGTGGGAATGAAATATATTTCATTCCGGTACAAAAAATATATTTTGTTCCCAGGCAACGTTATTTAATTCTCACGGAATATTTCTTCGTTCAAAAAAAAAAGAGAGAGAAATGAAAAGAAAAAAGAATGTATATATAGGGTAGGGTGGGGCAAGATGACGCACTTAACGCATATATCGCACCCGTGTACTTAAGTTTATCCCAGTCAGTCAAAACCTATAATGGTATTTCGTTAAGTGATATCCACTATTGGAAATACTGGATCCATTTTGAAACAGTGCTAGGATAACAAATAGATCGACATTGAAAAATAACCATTGTCTCTGCATCATCTTACCCCTGTAGAAGGGGGCAAGATGACGCACTATACATGCCATATAAAACGTCAAATATAATAGCAAAATCAATATGATCAATAGCTTAAACGCTTATTATTCCAAAAAGTAATCTATAAAGGGTTATTAATATCCATTTAGATACAGAGAAAGTGCGGAAAGTTAAGGTTTTTGCTCTTATAGAGAAAATACGGGTAAATTTTACTAGAAATTAAGATAGTGATTCCAAGAAATTTCAATACTTTTTATAGAAAAAGTAAATATAAATCTATCTATATGTAGCCAAGGCAAAAGTCTGTAGAAGTTCTTTCAAGTTATAGTTGATTTTTACTTGTGTCTATCATAATTATAAAAAACAACTACTCTATAATGAATCATTCAAATGCGTCATCTTGCCCCAATGCAAGTCAAAATAAGGAATGAGGTTACAGACTCTGTTTTAAAGGGCTTTATAATGAAACCCCCGTCCAAAGGATCGACCTTAAATGAATAAAATGAAACATCTATACTTAAAGATCATATACAAGCTAAGAATAAACTTGCATACCTTAAATGGTGCAGAGATGTATTAACAAATATGCCATGAGCACCCTTGTTTTCTGCGTAATAATGTTTTTGATAGTTATTAATTTTATGGTCGATAGAGAAATAACTCAAACCATATGTGATCAATTTTAATATGGAATCAGCAATACAATTCAAACTCGTATTAACCATCAATAGAACAATGTGAATGTGAAGAAACAGGTTTTATCATGCAATTGCTGCATGCGTCATCTTGCCCCAGGCATAGGTATAAGTTTGTAGATTTAACGAAGGCTTCTGATCATCCATGCATTTAGGGGTGCAAGGAACTAAAACAAATTCTCACGCGATTTTCTGAGTTTCTTTCTATAATAACAACTGCCATGTCACATGTAGGCCCTACATAGCTTTGCAGTTAGCCTTATATTAGACTAATCCAGGTAGAAATGTTAAGAGAACACATTAATTTGCGCAATCATCACAAATGAAATCCACATAAGAGCGCCCATAGGTTCCAGCACAAGTTTCATGAAGCCAAAGTTTACATACTGGACACTCCACCCAATATTCTGCATCAGCGCCGACGTCATCCCACCAGTTGCCGCCACATACTCCACAGACACATGTGGGATCATCTCTATTTCTGTTTGCCTGGGGTTTGGATTTTTTACTAGCTTGCACACCAGACGTTGATTGTTGTGGCATGCCTGAAGACATCTGTTTTTTAATTTTTTCCCCTGCAACTGGACGCAGGGGTTTCTTTTTTTTTGTTGATTCATCCTTTTCTTTTTCTTGCAGCTCTGAGATATAATTTGTGTCTGTAAGTACACGTGCAGTTGTGGCTAATGACTTTTTGGCTCTCATATTACGAGGGCGCTTTGCCTCTGATGGTTTTGTGGCTTTCTCCACTAAGGCTGCAAATGGATTAGGCCTGCGTTTAGATGTATCCTTGGAATTATCACTCATGCCGTTAGCTACCTCCGTTTGTTTCTCACTTTCAAAGATGTGACCATTTTCAAGAGCTGAAGCACGTTCTTGAGATTCATTGCTATCAGGCTTCTCTTGTTGAGCAGGCAAGGATGATACAGTTTGTCCATCGCTTTGATCCCTCTCCATGACGGCTCTTGCAGGAGCAAAAGTGTCTTGGCCAAATATATTTGGGTTGAATGGAAAAATTCCCGTGCATCTAAATCCATTGATGGCAAGCTGTGGGTACACAACACTGTTGTAGGATTTACAAAACAGTTCTGGTATGTCACCACGAGTCACCACGCGTCCTGATTGACTTTTCAGGAACTTTCTGCACACTTGACGAAACGATGCTTTAAGGGATTTGAAGAATGCACAGTCTAGGGGCTGTGTTTTGTGCGTTGTGTGGGGAGGCAAACAGAGAAGCGATATTTTGTGCTTTTTGGCATACAACAGAGCCTTGAGACACTTAGCATGTGCAGCGTGTCCAT
The DNA here is from genome assembly GCA_964020975.1 of Hermodice carunculata. Lineage (NCBI taxonomy): Eukaryota > Metazoa > Annelida > Polychaeta > Eunicida > Amphinomidae > Hermodice > Hermodice carunculata. Next base: position 32,327,139 of record OZ026619.1, on the reverse strand, counting down.
CAATAATGAGCAGGCAGCTTTCCTTGTTCCTGATCCTGTGTGTTTGAAAATGATTTAGAAAAGTCAAAAACGTTTCTTTGTCAATATAGCCAGAGTCGGTCACTGTAGCATAAGTACCAAATGGCAGATGGTACTTTGGTTTGCAATTGATTTGTCAACCGTTTGCCCTTAAAAATTACGAAAGGTGGCAAAAACTGACCAGAAGCAGAGCAACATGCGACAACTGTGGTGTTAACGCCACGCTCACCACTTCCAATTTGGTAAATATTTCTTTTACCTTTTCGACCAAGCACAACAGTTGTGCCTGGTACTGTTGAAATGCCAGTTTCATCTGCATTATAAACTAGTTCTGGTTTGCTTGTAAGTCTCAGTTTTTCCATAGTTTTCTGCAGAAGGGTGAAGTATTCCCCAATACTTTTTTCACACATACCTCGAGCTCGTGCCATGGAGAGGTTTTCGGGCTTTCTGTGAGATATCTCGGAGTTTCGCTTACAAAATCCTCTGAACCAATCACGACCAGCAACTTTTTTATCCTTGTCGAAAGGATTGGGTATGTTGTTCAGCTCTACATATTCAAAGCAAAGTTCACGAACATCAAGGGCTGTTAGGGCGAACCCAATCTCTTCCATCTCCAAAATATAAGCTACAAGTTGTTTTTCACATTTTTGGCTCAGTAAAGAACAACGCCCCAAATGCCGGGTTCCAGGGTGGTGAATTCGACTGCGAAGATGTCGTCGCAGGGTAGGTTCTGGACAACCGAATTTACGTGCAGCTTTTCGCACTGCCATTTTAGTATCAATCACAGCCGCCATAGCTGCCTTCATAGTTTCTTCACTCCATGATCCTCTGTTTGTTTTGGGGACGTATGTGCGCACCATATCTGAAAAAATATGAATAACGTAAATTTTTGGGGGCTTGAATTTTGTAAACATGCATAAGGATTTTAAAATGGTTAAGTCTATATAAAGTTAGTTGCACGGATAACTATTTCTACCAAATTCATGTCATCACTATTCTAAATAGCTAATCATGATCAGTATATTGTAAAATCTGTGCGTTTGTTAATCAGACTGAATAACAATATGTAGGCCTATATGCCTATCCACATTTCTACTTACCCACATACAAACCAAACTGGACCCTTCCAGTCTATTTATTTATTTACTTGTATTTCATCTCTTTATTAACTTGTTTAATTTAACTTAAATCAAAATCATTTGTTTTTAGCTTTAATATTATATTAACCTATTACATTGCATATGTATAGACCTATAATTATATATGTGACGTCTGTATATAAATTTAGGCCTATGTAGGGCCTAGGTCTATGTGTTTCTATCTTTTTATTTAAGCTAAAAACTTACAATGAATGGTGAGATGCTCATACGTATGTTCTGTTATATAAGCCATGATGAACATTAATTATTATTCTTGGTTATTTGATAAGGGGAAAAAAACAAAATGAAACCTGATAGCATACAGGCAGCAGTCAGGACGATTTAACTTATGTAACATAGGAGGCTATTTCATGGGACAATAAGAAATGTGAAAAATATCAGTAGGCATAAAATCTAAATGAATTCAATGTAGGCCAATCATGTAGGCCTATGTTAGCTACTGTTTAGACATGCAGGGAACAAAGTAATGTAGGCCTAGGCCTACTGTGTAGATCTTTGAAAAATTAGAATATCAGCTGTTAAAAAAAGAGAGCTTACCCTAGGCCTAACTAGGTCTATGAAAAGTACAAGACCTACATTGTTTATTCTATGCAAAATGTTACTTTCTAGGTTCATATATTCAAGACGATTAAGAGTGAAATTTATTACCTATTGTAGATTTAGGCCTAGTTCATGCACTCTAGACTCTAGTAGCCTATTGCGTCATCTTATCCACACATGTGGGGGTAAGATGACGCACCTGACCTCCCACATTTTGGCACCACGTAAAGAAACCCTCATGTCCGAGCAACACCAGGTTGTCTTTTGTTCAGATTGTGGATGAGTTGTACCAAAACGTACACAGAAAATACAACGCAAACAGACAGAGATCACTCCTACAATCCTACCCAGTTTTGAAGGCATAGTCTTATTTAAAAATCATAAGAAAGAAAGAAAATCGGGCACACTTACTTCTAGGTCTTCCGACATCCAGTCCATGAATTCGCGGGAGAGGAGATGTGGTGGAAAACTTACGTGGGAAAGTTGATTACTGAGAAGCATGTTGTTGAATGGAAGAGAGGGGTGGAGGAAAAGAGCACACTCATTGCATACAGAGGGCTTGATAAACCAGTAAGAGGAAAGTGTTGGGATTGTAGCAAGGGCTCCAAGTTGTTGTTTCAAGGAAGAGCAGGAGTGATTAATCTTGAGAAACGGACACAGAAGTGGACCAGTGGGAACGATGGAAAGTGCAAGATATGTAGAGAGGATGAGGATGAGACAATAGATCATTTTCTTGTGTGGTGTTCAGAGTATCAGGGATTGAGAGATAGTCTGTTTGAAGGGTGGAAAGAGAAGGATGAATTATGTAGAAGTCTAGAACAAGTTCAGAGCATGGCAGAGGGTGATAGGGTAGCCTGGATGTTGGGGTTGAAAGGAGAGATGCCAGGAAGTGGAGTAGGGATTGAGCTAGTTAAGGGCTTTCTGGTGAAGTGCTGGGAAAGGAGAAATAACGTGTTAGGTTTAAGGGAGTCTGAAGCCAGAGTAGGAAACTGAGAGAGGGGAAGGGAGAAGGTAGCCCTTATAAGGGCTCCCACGGCTCTGTCTATGGCAACATAGACAGGGACTGTGGGCATGCCGAGCGCAAGATGCGATTGTGGGATAGGTGTTGATTTCTTGGCCTCCTTTTCAGGACCACGGCAGACAAGTGGCGCGCCAAAGACGATTATTAGAGGAAAATGGCAAGAATAGCAGCCCACTGATGCTGGTTAGAGGTACCCGTTGCAATTGACATGCAACGTGTAAGTGTGGCGTCACGATAAGCTATCCAGCGACCATGCATCATCTTGCCCCCTGCGTCATTTTGCCCCACCATACCCTATATATATATATATATATATATATATATATATATATATATATATATATATATATATATATATATATATATATATATATATATATATATATATATATATATATATATACATACATACATATACATACATACATACATACATACATACATACATACATATTGCAACTCCTGTGTGGGTGAAGTGCATGTGACCATACCAATTTTGCAGGAAACCTATTCGAACAAATTTCCAAAAACTTTCTAACAGAGGTGTGGGAATTCAGGCGTGAGTTCCTAGGGAACCCACCTGTGTAGAACGGTGTCAATTTACTTTTATTTTATTACTGTGCTATGTTTGAGTTCATTGTATACCTGCAATTTCATGTTCATCGCATGATATATATATATATATCAAATTTGGTGCATAGGAATGAAATATTGTGAAAACATTTATTTTCTAGGGTTCTAATTTTGGCGGCTTTTGCATTTCGGACCTTTCACTGGAACTTTAAATTCAGTGTATTTGTTATGATTACTATCCACGCCATATTAACATTTTTTTACCGGGTTCTTATTTTGGCGATTTTGAAGCATCAGTGAAATAAGCGGAAATAAAACACAGTGCACTTAAACGAATTCATGGTATATTTTGTTCCGACGCAAAATTGCTACGGTTAGATCTTAAGTAATATTTTCATTGTTGAGATGTTTCAATTTGCGTCCTTGCGAAATGCAGCATGAACTTTTTGGTGATACAAAAAGTCATCTCTTCAGAGAAATATTAATCAAATATATAACGTTAATTTATGAACCCACTGTATTTGATTATAAATTAGCGGGGTCATAAAACAATACTTTTTTTTGAGAAATCAGTAAATGTGTTGCCTCATCTTTCTCGTCTCTCCCATACCAGGTGAGTGACTGTTTCCGTTTATCTATGCGGGTGAATGAACCTAACTTCTTTTACTTTTCTATCGGTGGCCTACAAATGTAGGCCCATGGGTGTTCTTAGGTGTGAAGACCTTGAATGATTGGTTCCGTATGTTATGCTACCATCGGTGAAATAAACAATTGCAATATGGAGTAGAAGAGTTGCTGAAAGGCGGTTGTTTCATAAAAGATGTTTATACTGATGCTCAGTTGGCAGTGGCTGATAATATAATGGCAATTCTGTGTGCAAGGAACAAGGTAGTAAATCTGACGGGCTTCATCTATGATGAATTTCAAACTATGATCAATACTCTGTCTGTTATTTAAAGAAAAACTGTTTGTACACACCTGACTTATTATATTTATTTTTACTCTGCACTGATGTAATTTTAATACGAAATAGATAACATATTATAATAGTTTTGAAGGTATTCAAGATTTATATTTTCAAATGGCCCTAATTTGCATGATTTTCCAAACCGTCAAGCCTCTTTAGGAAAACTGAAGACTCTATTCATGCAGGTATAATCTTGCCAAGCTTAGAGTTTCTACAAACAATAGTTTCCCAATGAAATGTCCGGACAAATTTGCTTCTAAAGGTCAAAGGTCAAGGTCATTTGGGCCTTTAGAATTTTTAGCGATTTTTAACCTGGACATTTTCAGTCATTCCGGGCTCAAATGGTAGGTATTGCAGCACTGCAATTTTTTGTAATTTACATATGACCTCTTAAAGTCAAAGGTCAAGGTCATTTGGAGTTTAAATTATATTCTTACTGTAAGCATATCCGATGAAGAATGAGCCAAAGTTGTGTCATTAAATATTTACAACTTTTGAAGGAACACAGACACATTTGCTTTGAAGCAAATCTTTTCTCTTTAATCTGGATTCCTATACAGTACATCGAAATGACTAATAAAAATGATAGGTCCTCCAGACAAGGAAAAACACACAGTACATACAGTACACACAGGAAATGACAAACTATGTTACCATGCCAATCATATACATGGGAGGAATTATTATCGTCAAGCGTACAAAAAGGCAGAAAGCAAGTGTAAAGCACGTTGCATCTACAATGAAGAAAAGTTGTGACACTAGATAAAATCAGATCAGGGACGTGCTATTTAGAATAGCACGTCCCTGATCAGATATACATTGTTGACAGCGATATTGAAGAGAAAAAATGCAAAAAAAAATGCAAAAAAAAAACTAAACTGAATAATCTCAATCAAAATAATGATAATGCATTACCATCGTGAAAAAGGTAAAAAAGCAAGCTTCTGCTTTCCATTACATGATTATTCACTTTATCAAATATTTGTATACATTCATGGTATCTGGTAAGTCTTGGTTTCCAAACAGAATATGGAGAAGTCTTTCACTAGCAATATAGATCGTCAAATTGGGATACACACCCGGAGCTATGAATCCTTGATTTGGAATGAATGGGACAAAACAGAAACAAAATGAGTACCAACCTCAATCGGGAAACAGCAAGAGGAAGCAGGACTTGGAATTAGGCTATGTTAACTTAAAATTCGGCCCAGAAAACCCCCAGTCGCAGCTGGGTGTGACAGATGTATAAAAAACGACGCCCATGGAGAAAGAAGTTGGAGACATCGTCTGTGGCCATGAAGGTCGTCCTGAATTTATAGATTTAAAATTTGGAGCGAAATGGATTCTCGAATATCAGAAGAAATGCTATTCCAGATTGAGATATCGGGGTGGGGCTGGGGCTGGGGCTGGGGCTGGGGCTGGGGCTGGGGTTGCGAAAGATGTGTACACACCTTCCCCCACCCCTGCTGCTGACAATGTTCACATTTGAAAGCGACAATCGGTAGCTGATTATACGGACTCCAGTCACATATGGTATCATATCAGGATCCATTACAACATGGATATAGACTTGGAAGAAGTTGTGGATAAGTTTGCAGAGAAACACACCAGGTCGACTGGAGATTGGCACCCTCGTGAAGGATAACAAGGATGCATAGTTATCATTCATTGATACAGTTATAGACTGCCTTTAAATGCAGAATGTGAAGTCTGGCTATTGTACTAGACAGAAGTAGCAATGGTGAAGCTGGACGAAATGAGGAGAGGACTGAGTGTGCATGATCAGTGCAATATTATGCTCATAACTGAATGAACTTATATGCTATGATCGTAATATACGGCTATATCTCAAGCAAAAAATGAATAAGCATCATTAAGTGATGTTTATGAATACAGATGAAATTTGTGTATAAACAGAATTCTATATCACTAGAATATTATGCTTTTGTCTCAGAAAGGACCAGAAACTGCAAAAGCACATCACAAAAAATTGCAGAATCCCTACCCTGTGAGGAGGGGGGAGGAGCCCCCTCACAGACCTACCCCTGCTCAGTCGTCATATGTTCCCTCGCAGGTCCCACTTAAGCTCACGTGCACCAACATCAAAAAAAAAATCAAACAAACAAAAAAAAAAAAACAAAAAACAAAAAACAAAAAACCCTCAAGCCTGCTTACGGCCCTGAATACTATCGGGGTGAAAAGAGTTATCGAAACTTAAAAAACATTTCACTGAACGAAACACAAACAAAATCAATGTTATGTAGTCGAACAAAAGTTCAGAACAAAATTAACCTTTTTCTTAAAAACAAGCCTGTTGTTGAGGTGTCATCTCATATGTATCTCGGTCTCACGATTTCAAACGATGGATTATGGTCAAACCATTATGATGATATTTGTGTTCGTGCGATGAAAAAAGTCGATGTTCGTGCGATGAAAAAGGTCGACTGCTTACGAGGTATGAAATATAAGTTGGATCGCAAATACCTTGAAAAACTGTACTTAACCTTCACAAGACCAATTCTAGAGTATGCTAATGTCATATGGGATAACTGCAGTCAAGCGTGCAAGGAAAAGCTGGAGAGCCAGCGTGTGCAACATGCCGCAGCACGTGTCGTCACAGTCGCAACACAAAGTGTCAGCTAACATCTTTTTTTTTTCCGGGAACTGAAATGGGAGTGGTGAGCGATAGAAGAAAAAAAACATAAATTAGTTTTTATGTATAAAATTCGAAATGGTTTAGCTCCTTCTTATTTACTTAATAGAATCCCCCCCCCCCCCCCCCCCCCCAATTCATGGCTCGGGCATTCAGACCAGACAGGCTCAAGATTTCACTCCCATAAAATATGCATTTCGGAACAGTGGAAAAAAACTCTTTTTATGTCTGGGTGCTAACCCAGACATTTTGTTTTTTCAAGAAAACTTGGGGAATTTTAATGTATGCTAAATTCATTGAATTTCTCCCCAATACACATGCAGGCCTTGAACTGCTTGCTGTATGACCAATTGCTTGACCTCTACGGTGCCAAGGAACCATTTCGCATTCAAGATTAATTAGCTTGAACCTGTCTCACAGGCAGCTTTCTATCCATGCATGCTAGGTGTACGCTTTGGAAAGTTTGGGTCTTGCAGCAAAAAAGAAAAAAAAAGTGGGGGGGGGGGGAGGGGAGACTCCCAACAATTGTGCAATAAGGGTCTCAATAAAATACCGAGAATCTCTTTCTATTCATGCAAGAACAGATTGACCTCCATGCTGCCATATGTAACAGGCAGGCTATAGTTTCCACTAGTGCTGCACAGACCTGTCAGGGCACCATGACTGAAAGTGGTGTCCTAGCTGGCCTGCTTTTGCCTGAGACAATGTTAGTCTGCTGAGCTTATCAGTCCCAAGGGAACACAGGCTCCATACTTCGAGGCAGAACAAGCCTGAGTGTACCCTCTGCTAAAAGTAGACTACATACAGAGCTGAGTCGGCCAGACCAAGGAGGGCAGAATTTATGTCATCTCAGTGGACACTTTCATGTTTTGGTTTTCTTGTAACCAGTGTGATGAAGCCTGTTGTTCATTGCCAATACTGAGACAGTATAGTGCTTTTCTTGTTTCACAGGTACCTGTGTATGTAGTTTCTTGATAGCTTCTGTTAAAATTTGTTTATATAATAAAGGAAAAAAGACAGTTTTGTATTGCATGTATCCACATCCCCTTGAAAAAATGACAGTATAGTGCTTGTCTTCGCTCACAGATACATGTATATGTAGTTTTTGATAGCTTCAGTTAAAATTTGTTTATGTAATAAAGGAAGAAAGACAGTTTGGTATTGCATGTATACACATCCCCTTGAATTATAATCTGTATTCACTATATATATTTATATATATATATATTTATATATATATATATATATATATATATATATATATATATATATATATATATATATATATACATATAGATATATGTGCATGTGTGAATAATGTACATTTACATGCACATATACTCATCCATACCCCCCTTAGGAGTGGGCACTTTTCTCTGGTCCCAAAGGTGCTCACTGCAGAGAGGTTTCACTGCATTAGTAATTTTCTGGAATTTTCGTTCTTTCTTTCTTTCTCTCTCTCTCTCCTTCCCTCTTTCTTTCCTTCCTTCTTTCTTTCTTTCTTTCTTTCTTTCTTTCTTTCTTTCTTTCTTTCTTTCCTTTCTTCTTCAGGACCATGCTAGTCTGGAGACTTTCTCAAACACTATTTTTCTAAAAAAAACACCAAACTTGCCACAGTGACTGACCTAACCTGAGAAAATGTGCATCTCATTTGGAATAGCCATGACATTTAAAAGTATGCAGATTTGGGGGCAATTAAAATTTTAAAAGCTCTATATCTTTAAAAATATTGCAGATACTCAAAATTTCAATGTGCATATAGGTTTGTGACACCTGCCAATATAATGGAAAGTATAAGTTAAGTAGAATTTCAAATTATGCTAATAAGGGGCTTTGAAAAAATTTAAAGTTGAATATCTCCAAAACTATTATACATAGACTTGCCATTTCAACTTAAATTTGTTGGTTTATGGCAGAGCCGATCCAATGAACCATGAACCACAGTTGCAGAATTTTAATTTATGCAAATTAGGTAAGCATACAAAATGGAAATCTTGGAGTAGCTTCAAAACTATTATAGATAGAGGTGCCATTCCTACTTCAATTTATGGGTTCGTGGCAAAATCCCATCCAATGAATCATAAACCAAAGTTGTAGGCTTACAATTTATGCAAATTAGGAAAATACACAAAATTAAAATGTCGAATAGCTTCAAAACTATTATTGATATCAGTTTCATACAAACTTCCTTTTATAAGTTTGTGACATGGCCACATCCAATGAACCAAGAACTAAAGTTGTAGCATTTTACTTTATAAAAATTAGGCTAATACACGAAATTGTGATAAGTTGAACAATGGCAAAGTGTAACATTTCAAACTGTTCTCATTTTGAAGGCATGGAGACAGATTTGCTGTGAAGCAAATCTTCTTTTTTAGGTTTTTTATGTACTGTTATTTCGTGGCCAAGAATAGACTTTCTAACAAAAATTTCAAAAATCAATATCTGCATTTAAAAGAAGTTTGAACAAAAAAGCTGCACACACCCCAGCTTTTCATTCTGGAGGAAATCGAATATCACAAATACAACATGCACCAATGTGTATGAAATTTACTACCCTTAAGTCACATGTTCAGACATAAGTTAATCGACGCATCCAAATGCTCTTTGCGGATTAGAAAATGAAACAATGTATCACTACCTTTTAGAGTGTCCACATTGTGCTATTTTAAGAAATAGATATTTCGGATCATTATTCCCACAAGTTGTAAATTCACACACATCATTTTTAAGATCTAGTTGTAACAGAAACTTGTTAATTTGGTAGAAAAATTCATTTTGGAATCTTAAATCTTTTGAAGCTCACTTCAGAAACAAAATACTAATGCTTACAAGCGGTTTTTTTCTAGTGTTAAACAACCGGTGGAATATCAAATTAACCACTGTATGTATCATTACTTGAGCATGTGCCAAGATGGCAAGTATGTCTTCTTTCACAAATTGTAAATACTTTATGCATATGCGTAAGCCACCTGTATATGTCCTAGCAATGGAGCTATGGTGATATCTTTGTTATATTCAGTTGTATATTTGTGTAACAGGAGAGGAATTAGTATAAGCCTTGTGCTTGTCTCTGGTCCTTGTTCAATTTTGTGAAATAAAATATGTTTAAACCATGAAACATAGAGTCTAGCATTAGATGGTGCATATTGAATTGGAATGACATGAAGCTCGACCAGTAGGTGGTACAAGGTTGAAGAGTTATAGGAGAGAGTAAGATGATGTCATTTTGCACAACAGGATCAGTTTCAAGGTAGCGAGAGAATCTAAGCCATCCAAGCTCATGCAGGAGTTTGATGAGAATGTGTGCTGTGGGACACCAGTGCATATTTTTGCCACGTGCACCTCATAGCGACTCTGGCAGATCTGGACCTTTGACCACTGTTGTCATACAGCACACAACTTATTCAAGGATTAATCTAACCACTGAAAAATAAGGCCTGACTAAGGCTTCGGGAGAGTTTGTATTTAAACAAACAAAAAAGAGCAATTCGCTGGCTGTGTACATTGTGGAAATAATGTGGGCCTTTATCTTTTGCAAAGGGCAATGCAGGATACAATGTGGACAAAGATTTTTCTTCATGAATCAAATATATTTAGAAATACTGGTGCAGGACATTTTTGGTCAAAGTTTTATGGCGGGAATATTGTGGACCCAGAGAGTTTGTACAATTTTTCACAAGACTACAAAGTAAATCAATAACTGACGGGCACTACATAGTGTCCACATGCATGCAAATTGATTCTTTAAGTGTTGTATTGGTAACTATTGTAGTTTACATTGATGAATATGTTGTCTTGCTCCTCTGGAATTATAGGTCTTGCTTTTTTCCAACTGCCACTTTATGTTAATCACCTTTCCTGTGGACAGGAATCTGGGCACCATGTGGTTATAATGTGGACATACAGAACCTAGGAATTGTGGTCAGAGCTGATGCTGGGAACATTGTGGTCATTGTTGAAATACTGAGAACATACAGATACCATGCAGGAATATTGTGACCAGAACTGATGCCCAAAACATCATGGAAATATTGTGGATGTGCAGATACCGGGAATATTGTGGTCAGAACTGTTTGACGGGAATATTGCTGTCATTGTGGAAATATTCTGGTCATGTACATGCCAGGAATACTGTTGGCATAACAGAAGCTGAGAACATTGAGGAATTAATTCTACATATCGGGAAAATTGTGGTCAGAACTGTTTGACCAGAATATTGCTGTCATTGTGGAAATATTCTGGTCATGTACATGCCAGGAATACTGTTGGCATAACAGAAGCTGAGAACATTGATGAATTAATTCTACATATCGGGAAAATTGTGGTCACTATTGCAGCTGGAAACAGTGTGGTCTTTTGCACCTCAGGTATATTGTGGAATTTCTGTGGTCATGTCCACACATTGGGAATTTTGTGTTGAAACTCGGGCCAGAAACATTGCAGTCATGCCTCTGGGGTCACAAAGACCCAGAAAGAGTGGGAAGTGATTCGGAAAGGGCAAGAAGTCTGGTAAAGGCAAGAAGTTGGGTAACCCTCAGGGCTCCTGACTCTTGCATTCCAGACCTCACCATCTCTGAGCTATTGTCACCCTCCATTGCCATTGCTATAGACATCTCTGAGTTTTCCACCACTCTCCAGACTTGCTAGATCTCCAGGACCAGAGGAATGGAAATAGACAGTGTCTACCCATGCAACAGGCAGCCATCAGGTTAGTGGGCAATTTCTTGGTGGGGGGGGGGGGGGGGCAGTGCAGTCCCATGCTGGTAGGTAAGGAGAGTTTTCGAGCTTCGGCCAGGATTCTGCTGTTGGCAGCGTCAAGTCCACAAACCTCTGAGGTTTTCCCTTCAGATATCATCTCCTCACACAGACTAATGGTTCATCCCCAGGCTGTTGGTCCTGCTGGTCCTTGGTCTGTATGCATGTAGTGTTACATCCTCCTCCAATGTGTTTGTATATTGGCAATATTAGTTGTCGTGAGGTAACACTACATAACTAATACATGAAATTTTAGTAATTTTGTTATTAACAAGTATACTTACCTCTCGACTGCCCTTAAGGCCCACCCGACCATCCCGCTTCCTTCACGTTCGTGATGTCCCCTGACCAATCATCGAGGAGGAAGGAAAAACATGGGAGTCACGCCTGCATCCAAAGGAACCCAGGTCTTGGCAATGGTGGTCAAAATGTAAATATACTTACTAATATTGAAATTACTAAAAATATCACGTATGGGAGTACCGGATTGCAAAATATACCAAATTGCAGTACCATGTTGTACTTAAAATGCCGGATCGCATTACTGAATTGCATTTAATATTGAATTGCAGCACCAAATTGCATAAGCAAACCTTTTTAATATTTGTTAGATCTTTGATGTTATCAAACTTAAAAATAAAAAAAGAACTTCTGGAAATGAATTTAACATGCAAACATGCAAATAAACAGAAAAACAATGTGTCTAAAGCAAAATCCTTCACCAGCCACGGAATCTGAGATAGGCCCTTGTGTTTCCTCCCTCTTCCCCCTTTACATTCATAGAACATCAACAACTTTACACAATTGATACTTGTTCTTTTATTTTGTTTCTAAATTGATAGACTATTACAAATTTTTCTTGCATCTTGCTTTGAAACATACACACAATTAAAACTGTTGTTATATTGGTTTACTTTTTTTTTTTTTTTTTTTACATTTAAAGGGGATAACATGTTTCCTCCCCACCCCACCCTTATCCCTCAAAAATCGCATCTTATTTTTTTTTTAACTTTAATAGGACTTTCATAAAACTTTCAACTTTTATGTCTGTGATGATTGTTTTTCCATTCTTTCTTTACAGGCAAATTTGTTCGACAATTCATTTGAAAAGTATTATACGTAGAAACTTCAAACTTGGCATCATTATACTTCCATACATGAAGTTTTAAATTTTACTGAACAGGTTCAATGGTTTTTGAATATTATGCAAACTAGGGCCATTTGAAAATTTAAATCTTGAATATCTCCAAAACTATTATAGGTGCACGTAACCAATCCTACTGCAATTTATAGGTTTGTGACACTGCACATTTTTGTAATTTACATGTGACCTCTAAAGGTCAAACGTCAAGGTCATTTGGACCTTTGAAATTTTCATCCAGCCATAACTAGGTCAATTTTCATCCAAATTTGGCCATGTTGGACCCAAACTGTGGGTATTACAACACTGCATATTTTATGTAATTAATATGTAACCTCTTAAGGTTCGTGTCCTTTGAAAGTTTCACCTAGTTATAACTTGGTCAATTTTCATCCAATTGTAATCATGTTGGACCCAAATTGCAGGTATTGCAACACTGCATTTTTTTTGTAATTTACATGTGACATCTAAAGTTCCAAGGTCAATGTTATTTTCTCATTTTAAATTTTCTTCTAACCATAACTTGTTAAATTTTTATTCGATTTTGATTATGTTGGGCTCGAATTATAGATATTATAACATGGCCCATTTTTTGCAATTTACATGTGACCTCTAAAGGTCAATGGTCAAGGTCATTTGGAACTTTCAAATTTTCATCCAGCCACAACACTGTCAATTTTCATCCAATTTTAAACATGTTGGGCCTAAATTGTAGGTATTGCAACACTACATATTTTTGCTATTTACATGTGACCTCTAAAGGTCAAAGATCGTCTGGACCTTTGAAATTTTCATCCAGTCATCACTTGGTCGATTTTCATTTAATTTTAATCATGTAGGACTCACATTGTAGGTATTGAAACACTGCACAATTTTGTAATTTACATGTGACCTCTACTAATCAAAGATCAATGTCATTTTGCCATTTGAAATTTTCTTCTAACCATAACTTTTTTAATTTTGATCCGATTTTGATTATGTTGGACTCAAATTGTAGATATTGTTACACTGTCCATTTTTTGTAATTTACTTGTGACCTCTAGGTTATTTGGCCCTTTGAAATTTTCATCTATCCGTAACTTTGTCAATTTTCTTCCAATTTCAGTCATTTTTGGCTCAAATTTCAGGTATTGCAACACTTCACATTTTTGTAATTTACATGGGACCTATAAAGGTCCAGGTCATTTGGACTTTAAAATTTTCATATAGCCGTATTGTAAGTTTTATATGTGCCAAAATAATTTCAATGTCACCGTAAACTATTTTTAGTTTAACACTTTTATCTACAGAAAAAACAAACAGTTATTAAGGAATTTCAAAACGTTGAAGAAAATTGAAAGCAACATCTATGGCCTATAGGGGAAAAATCAAAGAATATTGCGTTAGAAAGAAACAGATTATAATAAGCTCTGCAGAACTGTCAGAAGTTGGGTCTTAAATTACAAAATTCAATAGACAAATAATCAAAACAAGGTTGCTTCAATGTTTCATAACAAAAATAAGGAAAACAAAACAAAAGAAAAACAAACAAAAAAAACCCCAAAATTACCAATGTAAAAAAAAAAAAAAGAAAAAAAGGAAGAAAGAAAAAACACACAACAACAGTAAGATGTGTAATGTTTTTTGCAGGAAAAAAGGAGAAAATTATGTGTTTTATATATACATATATATATATATATATATATATATATATATATATATAAATATATATATATATATATATATATATATGTGTGTGTGTGTGTGTATGTATATATGTATATGTATGTATGTATATATGTATATACATACACACACACACACACACATACATATATATATATATATATATATATATATATATATATATATATATATATATATATATATATATATATATATATATATATATATATATATGAAAAAATGCAGGTATTGCAATTCGTTATTTTATGCTTTTATGCCACCCGGCTCTACAATCCAGCATTTTAGGTGCAATTCGGTGCATTCCGGTAAAATTCGATGCCATCCTGCAAAATTCGTTGTTTGGTTTCCCCCCTCATCTCAAGGCTGGCAGTGAAAAAGGTTTTCTATTTCATTGGTTTAAAAGAAGTAGTAATACCTTTGTTCGAAACGGTGATGAATGATATGTATACATCTGATCCATTGCAAAGTACACAGTTGTTTTAACGAAGAACTAAAATGATCAGTTTGATGTCAGTGAGGCTGAACAGAAAATAATATTGAAATTGATGTTTCGGTGCGGAATGAAATATAGAATCGCACCAATCACAAGCTTCCATACATATGTTTTCTGAGGCAGCGCTGTTTTTAAGGCGACACTTTTGGCAAACAGGTGCGGCTTCCAGGTGGTAAGAGAAGATTTGGGTTTTAACGTCTGTAGTTTTTAAGACCGAAGCTCGTCAGTATGTTTAATTTTAAGTCTGAACAAAATCTTAAGTGCATGTACACATGGACTGAGAAGATGAGGCATTTTATGTGCAGCTTGCCAGCAATTTGACTTGCGGCTTCCCACATTCTCGCCACATTGACACTGGTATTTGATAGGCCCAATCATGAATGTTAGGTGTAGATTTAAGTAGTTTCATTACATTTATGTAATGTGGGCTACATTTTTATGTAGGCCTATTAAGAAAGGAGCATATATTCGCTTTATTCCGTAATACGTCAGCTCGGGAAGTTTGTATTGGAAATACAAAGATGGTGGCATTGGACTTGGTGCCATCAGTTAGCAGAATGACTTGTCGGGGGACAGGGATGGCACCGAAACAAGTCTTGCGCTGGTTCCCCGCTGATGACCCGATTTTATAAAGGCTGATAAAGCCTAAAACTTTCTTCTAAATTTCAAATTTTATGAACATTATTTGTTCCTTTCACATATTAATTTGCATTAATGAATCATGCAGTTTTTCAGTGAATAGCCTATAGGACTTCGCTCTTGGTTAGAATATCGGACTTGAATAGTGTTCAAACGGTACATGGGCTTACAGAATTAGGTTTGTTAAGTTTTTCTTTGCAGTAAATTGACAATCACCACATGACACGGTGATCGGTCTGCAGCGATTGGTCCATTCCAATTCCCAAACACCAAAACACTGCTTTTTACTTGCAATCTACAAGCGACAACCTGTTCAACAGGTTTGCTCTTGATATCCACAATGCATGGGTTGTTATTCTTGTGTGCATCTGTGGTGATTAGAAAAGCTTTCTGGGCTTCCCTTATTCCAGCAAGTAGTTGTAAATTATGCATATTAGGAATTTCACATCCTCAGAGTGTCCCCCTGTTAGGCATATTGATACGCCTGTCTGACCAAGTAAGGAAGTGACACTGACAATATGAGCTGAATGACATTTATTTATTATTTAAGTCTTTGAAGACATAGAACAACAATTTTACCCCGATTGACAAATGCAAGATCAGCAGTCATTTGATGAAAATGACATGTCACTGTCATTCTGGTGGTCAAAGTTCAAAACAATTTCTTGGTCGTTCCTGGTGTCCTCTACAGCCAATATTCCAGTAGTTTTTATAAGGCCCCTTAAAAAAAATCCTGTTTCTCAACACCGCCCGCCCCACAAAAAAATTTATTTTTTATTTTCTCATAAATGCCGTCTGGATGCACACTTGACTTGGAGCAACAAGTTTGCAAACCGAGCGTGCAGTTGTATTTTGAACCAATTTTATATATACCATATTGAGTACTTTCAGATTATAACTTTTTCTTTGATATAATGACATGCCTTTCCTTACAATGTAATTCCATTGAAATTGGATATTTTACCCCCCCCCCCCCCCCAGCTAATTTATTATTATAATAAGTGAACGCAAATATATATATAATACTGATGCTACCCATTGACAACAAGAATGTTGTTGTCTCGGTATTCCAGTGTTGGTTAATAAAAAAAAATCCTTCCTCCCTCCCCTAATTTTTAAAAAAAAAATGATGAGCAACAGGAAATTTTTTTCAGGGGCCTAAAGAAAAATTTTTAACTGGCCTATGGACAGCCATATAAAATTTTCTGTGAGTAGGTAGGGGCACAGCAAAAAGAGCAAACAAGAAAAAATTGCATTTGAACGCTATGTGTGCAAAGTTTCCTGAAGAAATCTGTTGAGTAAGACTACTTTTTGCTTCAGACAAGGCTTGCCGATATTTGAATGAAAGGTATCTTCGTAAGGAATTTTAATCTTTTAACCATTATATGTTTGACAGTTATGAGAAAACAACTATAACAGTGATTAACACTTTAAGCGTAAAGTGTACACAAGAAGGCTCCAGTGGCCCATCTTTGGTGTACATGACAGTGAATATTGATAGATGTGTAGTATTTTGCTTTGATCAATGTTCTCTTTTCATTAAGGTTTAAAAGGATGTCGACTGGAGATTTACGTAACAATCTTCGCAAGCTTCAACATGCTTTGAAAGCAATTGGTTTTGTTGGGGAACCTGATCTCGACAGGTGAGCAAAAGAAACAGATGCCCGTTACATTCACCTTGTCATTTTTTTGTGTGTGCACAGATAAAGTAATGGGTCAGTATGTTGAACCTGGATATTAAAACAATGGACCGGGCTGGGTCAGGGAGAGACTTAATAATGCCAAAGGCTTTTTGTCATGTTAATTGTTTCTTTTGTTCCTTGTGTCAGGCAAATGTTAAGGGTGTTGTGTTTTGAGTTTTGCATCTGATCCATCATTTCTGAGTCAAGTATAATAACCCATGGTTCTTTCTTTGAGCTGAATGATTCTGTCACATAACTTCAAATAGAAGTACTGAAAGCTTGACCTCAGGTGCATCACAGAAAGTCATCAAAGAAGAAAAAAAAAAGAAATATAGTCATACATGTATGCAAGGAATCTTTTTAGCTCTGCTAACCAAAAGTTGTAGAGCTTACGTGATCACTCATGGTTGTCCATCTGTAAACTTTTTGCTTGTGAACGTGACACAGTTTATAGTTTTTGAGGTAGCCACATATGATGTAAGATTTATAAAATGTAGGAAAATCTAGGTCAAGTTTGATATTGGTGACACTACCTACAGCAATATATGTAATGTGTGGGTTGAAATGTGAAAATCTTGTGCCCACTCTAGCATCCTTGATTTTTGATGCATGTAGATCTTCATGAAATTTGATGGGCTTGTGATCAAATATCTCTGGTTCATGGAAATTATGAACCAAAGTGTGTTGAAAGATATAAAAATCCATATCTTGAAAAATAATTGAATAGACCTGTGTACATTAATTTCCTGCCACAGAGCACAGGGTTCACCCCGGTCAATCACGGAGGTCATGCAAGCATGTCACCATCACAAACAGTCTAGATAACCCTTTCTCCCAAAATTAGTGTATTTTAGAGAAATTTAGGTTTGCAAATGCCAAACTCATTTTGGTGGTTCCAAAATTGGAAGAATAAATTAACATCTGCCTGTATTAAGTTTTCTTTATTTCCAATGTAAGTGCAGAGCCCCCAGGTCTCCCACCTCGGCTGGAGATGTCCCACTTTTTATAAGATGTCTCCCACTTTATGTTAAATTTTTAAAAAGTAGCATTATTCCTTCAGTGAGTGTAAAGTTGTACTGTTTTGTGGTGCTATTGTAGTATATAAGCACAGAATATATCTATGATGGTAACAGGTGCCTAAAATTGTCCAAAATACAGGAAATGAAGGTGCAAATTTCAAATTTTTCAGGGGGGGGGGCATGCCCCGCAGACCCCCCCCCCCCCCAGCTATGCTTTGTTTTCTATGCTGGCCCTCCAGCTTTTCAGTACCTGCAGGAAGGAGATCTCCCACATTTACATAAACTCTGCAGGGTGACCTATTTTTAGCTCTGGTGACCTAAGGTAGCAGAGCTTATAGCATCACTCATGTCTGTCTGTCCGTCCGTCCGTAAACTTTTGGTTCGTAAGCGTGATAACTTTAAAAGTTTTGATGTTAGCCAAATATAACTTTCAGGACTTATAGGGTGTATGAAAATCTAGGTTGCTTTTGATATTTGTGGTGCCACCTACAATATTATGTAATATAGGGGTCAAAAGGTGAAAATCTTGTGAACGCTGTAGCATCCCTAATTTTTGGTGGATCTTCACCAAATTTGGGGGGATTGTGCGAGAGATTACAGTGCATAACTAGTGATACTAGTGGCACCAACTGTAATTTGACAGAAATTATGATCTAAAATGTGCTTTAAGATATAAAATTCCATATTTGTAGTAATTGGATTAAACTTGCCAAATTTATAAGATATATAGACCATGTCCAATGCTAGAATGTTATGTAATATGAGTGACCTTGAGGTATTTTTGTGACGTCACCATGCCTGTAAAGTTGAAAAGGTGATTTTATCATGATGGCAGGGTGTAGCTTGGACATAATTGTGAAGAGAATTGAGACTCGTGATCAAAATTGCACTTGATTACATAAAACAGTACTTGGTGACCTACTTTTTGGGTCACTGTGACAGTAATTACAGAGTTTGGTGCTTGTCAAAGTTTATTGTTTTTCTTCAATTACTCGAAAAGTTATGACCCAATTTGAACAAACATACTATATATGGGAAGCTGGATGTGGGGCGCATATTTTGAATATAACAATTTTTTAATCTGAATTGAAGGTCAAGGTCAAATTGCCAGTTTGGATATAGGGGTCATTTCGTGACTGCTCTCCACCGCACAATTTTTTGGATAGGCCCATATAACGTTTAAGAGTTTTAAAGTGCATAAAAAATCTTTCTGGTTGTTAATGTTGGTGGGGCCACCTGTAGGATTATATAATATATAGGACAAAATGTAAAAATTTTGTGATCACAATACCATCCGCAGTTTTTAAATTAGCCCAATATAACTTTATAAGTTTAGAAGCCACTAAGCCGAGGACTTGCAACTTTGAAATGAGCAGGTGCAATATAGCCATGGTGCCAGCAGTGCATTAGGCCCATGGGCCTCTTGTTTTGGTCACAGTGACTAGTTTCTATGCAGTTTTTCACTTGTTCAAGTTTGTTTTTCTCTTCAGTAATGCAAAAAGATAGTAGTTATTACCCAATTTAAATAAACCCATCATATGAAAAGCTGCATGCAGGGAACACATTTTGAACGGCAACAGTTTTTTACTCCAAGTTGAAGGTAAACGTAATATCCATGGCCACTTGGAATACAGGTGTCACTGTGTGAAAATCTTGTGAATGCTCTGGGTTACCCACAGTTTTTAAGATAGGCCCATATAACTTTTTGGACTTATAAAGTGTACATGAAAATATATGTTGATTTTGATATTGGTGGTGCCATGTACAGCATTATGTAATATATGGTTGAAAATGTTAAAATCTTGTGAGCAATCTAGCATCCTTAATTATGTCTGAGTGCGAACCCATACATTTTGTTTTTCCATTCTTTTTTTTTTTTCTCTTTATTTCTTTCTATGAACAAATTTGTATGATTATTTTATTTTATTTTATTTTTTTTTTTTTGCACAATTATTCTTACCATGGTGACTGACCTACCACTGAAATTGTGCATATCGTTTGAAATATTCATGATGTTCAAAATTATGCAAATTAGGATCAATTGAAATTTTAAAAGCTCCATATCATCGAAAGTATTGTAGATAGACACACAATTTCAATGTGCATGTACAAGTTTGTGACACCTGCTAATATAATGGACAGTGAATGAAAGTTGTAGAATTTTAAATGATGCTAATCAGGGCATTGAAAAAGTTCAGTACCCCCTAAACTATTATACATAGAGATGTCATTCCAACTTCAATATGTAGGTTTGTGGCAAAGCGGCATCCAATGAACCATGAACCAAAGTTGTATTATTTTAATTGATGCAAATCAGGTGAATATGCAAAGTTTAAATCGTAAAAGGCTTCAAAAGTATTATTGTCTCGCCAGCATAAGCTGTTGGCGAGACTAAGCTGTCACTTTCTGTCTGTCCATCCATCAGTCTGTCCGTCAACAAAAAACGTCGGAGTGGCTTGAATTATGCTGGCGAGACATTCATGCCCCCGGGCATGGCTCTGGTTGATAGAGGCGCCATTCTAATTTCAATTTATGGGCTTGTGACATAGCCGCATCCAATAAACCATGATTCAAAATTGGAAAATTTAATTTTTGCAAATTAGGTGAATACACAAAAACTTAAAAACTATTATAGATAGAGGGTGCCATTCAAACTTCAATTTGTAAGTTTGTGATGAGTTGCATCCAATGAACCAAAGTTGTGCAATTTTGATTCATGCTCATAAGATGAATACACAAAATTTAAATCTTGAATAACTTCAAAACTATTATACATGGACGTGTGAGTCCAACTTCAATTTGTAGGTATGTGACATAGCCTCATCCAAGTTGTAGGCTTTAAATTTATGCATATTAGGCAAGTACACAAAATTAAAATCTTGAATAGCTTAAGAACTATTATAGATAGTGGTGTCATTCAAACTTCAGTTTATAAGTTTGTGACATGGCCACATCCAATGAGCCAAAAACCAAAGTTGTAGCATTTTAGGCCAATACACAAAATTAAGATTATGTAGAACAATGACAAGTGTAGCGTTTCATTCTGTTCTCATTTTGAAGGCACCCAGACATATTTGCTCTTAAGCAAATCTTTTCTAGTTTTTTATGGATTTTCATGAAATTTGGTCTTATTTGGATGAGGTCAAAGTCTCTGTTACATATGATACTTGTTGGTGCCACCTATACTTTGACAGAAATTATGACTCTTGAAAGATATAAAATTCCATATGTTGAAAATAATTGAATAAGACCTGCCAAATTTATTGGATATATATATACATGTATATATCATGTCCAACGCTAATGTGGTATTTATAATGTAATATCAGTGACTGTGACCTATTGTTAAGTCACCAGTCCTGTAAAGTTGAAAGAGGTGATGTAGTTATACCAGGGTGTAGTTTGGACATCAATGGCAAAGAGAATGGAACCTGCAGATCAAAATTGCACATGAGTATGCATTGTGCATAAAACTCTACTTGGTGACCTACTTTTGGGGTCACTGTGACCCAGTGAGTATGTGTTGAGTCTATCATGTTTATATTATTATCACACATTACAAGTCAGCAAAGCCCAAAGACTATGGACCTCTTGTTTCTCTTTATTTATCTGATTTAATGTGATTTGTTTTACAGTATTGTTAAGGGTCCGCCCCGTGGGGGGAAACCCTTTCTGTTTTTACCTCAGCTGACTTGTCAGTCAGCTGAGGTTTTGTGAGGGTCCGTCGTCCACAATTCACATTTTCGACTTCTTCTCAAAAACCGTCAGCCAGATTCACTTCAAACTTCATGGACGTGTGCCTTGGGTGGGTTTCTACCAAGTTTGTTCAAATGGTCACGGTCCAGTGATTTTTGGATTTTTTATGAATTTTTTTGTTCTTTTTTGGGTAAATCTTAAAAAATCTTCTACTCCGAAAACACTCACCCAATTGCTTTGATATCACACAGGAACACTCCCTGGGACTCCTTTTTCTTAATTTGTTCACCAGGTGGCTACAATTTTTTCCTAATTTTTTATGGATTTTTGTGTGTTATAGCTATTTTCAACTTCTTCTCCAGAACCGTCCCTTAGATTAAGCTGAAACATGGTGGATATGTTCCTTGTAGAAGGGTCAAACAAAGTTGTTCACTATGTGGGAATGCTGCAGATTCCTGACTTTTAACGATTTTTTCAATTCGGGTACTTGTCGGTCAATGCAGCTTTCCTATTGATTACTATGGAAGTCAATGGGCATTCAAATGCTAATTCACATTTTCGACTTCTTCTCCAAAACCGTCATCCAGATTAACTTCAAATTTGGTGGCAATGTACCTTGGGTGGGTTTCTACCAATTTTGTTCACGTGGTCATGCTCCAGTGATTTTTGGATTTTTAATGAATTTTTTTGTTCTTTTTTTTTTTGGACAAATCTTAAAAAATCTTCTTCCCCGAAACTGCTTACCCAAATGCTTTGATATCACACAGGAAGACATCTAGGGACTCCTTGTTGTTAATTTATTCACCAAGTGGCGCTGCAGTTTTTTTCTAATTTTTTTTGGTGATTTTTTGTGTGCTATAGATATTTTCGACTTCTTCTCCAGAACCGTCACTCAGATTAAGCTTACACATGGTGGATATATTCCTTATGGAAGGGCCAAACAAAGTTGTTCACTATGTGGGAATGCTGCAGATTCCTAATTTTTAATGTTTTTTCAACTCGGCTCCTTTGGGGTAAATGCACCTTTCCTATTGATTACCATGTAAGTCAATGGGCATTCTAATGCTAATTTACATTTTCGACTTCTTCTCCAAAACCGTCATCCAGATTTACTTCAAACTTGGTGGCAATGTACCTTGGGTGGGTGTCTACCAGGTTTGTTCTAATGGTCATGTTCCAATGAATGTTGGATTTTTTTATGATTTTTTTTTTTTCAAAAATCTCTACAAAAGTTTTAATAGGAAAGTTTAACATGGGAATTTCTTGTACTGATCATAACTTTAATAAAATTGACCAGATTTACTTCAAACTTGGTGGGGATGTGCCTTGGGTGGATCTCTACCAAGCGCGTTCAAATTGTCATGCTCTATTGATTTTTTGATTTTTTCATGATTTTTTTTGTTCTTTTTGGGGGCAAACCTTAAAAATTCCTCTCTGAAACCGCTCACCCAATTGCTTTGATATCATACATAGACACGCCCGGGAACACCTAGTTCCCAATTTGTTCACCAGGTGGCGCTGCAACTTTTTATGAATTTTTTGTAAGGTTTTGCTATTTTTCACCTGTTTTCAGAACCTTCCCTCAGATTAAACTGAAATGTGATGGATATGTTGTTGTGGAAGGGCCAAACAGTTGTTTACTAGGTGGCACTGCTTTGGATTCCTGATTTTTAAGGATTTTCAATTCGGGTACTTATCGTTCAATGCAGCTTTCCTATTGATTACTATGTAAGTCAATGGGTAATCTAATGCTAATTCACAGGACAACTGACACAAAATTTACTGTTTACTTGATAGCTTGAGATCTGTTTTGAGATTGCTACACATGTTAATTATTCTGTATGAAGGTCATGCTGAGACAGTACATGAATGACCTTGACCTCGTTTGTGGGGTCACAGTGCAATATACATGAATTTTACTCTTCATTATAACTTGAGAATTACTTGAACTTTGATGTTGCATATGTAAGTGTTTTTCTATAAAGGTCAGACTTACTCAGAACGTGGTGTCTTTGATCCTTTCCCAAGTTCAAAGAGCTGCAAGTGTGATGAATGTCAAGATCAGCTGAGGCACAGGCTGTTCACACAGCCCTCTTGTTGCCCTTGGGACATAAAGTGCCAGAGGGTACTATCGTCCCTTTCATCATCCGTCCGTCCCTCTTGTCGACGTTACTGCAATATCTCAAAAAATATTCACCATAGCTGTACCAAATTTTTGTCACCGAAGGACCTTATGATGGACCAGCTTCCTATTGAAAATCAGCTTCCTCTGATTATTTTTAAACTTTTTATGAAACCTTTACTGTATGGGGTCAACCCTGATGACGTTCCCACAATATCTCAAAAAATGTTGACCACATGCTTACCAAATTTTTGTCAGAGATGTATCTTATGATGGACAAGAGCTCCATTTCAAACCAGTGTTCTCTGAATCTTTCAAACTTTTTATGATATTTTTAATGTATTTATTTGAACGCCGTCTGAGTGGCATCAACCCTGACGACGTTAATGCAATATCTCAAAAAATATTGATCACAGCTTTACCAAATTTTTGTCAAAGATGTATCTTGTGATGGACCAGGTTCCTATTAAAAAACCAGCTTCCTCTTTGTATTTATAAACTTGATATGCTAGGTTGGCTCTAGGATTTTATAATTAGTAGCCAATTTTTCTAGGAAAGAGCTACACAGACTTGAAATCTGTTAAATTTCTGCATGAAAATAAAGAATTTTTGAGAAATTTTAGTAGCCATTTGCTACTTTTGATAGCCATTTTGAAGTTTGAGTAGCATTTGGCTATTTTGGCTACTGCTAGCGCTAACATAGATATGAAACTTTATAGTATCTATTTGGAAGCCGTCTGAGTGGTGCGCAAGGGAACAATGTTACCATAATATCTCAACAACGATTAAAGGCCGCTTCACCAATTTTTTTGCTGAGATGCACTTTATAGTGGACCACATTCCTATTGAAAACCAGCTTCCTTTTATTATTTTTAAACTTGTAGTGCAACTTTACAAGTACAGTGGTCCCCCTCTTATAAGGCCACCCAAAATGCAGCCAAAAAGTGGCCTTATAAGAGGGGTGGCCTTTCTTGAGGGGGAGAATATAATGCAAATACCATACTTTCTGCACCAGAATGCTGGCCATTCAAGAGGGGTGGCCTCTGGTGAGAGGGGCCCTGTAAGAGGGGGACCACTGTATTTATTTGATGGCTGTATGAGTGACACACAGTGCAGCAGGACCTGCCCCAAGAACACATCCAAAATTGCTCTTAATTTCAAAGACAACAGTATGGAAATTCTACTGCGAAGTTTGAAATGAAAAAAAAATGCAGAATTGAGGGGAAAAAAGATTGTGGGTGCTGAAGGTACTTTGTTCTGTGAACACCATTTTTATTTATTTGGGGGGGGGGGGTAGAATCTACATGTATGATTGTGAGCCACTTGAATGTGTTTCTGCTTTTTCTTTATTGCTGTTATTTTTATTGGTTATGTAATATACAGGTAAGGAAAAGAAATTTGAAGGTTAATTCTTTTCATACTTTCAGCTTGACAAAAGGAATCCCTGCTGCATTTCTGCCTCTGTATCACCATGTTTTTGTCAACCACAGTCAACCTCTGTCAAAGGAGATCTCTGACTTAGGCATAGAGCTGTATGGCAAAACAGACTTGCGCTTCATTGAGGGAATGTACAAAGTATGTGAATTCAAAAGTACATGCGACTTACATGTATATTCATGGTCATGTTCATTCAGTCCACATCAGTCTGATTTGGCTATATATTTATCCAGAATTAAGGTCTTGAAGATAGAGATAACATTTTCAAATTCTTCATAAGAGCTTCCATTCAAGTACCAACATGCTGGTCTACAGTGAGTAGTTTTTGTTTTGCCTTGCAAGCCATGCTGCAGCTTTCACAAGAGCAGCTGCAGCATGACTGCCAGGCAATGCAACCAAACTGACCAAGGGCTGTAATTAAAGATGAAACATGAGAAGTCCTGAATGATCACTCATGAATGCATAATTCCTGAAAATTCAGAATATCTCTATTGTATAATGTAATTTATTCAGTCATAAATTAATACATGTTCTTTGTCACATTTAACTTGGCTTTTGAAGCTATATTATGTGCTATTCAGATTAAATCTTCGAAACAAATATTGGAGTCATGTGATTCTTTGTCAGAATATTTTTTTAATCTTACTTTTGCAGTTGGAAAGTATAGATCATACACATACATGTACATGTATTTTTTCATTTGGTTGTGGCTCATCATGCAGGCCTACCTGTAAGAGTTTGAAATGCTTGCAGAACATGATGATTGAGGATACGCTGTAAAGTTTTGGGTGTTTGTTTTAATGTGTCATATAGGCTCATACACAGGTACAGGCTCCGAAATATGTTCTGAGTAGTTACCCACTGAAGATCCTTAAATTTATTTGGGCTAATGCAGCCTATGTCAACATTTTACAGAAGAAGGTGACAATAGTATTTCCATGTGCATACAGGGTAGCTTATGGAATGTAGAGAGTTTGGACTACGGAATAGGGTAATGACTACCAGGAAGTGACTCTGGAGGAAAAGACACATATACAATACAAAATCATACATATATCAGTTTGCTTTTGATGAAATATGATCTTCATTTACCTGATGTATGTTGTCATCTTGATGCTTAACCCATTGACAGGTGCTACGTGAACTCTTTAGCTACAAGCCACCTATAACCAAGGATCAGTTCTTCACCAATGGGTATGCTGAACGCAAAATCATCATGTGCACAGAGATTCTGTCACGAGCCAGTCAGCGACACAAGCAGTTTACAGCACCCAAACATTCCAAAAGCAAGAGTGCTGCAAGCATATGTTCTGCTTCCAAAAGTACTTCCAGGCTGGGACCCAGGGTAGTTATTTTGCTGGAATTTCGTTTTTCCTGGGCAGAGCACTTGGAGTGTTCTTCCCAGTAACTGCACCAGTTTGGTGACTAGTATGTATTTTCCTTTATTTTTGTCAAAATTTTCTGTTGTACCTACTGCCTTGTCTAAGTACTTGACCCTCTCTCCTTTGAATTAAATCTGATTCAACAGGTTTCTTTGGCAGAGGTTAACCCCTAGCAAGCTGGTATCGTGCACAGTGTGCCACCAGGGTCATCTGCGGAACAAGCGACATGTATGAACGAACCTGCCTGGGCTCTGTTATTTTTGCATTTCATTCCAAGTGATGCACACAAAATTGGTCAGAAATTGAATGATTTATACTTCTATGGACTTTCTGTCTCAATTTACCTGAAAAATTTTATGCCGTAGGGGTGTCAAGAGTCTGATCTTATGGGCGGTCACTTTTTTTTACAAAGCAAGACCATCCATGCAACACAAGCAAGTGTACACAAGCATGCTCCCGGACATGATTGTCTGCTATGTATGTCTATTTATTCTGGCCTTTGATCATGCATTTTATTCCCATCTTGTTCTGTCTTGCAGATTTGTTTCATGCAAACATTTGTAAAAAATTAAAACTAGATTTTGTCAAAAACATCAATAGCTGATGTATCAGAGCAGAGATGCCAACTGTCCCTCGTCGTCAGGGACAGTCCCTGAAATTAACTTAAATTTTGACCAATTTACAGTGTTTGTCTTGCATTGAAATTGAGTGTTTTCTTATGTATTCTTTGTTAAATATGCTGTGCCTCTGATAGTCTCACTTAAATGTACCTGAAATGGCATTTTGAATGTAGGCATATCTGTCAGAGGCAGCTATCAACAACACATCATGTTTATGCAGATCTTTGTTTCGTCACCATGCAGTCTGCATATTTTCCTTGCCTTCTATAAGGAATTATCACTCCTGCCTTTATCTGTGTGTACATTTGTTCGATCAAAGTCTTTGTGAAAATATGACATGAAACTGTAGCAAGTTGGTCCAATAATCTTTGAATGAATACAACTTGTTAACCTCCCCAACATTGCGGCCATGTGACATGCACATGGGGAACAACAACTTTGATTGGACAGTGAGTGACACATGATCAAATCCACCAAATGAGGAGCCTAGAATGTCCCAAGCACATTTATAATGAGGTAAAATGATGTCTCCATTCCCATTCTGGGCTTTTTTTGAAGGGATACCCCAGGAATTTTTTTTTTTTTTAGCCAATAAAAGCACTTTTTGCATAGAAAGACAAAAATCTGAAGATTCTAGCAGTATGAAACATATTGGCGGATGATGCAAAACATCGTGATGGCAAAGGTGTAAACTTACTAAAGTTTGTGGTAAATTTTACAGTTATATCATTCAAAATGTCATGAAAAATGGGCAGTTGTTGGAGTTTTATCCATTTGATAAGAATATATATTTTTTTACCGTAAGATCGAAATAGCCATCCACAAGCATTAAAGATTGTCTACAATAGAATGCACACACACTTACAGGTTATGAAACATTGCAGGTCAGCGGGAAGCTGATGAAGGTTGGCTTGCGGTGTGCACAGCTCCAATCGACAACAGTTGCAAACAGTATTCAAAAACATGTCGAATGTGCTTGACAACGTTGTACTAGGGGTTAATGGGGTGTTATGCACCCAACCCATGCCATCGCAAGGACACATATTAGGCTTTCTATTTTGACATGTGTCATCTACAATTCTCGTTCCCATTATTTTTCATTAATGGTAAAATTAATCATAAAAGTATTGAAATGGTCAAAATTCTACCTGCAGCCAGGGTTGATAAAATTCTGACAAGTTTCACTAACAACATAGATCATTAGGGAATGAGGATAATGCTCGTTGTGGCTGGTTTCTATTCTGGGGGTCACACAGTTGTGTTGGTGACATGTAAAACTCATTGTTAGGTGTACAGTATGTTTCGACAACGTTCGTCGCAGACGTACCCTATAAAACAGCTCTGAGAAATGTACATGAAAACCTGTCGTGGTGGGGACCGGTGTGTACCAGGATGGCCTTTTGTCATTACAGTTCAACTAACTGAATTTGGTATCATTATTGATAGCCAGGGAAAAAAGAAAATTCATGGTGTGCTAGTATTTGGAAAAACTCCACACAAGTAAACATTGTAAAAGTATTATTAACCCTTTCCCCCTTAAACCGGCCAAGACCGGCTGGTGGTCAAGTGTAGTCTGCTACAAAGTTTTCAACTGATTTCAACAGTTTGACTGAGAATTGCAGATGAGACCTATCAAGATCACATACCCCAGGTCAACAGCTTTCCTTGGCATGGGTTTGGCACTAAGTGCCAAATCCATGCGAAGAAAAGCTGTTGACTCAGTCTTTAATTCAAGGGGGAAAGGGTTAAATGGGCAGAGAGCTTGAGTAATGAAAATGTAATATATTACAAAGTGAATTAGCTCATCTACCCGTAACATTGATGCCAAACAGTTCAGTGGTACATAGCTAGGATAGCCAGTATTTTTCTCTGGCAAGTCTCAAGTTTTTAGCTCAGCTGATTAGTCAGTCAGCCAAGCTTATGTGGTGGTTTGTTGATATCGCTAAATCGAACACATAATTTGGGGATATTACTAAATGGTTTAATGATTTCACCAAATAGGACTCAATGTCAAAATGGCTTGCCATATTCGTCTTGCTAATAGAAGGAAGAATACGAATATGTTCCAGAATTTGGATTTTCAAATTTGGGCTAGAATGGTCTGGGATAGCAAAGTGTCAGTGGTTGAGTTAAATCATTCTTTTTGATGAAACAGAAATGTTTGTGCATTATGTGCATCAAGATTCAACCCGTTTGGCCCACATATTGTTTTCATACCAGGCGAGTCAGGAAGTAAATTTGATTATTGTGGCTGCAAGGACCTCCTTTCAGAGTAAACTTGTGTGGGTACTTGGGTTTTTAGCTCAGCTGACTTGTCAGTTTGTCAGCTGAGTTTATGTTATGACTAGCCATCCGTCGTGCGTCCGTCCATCGTCCACAATTCACATTTTGGACTTCTTCTCCAAAACCATCAACCAGCTTCACTTCAAACTTGGTGAGGATGTGCCTTGGGTGAATTTCTACTAAGTTTGTTCAAATGGTCATGCTACAATGATTTTTGGATTTTTTTATGATTTTTTTGGGGGGGGAGGGGAATCTTAAAATATTATTTTTCTTCTCTAAACCCGTTCACCCAATTGCTTTGATAGCGCTTAGGTACACTCCCGAGGACTGTTAGTTGTAAATTTGTTCACCAAGTGGCGCTGCAATTTTTTTCTATTTTTTTTTTTTTTATGATTTTTAGTGTGTTTTTGCTATTTTTGACTTCTCCAGAACCATCACTCAGCTTTAACTGAAACTTGGTAGATATGATCCTTATGGAAGCATCAAACAAAGCTGTTCATTAGGTGGCACTGCTGTGGATTCTTTTTTTTATGATTTTTTCAATTCGGGTACTATCAGTCAATGTCGCTTTTGTATTGATTACTACCATGTAACTCAGTAGGCATTCTAATGCTAAATTACACTTTTGACTTCTCCAAAACCTTTAGCCAGATTCACTTCAAACTTGGTGGAGATGTGCCTTGGGTGTCTCTACCAAGTTTCTTCAAATGGACATGCTCTAATGATTTTTTTTTTTCTTTTTAATGAATTTTTTGTTCTTTTTTCAGACAAATCTTACAAAATCTTCTTCTCCACAACCGCCCATCCAATTGCTGTGATATTACAGGGAAAAAAAACCCACTCCCAGGGACTTTAAGGTCTTAATTTGTTCACCAGGTGGTGTTGCATTTTTTTCCAAATCTTTATGAATTTTTTGTGTTATTTAGTTACTTGTGACTTCTTCTCCTGATCCGTTACTCAGATTAAGTTGAAACTTTCTGGATATGTTCCTTGTGAAAGAGTCTTGCAAAGATGTTCACTAGGTAACACTGCCATGGATTCTTGATTTTTAAAGATTTTTTTGAATTCAGGTACTTACTAGAAAAGGCACCTTTTCTATTGCTTACTATGCAAGTCAATGCACGGTCTAATGCAACAGCATTCTAATGGTATTTCACATTTTGGACTTCTCTGAAGAAACTGTCTTTCAGATTGACTTCAAACTTGGTTGCAATATACCTTGTTGGGTCTCCACCAAGTTGGTTCAAATGGTTGTGCACCAGTGATTTTTGGATTTTTTATGATTTTTCAAAAATCCTTAAAAAAAGTTTTAATGGGAAAGTTTAACATGGGAATTTCTTGTAATGATTGTAACTGAAATTATTTTGACCAGATTTGTGCCAAACTTGGTAAGGATGTAACTTTTTTAAGTGTCTACCTACTTTTTGCAAATGGTCATGCTCCAGTGATGTTTGGACCTTGACCTCATTCCCAAGGTCACAGGACAACTGACACATACTTACTGTTCACTTGATAACTTGAGATCTGTTTTGAGTTGTGACCTTGATGTTGCACATGTTAATGTTTCTCTTTGAAAGTGATGCTTAGATAGTACATGGGTGACCTAGACCTCGTTTCTGGGGTCACAGTTCAACATACATGAATTTTACTCTTCACTATAACTTAAGAACTACTTGAACTGGAACCTTGATGTTGCAGATGTTAGTGTTCTCTATAAAGGTTATAGTTAGAACATGGATGACCTTGATCCAATTTCACAGAGCCACAACTGTGAAGAATATCTGGGTCAGTTGAGCAAGGGCTGTTCATACAGCCCTCTTGTTAGATTTTTATGATTTTTTTTTGTTTTAAATCTTTAAAAAAGGTTTAATGGAAAGTT
Source organism: Hermodice carunculata (assembly GCA_964020975.1). Lineage (NCBI taxonomy): Eukaryota > Metazoa > Annelida > Polychaeta > Eunicida > Amphinomidae > Hermodice > Hermodice carunculata. Next base: position 32,295,370 of record OZ026619.1, on the reverse strand, counting down.
TATCATGGGAATTTCTCATAATTGTTATAACTGAAATAATTTTGGCCAGATTTGTACTAAACTTGGTAAGTATGTACCTTTTGCAAGTATCTATTTTGTGCAAATGGTCATGCTATAGGGATGTCTGGACCTGGACCTCATTCGCAAGGTCACAGGACAACGGACACAAAATTTACTGTTCACTTGATAACTTGAGATCTGTTTTGAGTTGTGATCTTGATGTTGCACATGTTAATGTTTCTCTATGTAGGTGATGCTTTGACAGTACATGGGTGACCTTGACCTTGTTTCTGGGGTCACAGTGCAACATACATGAATTTTACTCTTCAATATAACTCGAGAACTGCTTGAACTGGGACCTTGATGTTGCACATATTAGTGTTCTTTTATAACGGTTATACTCAGAACATGGGTGACCTTGATCCAAGTGCACAGAGCCAAAATCGTGGAGAATATCTGGGTCAGTTGAGCATGGGCTGTTCACACAGCCCTCTTGTTAGATTTTTATGATTTTTTTTTTTTTTTTTAAATCTTTAAAAAAGGTTTAATGGAAAGTTTAACATGGGAATTTCTCATACTGGTTTTAACTGAAATAATTTTGGCCAGATTTGTACTAAACTTGGTAGGTATGTACCTTTTACAAGTATCTATCTATTTTGTGCAAATGGTCATGCTCCAGGGATGTTTGGACCTACACCTCATTCCCAAGGTCACAGGACAACTGACACAAAATTTACTGTTCACTTGAGATCTGTTTTGAGTTGTGACCTTGATGTTGCACCTGTTAATGTTTCTCTATGTAGGTGATGCTTAGATAGTACATGGGCGACCTTGACCCCTTTTCTGAGGTCACAGTGCAACAAACATGAATTTTACTCTTCACTTTAACTCGAGAACTGCTTGAACTGGGACCTTGATGTTGCACATATTAGTGTTGTTCTATAAACGTCAAACTTACTCAGTACATCGGTGACCTTGATCCTATCCCAAGTTCACAGAGCTTCAAGTAAGATGAATGTCTAGGTCAGATGAGGCTGGGCTGTTCAGACAGCCCTCTTGTTGTTCTTATGTTAATGTGTTCAAATTGAAAACTGAATATAATAGCACTAAATTCTGAAAATTTTATGATTACAGCCAGCATCTACCCCTGCACAACCAAAGACCAAAAATAGTCATGCAACTTTTCCACCAGGTGAGTGCCCTGCTTGAACTCTGGTAAATATATGATCAACCAGTTTCGTTAGCTGAGCTGGCATATCAGCTAACAGAGCTTATGTTGTCACTCTTTGTCCTTCGGCTGGTGTCGATTAACAATTCACATTTTTGACTTCTTCTCCAAAACCATCAGCCAGATTCACTTCAAACTCGGTGGTCATGTACCTTAGGTGAGTCTCTACCAAGTTTTTTTTCAAATGGTCATGCTCCATTCAATTCTTTTTTCAAATTTTTTTTTTTGGGGGGGAGGGCAAATATTAAAAAATCTTTTTTTCCAAAACTGCTGACCCAATTGCTTTGATATCACACAGGAACACTCCTAGGGACTCAGAGTTCTTAAGTTGTTCAGCAGGTGGCACTGCAATTTTTAGCTCGGTCAGTCAGCTAAGCTTATCTTATGGTCCTCCATCATCCATCGTCCCTTGTCAACAATTCACTTTTTCTCCAAAACCGTCAGCCAGATTCACTTCAAAAGTGGTTTGGATGTGCCTTGAGTGGGTCTCTACCAAGTTTGTTCAAATGTTCACCCTCCATTGATTTTTGGATTTTTTAATGAATGTTTTTGTTCTTTTTGGGGGCAAATCTTAAAAATTTTTCTTCTCCGAAACCGCTCACCCAATTGGTTTAATATCATACAATGACACTCCCATTGACTTTTAGTTCTTAATTTTGTTCACCAGATGGGGCTGCCATTTTCTTCTAATTTTTCATAATTTTTTGTGTGGTATTGCTATTTTTGACTTCTTCTCCAGAACCGTCACTCAGATTAAGCTAAAACCTGGTGGATATAATTCTAATGGAAGGGTTAAACAAAGCTATTCACTTGGTGGCACTGCTGTGGATTCCTGATTTTTAACGATTATTTCAATTTGGGTACTTATCAGTCAATGCACCTTTCCTATTGATTACAATGCAAGTCAATGGGCATTCTAATGCAAATTCACATTTTCGACTTTTCTCCCAAATTGTCATCCAGATGGACTTCAAACTTGGTGGCAATGGACCTTAGATGGGTTTCGACCAGGTTTGTTGAAATGGTCGTGCTCCAATGACTTTTGGATTTTTAATGAATTTTTTTTTTCCTGTTTTTGGATAAATCGTACAAAATCTTCTTTCTCACAACTGCTCACCCAATTGTTTGATATAACATAAGAACACTCCTAGGTCCACCTTATTCTTATTTGTTCACCAGGTGGTGCTGCAATTTTTTTTTCAAAATTTTTATGAATTTTTATGTGTTTTTGTTACTTGTCACTTCCTCTCCAGAACTGTCTCTCAGATTAAATTGAAACTTTGTGGATATGTGCCTTGTAAAAGGGTCAAGCAAAAATGTTCACTCGGCATCACTACTGCTGATTCTTGATTTTTAAAGATTTTTTTAGAATTTGGGTACTTACTGGTAAATGCACCTTTTCTATTACTTCGGCCAGCCTTAAAAATATTTCTGTTTTGTATAACAGGGCCTTGGAAAATTTGATGAGGCAGGGGGGATTTTTCTTTTTTTAACTACACATACCTACTACGTATTACTGCAATATGGGCATCATGCCAGTACGGGGACTGATGGACTTAGTATTGATACAAGATAAACAAGATTCCAGGTTGAACATTTTTTATTAAATCTGTATTAAAGCAAGAGACTCTGCCACAGATGAGGTTGTAGCGGGACAATATATGCTTCAGGCTGGTTCGCTGGCACTGAGACAAAGTAGCCCTACTGTAAATACACCTGGGCTTGGCTTTAATTGGGGTGGGTCTTTTGCTGTTTTAAACATGTACATGTACAGGGCTTCAAGAAACAAAGGATTAGCGTAATTATAAAGTTACCCCTTTTTTTTTAAGTATCACAGAAGAAAAGGAGTAAGATATCAAATACAAATGTGTAGTTTTAATTTTCACTTGACAACAGCAGGGGAGGAGAGGGGTGTATGATGAGGGTTCAGAGTAAATATTACAAGTCATGAACACACCTCTTTTGTGTGTATGTGCAGGGACGTGGATTAAGAGTTTTATTGCTCCATGGTCAAGTCAGATTTAGTCTCTGGCAAGTTAAAATTAATAGGTACTTGCCTGGTCGGGCAACCAAGTTTTTTTACCCTGGGAACTCTATTCCTCAAATTTTCATGACATTGACAGTTACAAGTTGCAGTTGTTTGCAAGGCTGGCTACGGGGGGTGGGGTGGGCGGGTGTCTAATCACTTAAAAAATCAGAGCTTTCGCAGCACATGCGTGGGGCGCCTATAGGTGATAATTATCGCCAATTCATAAACATTCCAAGTTTAAACAATTACTTGGTCAGCAGTTGTATTCATCAGAACTTTATTTCTGTCAACACAAGCAGACATTTTCACTGTCGTACACTACATATGATTACGTTACGATAGCAAAGGTACCGGCAGTAATTATTGGTTTGCTGAGCGGGGTCACACTACCCACTGGTGTCAGTGGGATCTGTCCCAAAGATGTCAAAGCAGCGTCAAAATACAATAAAATTTGTATGGCGAATTCATCTGCAAATTAACATCAAATGCCATTTATCGGTGGGTTCTAACAGTGTTGGGAAAAAATAAGTTCCTTGACAGGACAGGCACACGCAAGTGACAGCGTGGAGTGGATCTGCGGTGAACTGACCCAGTCTCACGGACTGATTTGGGACACATTTGGCTATTCCCGCTATCCCCTACCTTTGCGTATTTGCCTGTGACTCCAAATAATTGTTGCAATTAACACTGGAATCTTTATTTTCGCATGCTGCAATATAAACAAAGCTTCCCGTTTGTGTGTTCCCTCCGTAAATTAGGGCAGATTCACACATGTTCACTGGGCGGAAGCCATGATGAAAACACGGTAACACGAGCCGTGATTGGCTCATTTTTGCATGTGACTCAATTGACCAATCGGGTGATGTGTTGTGCGCCAGACCACATGGCCAAAGCAGCTGTTTGTGTACAGTTCCAGGAAAAATGTGGACGGTGCGCACACTCAATTTCTGATTTGAAATATTAAAATTTTCGTTTGCATTTGATTTAGGAACACCGTTTATTGCAAGGAACTTGCCAATACTGTATACGCAAATTTACTACTATGTTCCGATAGCATTCATGGTAGGTACGCGAACGATATGCATTTACAGAACTGCCACACGGGGCGTGCGAGTAGCGTTAAATCAAGCCTGAAAAAAAAAATTTGGGGCTGTTGAAAAAACACTCCAACCGCAACGTTTTGCGGACACCGGGCGCGTTATACGAAACAAATATTTTTAAGGCTGGCCTTACTATTCAAGTCAATGGACATTCTAATGCATTCTAATGGTATTTCACATTTTGAACTTCTCTGAAGAAACTTTCTTTCAGATTGACTTCAAACTTGGTTGCAATATACCTTGGGTGGGTCTCCACCAAGGTGATGGTTTTGCACCAGTGATTTGTGGATTTTTTATGATTTTTCAAAAATCTTTAAAGCAAAGTTTTAATAGGAAAGTTTAACATGGGAATTTCTTGTAATGATTGTAACTGAAATTATTTTGACCAGATTTGTGCCAAACTTGGTAAGGATGTAACTTTTTGGAATGTTTTGATTTTGCACATGGATGTTGCTACAGGTTGACGTCTACCAAGTTTGCAAAAGAGATGGTGATGCAATAATTTTTCTATTTTTTATAATTTTTTAATTTATTTTTTGGAAGAAAAAAATTCCTTGTCTCAAGAACTTCCTGGCCAATTGGTTTGATATTGCACATAGAGTCACCTGGGGTCCAGTAGTTCTTATTTTGGCCACCAGGTGGCGCTGCAATTTTCCCCCCAAAATTTTTAATGAATTTTTGTGTGTTAAGGCTACTCTAGAACTGCTAAACAGAATTGCTTAAAATTTATCGGACATTAGACAATAAAAGTTGGTCAAAATAATATGGATATGTTAATTTTTGACAAAGTTATGGGATATCAGACTTTGCGACTGTAAGTGAGAGCTGCCACTGTATTATAATATGTGCATATGGCAATTCAGTGCATATGTTGCACTAATTATATTTACATTTTCGACTTCTTCTCAAAAACAGCTCCATGGAATGTTTTGATTTTGTACATGGATGTTGCCCAGATGGACCTCTACCAGGTTTGCAAAGGAGGTGATGATGGAATATTTTTTCTATTTATGATGAATTTTTTAATTTATTTCTTTTTTAAATTTAACTACTTGGCCAGTTGCTTTGATCTTGTACATAGGGTCACCTGAGGTCACCTTGTTCTTATTTTGGCCACACGGTGGTGCTGCAATTTTTCATGAATTTTTGTGTGTTAAGGCTATTCTCAACTTCTCCAGAATGGATAAACAGAATTGATAAAATTTTATCAGAATATAGTTGGACAATGAAAGTTTGCAAAAATAATGCGGATATGTAAATTTTTGACAAAGTTATGGGATATCAAACTTTACAAATGTAAGTGAGTACTGCCACTGTATAAATGTATATGGCAGTAAAGTGCATGTAATGCACTATTGTATTTACAATTTCAACTCTTTCTCAAATATAGATGCTTGAGAGTTACCACTGTTGAAGTATATAGCTATACAGACTACAGTGCATGTATTGCCATATTGTAAAAGCAGATTCCAGTTAGCAGAGCACAGGATCATCATGATCCTCTTTTGTCACGTTTCAGTGATTCTTGGATTTTTATGAATCTTTATGTTCTTTTTTAACAAATCTTAAAAAATCTTCTGTCAAACCACTCACCCAACTGCTTTGATTTCTTTCTTAATGATTTTTTGTTTGTTTTCGCTATTTCCAACTTCTCCAGAATCGTCCCTGAGATTAAGCCAAAACTTCGTGGATATGTTTCTTGTGAAAAGGTCAAACAAAATTGTGCACCAGGTGGCACTGATGTGGATTTTTAATTTTTAATGATTTTAATTTGGGTATTTAACTGTAAATGCACCTTTCCTATTGTCAAACTTGGTAGGGATGTACCTTTGATAAGTGTCTACCTAGTTTGTCCTATCCCAAGTTCACAGAAGCACAAGTGTGATGAATTTCTAGGTCAGCTGAGCATGGGCTGTTCGCACAGCCCTTGTTAAATCATCACACATATGTTACGCTAGATATTTTGTGACCAGAAATGAATACCAATGATAAAGTTATATTAAAATACATCCAGAGAATTTTTCTGATTTTAATGATTGAAGTTGAATTGCATTAGACTCCATATCATCCCCCCATAATATCCTTTCAACTGTAGCTTGTTTAAAGCCAGTTTTTATGTTGTCTGCCAAGTCAAACTGCTACAAGGTTAGGCAGAAGCCAGTGACTACAGCCTTTAACCATATTATTGCAAGGAATTGGTTGATAATGCTAATGAACGTAGGGCTCAAAATGACCACAGGCAACACCATAGGCAGTTGCCAACTGTTGCCATAATAGGCACTGCCTTGATGCCTGTAAAAATCAATGGTCACTTGAATACTTTCGGTATATCATCATATATACCTGTTAACTGTGTATCTCCAGATTTTACCTTAGATTCAAACATTTTTCCTGCCCTTAATGTCAAAACTTGCAAAAATGCTTATTGGTTGTATTTGTAGTTAAAGGTAATTTATCTGTCCTGAAAGCAAAATGGGTTACTGATGAACTTTAAAGATAGCTAATCCCAGGACGACAAATTAAGATTTAACTTGTACATGGAAGACAAATGATATGATCATTGTGTCTCCCGATGGAAGCCGGGGGACATATTGGTTTAGTGCCCGTTTCTTCCGCTTGTTGTTGTTGTTGTTGTTGTTGTTGTTGTTCAGGTTCTTCAACACTTGGTTTCCGTGCGATAAGTCTTGAAGGATGTGACAGAATTTGATGAAACTTGGTAGGATTATGTACCTAGGCAAGACCTAGGTTGGGATTGTATTTGGGTGACCTTGACCTAATTTTCAAGGTCACAGGGTCACTTATGTGAAATTGGTTTCCGTTCGATAAGTCATGAAGAACAAGATGGAATTTGATGAAACTTGACAGGATTAGGTATCTAGGCAAGACCTAGGTTGGGATTGTATTTGGATGACCTTGAGCGAATTCTCAAGGTCACAGGGTCACTTATGTGAAATTGGTTTCCGTGTGATAAGTCTTGAAGAACTTGATGGAATTTGATGAAACTTGGTAGGATTATGTATCTAGGCAAGACCTAGGTTTGGATTGTATTTGGATGACCTTGACCTAATTTTCAAGGTCACAGGGTCATTTATGTGAAATTGGTTTCCGTTCGATAAGTCATGAAGAACGTGATGGAATTTGATGAAACTTGGTAGGATTATGTATCATGGCAAGACCTAGGTTGGGATTGTATTTGAATGACCTTGAGCGAATTCTCAAGGTCACAGTGTCACTTATGTGAAATTGGTTTCCGTTCGATAAGTCATGAAGAACAAGATGGAATGTGATGAAACTTAGTAGAATTATGTATCTAGGCAAGGCCTATATGGGGATTGTATTTGGATGACCTTGAGCGAATTCTCAAGGTCACAGTGTCACTTATGTGAAATTGGTTTCAGTGCAATAAGTCTTGAAGAACGTGATGGAATTTGATGAAACTTGGCAGGATTAGGTATCTAGGCAAGACCTTGCTTGGGATTGTATTTGGATGACAGTGAGCGAATTCTCAAGGTCACAGGGTCACTCATGTGAAATTGGTTTCCGTTCGAAAAATCATGAAGAACGTGATGGAATTTGATGAAACTTGGTAGGATTATGTATCTTGGCAAGACCTAGGTTGGGATTGTATTTGGATAACCTTGAGCGAATTCTCAAGGTCACAGGGTCACTTATGTGAAATTGGTTTCAGTGCGATAAGTCTTGAGAGCTGGATGGAATTTGATGAAACTTGGTAGGCTTATGTATCTAGGCAAGACCTACGTTGGGATTGTAAGTTAAGATTCCATTGAGGTTCTATTACCCATTAATGACACCCTGCCCATACATCAACATATGGAAATAGGTCTGTAAAAATGCAACCTCTCACTGCATACTGTCCTCCACCAAGAGAAAACTGGGCCCCTTCACACTGGATCACACAAGAGAAAGTTTGTACTTTAAATTACTTTACTTTTTCATGTACATTGTAGATTGAATGATCTTCTCACAGCCCTTTCATGTAAGTGTGATTATATTTAGGGCAAAGCACTGAGACCTCTGGGGCAGCAAATCAGGATCAGACATCAGAAACTTTTCCAGTGGCACACAATATTATCAATGAAGTTCGCCATCCCACTAATACTTCAAAGCCTGCCAGAAAAACTGCCCTACCCAGACAGAGGCCACAGTATAAGCCATCTAGCTATGGCCAGTCAACCCATGTAACAGTAAGGACTAAAGCAGCTGATGATCTAGATGAAGAGATTGGCTTGGCACATATGGAAGGATTGCACAGAATGAGCACCACCCCTGCAGATATCATGGCTATGCACGAGGTCAATGGATTTGGATTTGAAGGCAGCGGAGGTTCATCTCAAGTAGAAGTTGTCACAGTAAATAAAGGTGAGAGCCCTGAAAATAGGATTGCCGTTGATCCTATTAATTGGGGGGGGGGGGGGGTGTTAGCTTGACAGTAGCTGTATCATAATCAATTGGTCATCATTTTTATGAATGTGGTTTAAAACATATTTTATTTATTAATGAAAACTTTGACTGTTGCACTCTCTGATAATATGGAAGAAAGATTTGACATAGGACATGGCAAACTCTCTGCTGATATGGAGAAAGATTTGACATAGGACAATACAAGAGGCACTGGGTTGTTTTTTTTTTTACTACTGCTTGAGTTATGTGGGTGTATTTGTTTCTAGGATACTGTGGTAACCAAGAAAATCAAAGTAGACAAAATTTGCAAGAGATGTAAGTAAATTGCACAGTCATCAGTGGAAATGAAATTTCAGGTGGCAGCACCGGTACAGTGGTATGAGCTAGACAAGTGCATGTGATGTGTGTAAGCAGTGCTCCTAATACACCACTGCCTTCACTGTGCTTTATATTTGTTGTTTCATACATCTATTGAATATTTTCCAGGATCCAATGATGGTTTCATTGCAAAACAGAAGGATCACTTAAGACCAATTGATGTTGTTGCGTTAACGCCGAAAGCTTCTGTGCGGTGCAGTCAACATGTAAATAGTACTTGTCACGGTGAAAGGGACAGCACTGCTGTGGCCTCCACTGCTGCTCACTTCAGGGCTATGGACCAGGTAGCACATAGATCCCAGTTAACTTCTTTCTTTTCACACTGGTGTGACTAAATTGCTCTTTTTTCTGGTTTTGCTGACCAAAGGTCGCAGAACTAATGCGACCGCTCATGTCTGTCCATCCCTCCGTAGACTTTTGCTGGTTTTTGTAAAGTTGAAAAGGTGATTTTGTAATGGCTGGGTGTAGCTTGGACATCAATGGAAAAGAGAATTGAGCCTCCAGATCAAAATTGCACTTGATTACATAATAATACATAAAACTACTTGGTGACCTACTTTAGGGGTCACTCTAACCCAGTAATTATGGAGTTTGGCCCTTGTCCAAGTTTTTTGTTTTTCTTCAATTACTGGAAAAGTTAAGACCCAATTTGAACAGACAGACTATGTATGGAAAGCTGAATGTGGGGTACATATTTTGAACATAACAATTTTTTAATCCGAGTTGAAGGTCAAGGTCAAATGGCTAGTTTGAATATAGGGGTCATCTCATGAATACTCTGCACCCCACAATTCTTGAGATAGGCCCGTATAATGTTTAGGAGTTATAAAGTGTATAAAAATCTTCTTCAACAATGTTGGTGGCGCCGCCTATAGTATTATGTACTATACAGTTCAAAATGTTAAAATTTTGTGACCGCAATACTGTCCACAGATTTCAGGTTAGCCCAATATAACTTTCAGGACTTATATGGGGTATAAAAATCCAGGTTCTTTACAATTTTGGTGGCGTCACCTACAAAATTATACAATATAGGGGTCAAAATATGAAAATCTTGTGAACACTCTAGCATCTTTAATTTTAGGCATATTTCACCAACTGTGGTGGGATTGTGGGGAGGTCAAAGTCTAAGAGGCTAAAGATACTAGCGGTGCCACCTATAATTTGATGGAAGTTATGAGCCAAAATGTGTTTTAAGATATAAAATTCCATATCTGGAAAAGTAATTACAGTAAAACCTCTGTAAGTTGGGTGCCCTTGGGACCGGAGCAAAATGCCCACTTTAGGGAGGTGCCCACTTTACAGAGGGTTGGCCATTTTGGGTTGTGTAGATGAGCAACATACATAAGGGAGAGGCTATACCCCATATGCATGCATACACATCTTAGAAAAAATGTACGTATACATGTACATGTGCATATACATGTATCTTTATATTATACACATGTCCTCATCCCACATGAAACAAAAGAGAGAAGCAGTTTTTTCAACATTTTGCCTTAAGTTATTTCTTGGAGAATAAAAATCAATTAAATATCAACTACATGTACTATGTAGAAAAATAAAGTCCAGAACAGGTCCCAACTCAATGATTACCAGCAGGCACATCAAAGCATCAAACTGCAAGGTTGAGCAAATCGCTGAGCTGACACTAATCCACACACCAACTTGCTTTCCAGTTGAGGCAGTTGTTCTCAAACTGATACTTTAAATCCTTAAGTTTATCCACAAAGCTGTCAAAAGTCATTGTGGACTAAAACAACTGTGATGTTATATGATATCAGTGACCTTGACGTATTTTTGTGAGGTCAGTGTTGATTCTAGGGCGGGAGAGTGGGGGATTTTACCACCTTTTGACAACTTTGGCCCAGATTATTATACATGAAGGGCCAGGCCCGCCCCTCACTTTTAATGCTTATATCTTAGTGTATTTCTATTGTGTTGGCCCATCATTCTGGCTGTTTGGCCCATTCTGGAAAATCAGGTGGGCAAATTTGGCCCCTTTCACACAAATCCTAGAATCAACTCTGTGAGGTCCCCATGCCTGCAAAGAGGTGATTTTGTAATGGCAGGGTGTAGCTTGGACTTCAATGGCAATGTCAGCACAGCACCAGGCAGGCCTGTGGGCCTATTGTATTATATAATCTGGGTGTCCTTGATCTTCTGTCCCAAGGTCACTGAAGACATAAAGTTAAGGACTCACTCATTGTTGTCTTGGCACATACAACAATATTCATCACAACAGTTGCACAAATAAGCTATGATTACATGTGGACCGAAGTGCCATCTAGTGGACAAATGAGACACTACAATCATAAGCTTTATATGCTCAGGAGCCACATGAGGACTTGCAACTTTGAAATGAAGATATAGGTGCCATATAGCCACGGTGCCAGCAGAGCATTAGGCCCATGGACCTCTTGTTTTCATCACATCTCTGTCAAGCTCTACAAGTATTTTACCCCGCCACTGAAGGAGGCATAGGGGGACATAGAAATAGTGGGATATGGGCTGGGGTCTGTCTGTCTGTCGTGTCTGTCCAGTTCGCACAGCCTGTAGCCCATAAACCATTTCAGGTTGAATTATGAAATTTACACCATAGACGTATCGTGTGTATGGCGTGCAGCCCATGCCTTGTTGTTGACCTTGACATCTTTACAAGGTCATAAAGTTCCTAAAGGTGCATTTTGCAGGATATTTTTTTTGCTTTTTTTTTTTTTTTTTTTTTTAAATATTTCAAGTTCTATTAAAGCCAGGCCTTTCATTTTTGTACCCAAGAATCATTCCGTGAAGGTCTTAACTATGCCTTATTTTGGATGACCTTGACATAATCTCAAGGTCATGGTGATCCAATTCTAATATTAAGTGTTGCAATTAGTTGTCATGATGTGTGTTGGGGGGGGGGGGCATGGATCCTTTGGATCAGCTAGTTTTTACATGTACATGCCCTAGGCCTCAGGGCTAGTAAATTCAGTATTTCACTAGCTCCTCATGCCAAGTTACTTATCCATCTATGTAAATTCCATTTAGAATGCCAGAATATCTGGTTGCCCTCAGATCAAGTGCTTAGAGATTTTAACTAGCTCTGATTGGAATTTGACTAGTCCAGGACAACTTAACATGGTAATTGTAGAGTTCTGTCTGTATCTCAGCACTAGGTGGGATCCTAATAAATGCAAGTCAAGTGATTGATCTTCGTAAATATAATGGTGTGACTGACCTACATGGCTCATAGCACATTTTGCACCATGATTCATTTCTTTTCATAAAATTGCATTCAGTTTGTTTTGTTTTTGAGTGGTGGATATTTTTAGACAATATTGCACTAATTTATAGGACTTCTGCAAGTCAAGCTAAATGTTATTTTAACACTTGATTTTATCCGAGAATGACCTTCATGACTTCAAACTTCCCAGTGAAACTGAAGCAACATTTTCCATTAGAAAGATAATCCACACAGAAGACTTTTTCCCAAATTTACATGTAATCTTTATAACGTAAGGTCAAGGTCAAATTTAAATGTCTTCATACATTCTGGAAAATAGCTGTTAGTATCTACTTTTACTATTTCATCTTTTTCCAAACTTAAAACATATTGAAATTATTCATCTGGGTTTTTGGCCAATCGTGACCTTCTTCACAGAAGTTTTGACTTACATCTGCAACCATCCTGCCCTATATGTTTGCTGGTAATCTCCTCTTACAATTTTACCTTACCAGAATCCTATCAGGTAAAGGTTATTGGCCATTTGATATCATGGCCTTGACTTAAACTGGGACATGCAGTTGGTTGCCATCAGCATGTAAGGTGCTGGAGGACATTGTTAGTCCCTGCACCATCTGTCCATCTTTCCACCTGTATGTCCATCAACCCTGATGATGTATATCAGTGAATATCTCAATGATATTGACTGTTGCGTTACCAAATTTTTGTCAAGAGTACCTTGGGATAAAGAGATACAAGTACCTCTTTAAAACCAGCTTCTCTCATCATTATCAGATTTTTATAAGTTTGAGCATTATTTGGTGGTCATCTGACTGGTGCCCAAAGGAACATTGTTACCACAATATCTCGAGAAGGGATTGGCTACAATTCACTAAAATTTAATCCAGGGATTTATCTTAGGATACACCAAAGCCTTATTGAAAACTGGTTGTCTTTGGTCATTTTGTATTTTTGTCTTGCAAGCAAAACACTTCAGAGTGACATTATTTCACTTACTACACTGGTTAGGGCTTTCATAGTTGGGTTCATGATTGATAGTGATGATCACTACAGATTTATACCACCACTGTCACACTTCATTGGTTACATCATGCTTGAATGAGCATTGTAGAAAAACTTAGGAGTGGCATTATTTCACTAATTACTCTGGGTAGGACTTTCATACTTGGGTAATGATTGATAGTGATGGTCACTACAGATTTGTACCACCACTGTCACACTTCATTAGTTACCTAATGCTTGAATGAGCATTGTGGAAAAACTTTGGAGTGGCTTGAATTGTGCTGATGAGACGTTCATGCCCCCTTGGCATGTTTCTGGTTTTTAATGATTTTTTTCTGTAATATTTATTTGACAGTCACATCCAATTTGGTACCACAGGGATATTTGGGGTCTGACTTTACAGAATTACTTGATTCTGTTATTTGCTGCTCTGTCGCTTTGCATCACCTGACAAGTAATGCTTCAGTTGCCATATGGACTTAAAACTTTAAAATACCAGTTCAGTTGAAGCACTGTAGCAGTAAGAAATAAATCAAGGAAAATAGAAAAAAAAAAAAAATGTGCATCTGGGGGTAATCAGTTCTTTGAGTCCTATTTTTTATTTGTCCCAGGAAGTGCCAACCTGTCAAAACTGCTGTCTTTCTTTGATAGTGGGCAGGGTGAGGCTTAATTAAATGACTTCTCTGCAATCACAAACCACTTGTTGTCAGTTATTTTTGCCAAGATTTAAGACAAGGTTTGCATGTATAAATTATTCATAGAGATTTCATTCATGTTACAGTGTGCCCTATGTAAAGTTGATGGTTTTTGTGTTGTCTAGGAATTTATACTGCATGAAGCTGGCTGATTTTTCTAATGGGCTCATGTCCTGGGGGCAAGTTCGTTTAAAAAAAATCCTCTTGTGCTTGTCTCTAATTTTCATGTCTTTCCATTTAAACTAGATGTATGCATGATAATGTTAAAACAAAATTCTGAGTTGCCCACAGGACAAGTCCTTTAAAAGTTTCACTTGCCCATATTGGAATTTTATTTTTTATTTTTCCCAGGCAATGGGACTAGTGAATTTTTTGGCCCTGCTGCATCATGATTTGCCAGGCTGTCATCATTAAAGTGACTTACCAAGCCCTCTTTCACTGTACATGTACTGTGGAATGAGCTAAAATAATGAAGTTTTAACCCTTCAAATGCTGATTTAAGATTGAGTCAACAGCTTTCCTCGCGACACTGCATGCATTGCAGGCAAAGTGTCCTGAGGAAAGCTGTTGACTAAGACTACTTTTTGCTTTAGACTAGGTTTGCTGGTATTTGAATGAAAGGTATCTTAATGAGGAATTTGAATCTTTAACCATTGTATGTTTAGCGGTAATGTGAAAACAGCTATAGTAGTGATTAGCACTTTAAGAGTTAAAAAAGAACAAGCAACAAAAACAAGAAGCGCCATGGGCATGAAATAGTTTTTGTTTTGTTGCCATGCAGTTTTTGAAGCACAGTCATATCTTCCAGTAAGAGAAAATTTTACAGGTTCAGTGATGTGGTGTCATGTAGGCCAATCTGTGTTTTAAATATGCTGAATCAGATGCTTATCTGTTTAATGCTATACAATGTGCATGTACATGTATTCAAGTACATGCACACATTGTTGGAGGGGGTTCATAGTGTGCAAGCATTTGGATATAATGCAGCCCTATCATAAATAGATGTTGCTGAACTTTGAAACCAAAATAGCTTCATTGATAGAGGTCCCACTATGTAATGCTAGTGAGCCACAACATGATACAGAATTACTGTTTGCGGTGGACTGGATCATTTTGCATGAACAGGGGCATGAGTTTGAGAGTAAAGTTACAATGTGCATATACCCTGATCTGCCACTGGACATCAAGAGAGAGATCCTTGTTTTCAATTTGTAAATTTCTAGGCCAAAGCACAAGTAATATTACACCATAGCTTATCAATGCTCAGAACTAAATAATTTAAGATGTCCTGAAACTTTCTTGTGTTTACCAGAGCACAGGTCTAAGCACGTGATACTGCTGCACGCTGATTTGTAGACCAGTAGACATAAGCAAAATTGAATCTGTCTATACAAGCAAGTTTGTCATATTCAGATTTTAACTCTTTCAGTGCCAATCATGCCTAAAGTCAATCTTCTAAAGTGAAACTGGTCTGAATTATCATTAGGGTCTCATATTCTTATTCCTCATAAAAAGACCTTTCATTCAAGTACCAGCATGCCTGTAGTTCCAGAGAAAATATCCCAGGTCAACAGCTTTTCTTCGTGCACATAGGGTGCATTGTGCCCTATGCACAGCAAGAAAAGCTGTTGACTCAGTCCAAAATTTGGCACTTAAAGAGTTTATTTAATGTCTATTTGTGCAGACAATTCGTGAATTGAATGCCCGTATAGTCCAACTGGAGGAAACAGTGGCATTAAAAGACAAGAAATTGGAGACCGCTCTGGCAAAAGTGACTTTATTAGAAAACAGAGTTTCTTTACTGGAATCAAAGGTAAGGTAAAAAATGTATGAAGTCTTCCAAATTGACTATTTTGGTGACTTCAGCAAATAATTTGACTTTATTATGTTTATAGAATTAGATAGAAGATTAGTTATGTAATTTGGGTGCATTTACCCTCTTCTTTCATAAAATATTGATGAATATATTATTTATTTTTTTTCATATAGTAAAAGGTGGCAATGATCACATGCAGCACACTCTGCCATGAGATAAAGTCTGGTACATGTATTCGTTTTCCGATATTAAAACCTGTCAAAATGGTATATGATACCCATCATATTAATATATGATCTATTATTCCTGTCTGGGCGGTGTCGTGTGTATTGCCATGGGGTTGAATGTGATACTTCCACTTGTGTTGTGTATTCGGCCTTTACTCAGTAATAGAGAGTTTAAAAAAATGGTTATAGACTTTAATACTCCCCATCCAGTGTTTGTGTGGATTCTATGACCGATGTTGGATATCATCATGATCATAGAATCCAGACAATCACTGAAGGGAGAGTATTAAAGTCTATTCCATAATGGCTACACTTAATTTAACTCTAAATAATCACCACCTGTGTAGGCCTTCTTTGTGAAAAGTGCTGCGCTGTGCACCCCTTTTCGCAAAGTAGGCCTACACAGGTCTACGAGCAACCTTGCTGATCTCTTGAGTATAGTGGCACTTCATTGCAATCATTAATTCCATTGATTTTACCAACCTTAGAGCATCACACACTTACAAATACTGTTGGACTATGAGAAAACACTGTGTTCAACTTTAAAATCACATTGTGAATCAATGAGGAGTGCCAAATAGTGGAAACGGTAGGTCAGCTGTTTCAAATGGAAGTTTGCCATAAGTCTGTCAACAGATGGCGCTGCATGTATGTTAACAAAGCCTTCTGGCCTACCTTGAAAATTTTTAACACCCCAAACTGTTTGTTTCATATTTAAAGCACGGAAGCACAAAATTATAGTTTCTTTTGGATA